>BMAV01005502.1:463505-513414 GCA_019973955.1 Trichonephila inaurata madagascariensis | reverse complement strand
CTAATTAATTAATTAAAGATATTTAACTGTAAAATTAAACATACACACTATTCACTTAAAATAAATAGTTAAATCGTTTTCTAAGGTCTTCATTAACGTACGGAACAAATAAGACACTTTCCTTTTGACATTAACTATTTTTTCGGAACAAAAATGACAATTTTCGCAATCTGCTGAAATCACCGTCGGCTGAAAACGTAATTTCTGGTATAAAACTAATCGCCTTCCCCTCTAAAATACTCCTCATAGAACCCGTGCTGTCATATATCTTGGAAGAGTGAATTTCAAAGAATATTCCTGCTAAGTATCGTCAGAGTATTCGTAAAAATGGTTATTCTGTGTAATTTTAAAGTGAGTGGTACTGTTAAGTACCATCTGTAAATAAAGGGTTAAGTTAAAAACTACGTTATTTCGTCTTAAATGCACGAATATTTTGCAATAGACTTCAACAAGCCCATATCTCATTATGAAGCATATATGGAAAATTCTTACCAGTAAGAATATTTACTAATTATATAAGATTTTATGAGATGGAAAATGGTAACAAGTTCCTGTATACATGAAGTCAACGTTTTTAAATCTTTCATATCTAAATGTATTGATTTAAATAAAAATAAAATGCCGAAATACATAACCGAATAAGCAATTTTATGATGAAATAGACCAACAGCGCTAAATATAGAAGTCTGTTCTGTGGTAAAGTAGCATATATGTTGTTTAATAGTATTATTTAACACATGCGGAATTTAAACAAAACAAGCTATTTTTGCATCTAACTGTATTTATCTTTCCAAATTTGTTCATTGCAAGTTACTTCCTAAGCGGACGGATTTCATTGAAACTATCTTTACAAAATTTCATATGGATGCAAAAATTAATTATATTTTTTGCAAAAATTACATATAAATGTTTGAATGATATTGTAACTGTATGAGATAAAATGAATTATTTTGAGCAAATCAGAAAGTGCTTTCCTTAATTAACTTGCGAATACTAATTTTCTCACTTCTTTGCATGCCGAATAACTGCATGCTAAAAGGAGTTCTTGTGATTGGGAAAGAAGCAATCGGAAATTCATATTTTTTCAGGAAAATCTCCAGGTAAAGCCAATTTAAAGTTTGCATCGACAAATATTACAAAGTCATTTCTTTAAATTGTTACAGATAAAGATATATTGTATAATCCTAAGAGAATGAGGTTTTATTTTAAGAAAATGTGAATGCTAAATACATGGCATTTAGATATGATATCTCAGTACATATAGGATATTGTTTTTAAATACTATCATCAGAAACAGGAAAATTGGTTACAGTGGAAGAAACATTTGTATTTTTGTAATGCCTTTGTTAATATGGTAAAAAAAGAAATTACGTTTCAAAATAATAATTAAAACATAACTTTTGTTAATGATCTCAAACTTTGATCGATTTCTGTGTTGTAAGTTTTACGTAGATATTATCTTATTATGCTTCTAGAATAATACAAAACTTGGTGTCAAAAGAAATCCTGATTATTATCAGTATTTAAAGGCAAAAGCCTTTCGCGTTATACGTAAAGTAAATAGTACATTTATCTGAATAATTTTACACATTATTTATTTCCAACATATGTATAGTTGTAGATATCAGATGCTACAGTAAAAATAATAAAATAAATTTTACTATCACACAATATTCCATGCAAATGATAAATAAAGAATAAATGATAAATACACTGCTGGCCATCGTAAATGAAACACCAAGAAAACAAGAGATAGCACAACAATATTTATTTTGTAGATAACATGTTGACCAAGTATCAAATGATTAAATTTATAGACTTCTGTAAAGTGTGGTTCCTGCCAGGGTAGTTGCCATTGTTGGAGATCACCGCTGCCACACGCCTCGGCATTGATTCAAAGTGACTTTGGATGTGTTCTTAGGGTACAGCAGACCAAGCAGCTTCCACACGTTTCCAAAGTTGATCTGGTGGGGCAGCTGGGGGTGTAATCTGCGTCAATCGTTGAGCAACCATGGACCACATGTTTTCTGTCGGTGAAAGATCCGGAAAGCGAGCCGGCCAGGGAAGCAATTCAATCTGGTGGTTGACGAAGAGCCTTTGGACAATGCGTGCCAAGTGTAGTCACCAATTATCCTGTTGAAATATGGCTGTGGCCAAGCCCTGAAGGTAAGGAAGGACAACTGGTTCCTACACTTCGGAGATGTAGCGCTGGCTGTTTGAAGTACCGGCAATGCGTACTAGAGGAGTGCGAGAGTGATATCCAATATCGTCCCATACCATAATACCCGGTGCAGGACCAGTGGGGCGGTGCATAACGCAGCTGTTCAGCATCCTCTCTCCACGGTGTCTCTAGACTCGAATCCGACCATCGTGGTGTTGCAGACAGATGAGTGACTCGTCAGTAAAGACAACTTCATTCCATTCTGCAGCCCACATCCTTCTTTCAGCGCACCATTGGCCGTGGAGACGTCTGTGGTTCTGCGTCAAGGGTAGACCAAGTAATGGACGTCTTGCGGATAGACCACTCTGCTGTAAACGGCGTCGAATGGTACGAGCAGACACTGAATGATACGTTACAGACTGAATGTGCTGTGCTATGGTTCGTGATGTGACTGAGCGAACTGTCACTGCCATGCGCACAATTTTCCTGTCATCACTTGAAGTGGTGCATTGAGGTGGATGTGATCCACCACGTCGGTCCGTCGTACCCTCTTGCCTCCAACGGTCACATATCCGCATTACAGTTGTTTGGTTTTGTCAAACAGGACTACCGATTTGCCTAAAAGATAATCCACAATCTCGGTAGGCCACTATCTTTCCTCTGACGAATTCAGATACTTGATCAAAAGCTGTTCGCTGTTTTCTACGAGACATAACATCGGTTTTTGAAAAAAACACAAGAAAAACACAATTGCCGAACTTGAAATCGTCGAAATCTCCAAGCCTTAAATAGCGCTTTGAGGTGGCGCCACAGGCGTGCGTGATATGTGTCTGCGTTGAAATTCTAATCATTTGCATATCTCATCTCCGCTAATACATGTTGTAAATTTCATGTTATTTGTATGCTTCCTTCAGGGTGTTGCATTTACGGCGGCCAGCAGTGTATAAGGAAAAAATATGAATTACTGTAAATGTATAGCGGGGAGGAGGATTGTCTGATTAAAGTTCTATAAAGCATATGATAAAATTTATGAAATTATACACACATATTTAAATACTCAACACAACAAAATTCGATATTATTTTATATTCTAATCTTAAAAATATTTCTGTGTTTCTTAATTACAAATAGTATATTTTAAATGCAAGGCTCAGTTCATTTGCCGCATTAAAATCGTTAAACTAAGTGTATTGATTTACTTCCTGTTCATGGAGAAAAAAATTAACTAAATAGCTTACATTTTCCTTTTCTCAGCAGGTTAGAAAGCCCCTTAAAACAAATGCAAATTTTGTTAAAATTACAATAAGCTCCCTTAACACGTGATTGAAACATTCCTATAATTTTTTTTCATTATATACGAGGGTGTGTATGGGGATTATTTTGTGTCTTTTCTCGATCTATACTTGATGTAAAAATCGTTAAGTAGCGAGTCCCCCATGCCAAAAAGAAGTAAAAAATCTCTTAACTCTGTCTACTTGGCAGTTTTCTTGTCATTACTACACCTAAAACTGTATTCATTGCACACACACATCATATACATAATATATCGTTATACATATAATAATAATAAAAATATAATATATATATATATATATATACACGGGTTTTAAAACTTAACAACAATGAAAAAATTTGCAGATAGTCATGAAATTGCAAAAAAGGAGGCTGGAGATCGTAGGAACCGAAGTCGTAGAAACGTCATGCGTATGCAAAAATCAGGAACAAAAAGTCAGAAGCTTGATGTGAAGTACGCAAAACGCGTGTGTCGGCGCGCGCTGCTCAACAAAAATGAAATGAAAGGGCGGAGACGCAATTCACCCATACTCTGCAAAGTGCCGTAGTCAGTTCGTGAAATATGGCTAGAAGAAATCATCTGGATGACTTCACCGTGGAAGAATGATCGGAAAGCTGGAGGAGGGGGGTACTGTCACCGGTGCTGCAGAGTTCAGAATCAACAAAAAATGTCGTTTCGCGCGCGGAAAACGTTCAAAACAGGTACAGCTGTTAGAAGGTTGGTGTGGCCGCCCGAGGACGACAACTGCGGGGATGACCGATATATCATCCCAGGCGAAAAAAATTCAACAGCGTCATCAAACGCCATTGCCAGAAACTCTGTACAGCAACAGGTCGACAAGTGTAGGGTTTACTGTGGCCGCGCCCACGGGGCCTTTTACCCCCCTCTGAACCTCCCCCGTTGAAAAATCCCCCGAAGCCCCGTTTACAGTGGGACGAGGGACAAAACTGCACAACTGATCAATGTGGGGACGTCTCTCGCGTTCTTCTTCTAACATAACTCCTAAGTTCTTTGCGGCCACGATTAATGACAAAAAATTTTCAACCCCTACCAAGAAAAAACAGGACGAAAATCAAATAAGATATACTTTAAAAGGTAAGGGTTTGTGAGATGGGACGGCAATCTTAAAAAATAATTTGTGGAACGATGGAAAAGTGTTCGACCTAATCAAAAGGAAAAACGCCCATATTCGTTAATATTGTTAATTATAAGAAGGATTAATGTGCCTGATATTTTATCTACAAGTAGCAGAAAAGTTCTTAAACCCAAGGGAGGGTTATTCAATAAAGGTAATATTTTGTATAGGAAGTTAGATTACGATAATTAAATATAATTAAGATAAGTGATCTATTTTTGGGATCTGACTTGAATATTCAGTTTAATTTTGGCTTATTCTCACAAAAAAGGTTTTTTTTTTAAATTAAGAATTTAAAGTTTTCTTTAAAAGTTTGAAAAAATTAAAAAGAAAAATTTTTTTGTTCCCCACCCCGTTTCCCGGATCCACTAGTTTTCTTCCGGATGGCTATGCTCAAAAACAATTTTTTAATTCTGGGTTGGTTGGGAGGTTTGAATTACCTGTTTTTTCGGGTGGAGAAAAAACGGGTTCCTTGGACAATGAAAAATCAAATACATTACTTGAAATCCCAAAAAAATTGTTTCCAAAAAATATTAGGGAAGGGCCCCAAGTTGGGCCCAAATATTTGGATGGTGCTGTAAATACACCACGGTTTTCCCGGCAGCTAAAGGCTAAATGCAGCTTTTCCCGCAATAAAAAATAAAAAAAGGGAAGCTCGTTTTTTTCGCGCACAGCGGGAAGAAATCGGGAACCCACAGAATCCAGAAAATTTAGAGCTAGGGATGTCGCAGGCGGAATTGGTAGAGCAATTTTGTTCATTTAACCACAGATCAGGACTACGTGGAAGTGCGCAATCCGCAGAACACGGTAGAACTTTTGGTTTTAGCTAAATTCAAAAAATTTCTTACATTTTAAAAAGGGTTCACAGAATAGTGATAATGTAAAAAAGACGAGGTCAAAACGCGCATAGGATCCCCAATTTTGATGCTAATCGCAGAAACTGGGGGAATTCGGGGTTGGACGGACCAAATAATGGTAGAAATGTTTTTTTTATGAGAATACCGTAAAAATAATAGGGTTCGAGGAATAATTTAAAGAATGAGATAGAGATTCAAGGGGGTTCCAATTTCGAAATAGCGAAATTAATTTTAAAAAGGGGGACCGAGAAAATGGGGGTTGGGGGTGAAAATTTCAGTCGGGCGATGGATCAAGGGACGATTAAATGTTGTAACAGTTAAAGATCAACCTCAAAAGAATCGGCAAGAGAAATACAAATTAAAAGCTTTCTCCGATATGTATATCCCCCTAGAGCTTCTCCACGTTCTATTTTATTAAATAACACATTTTGGCCTATGGACCCCGGGAACAGATAAATCATTTATATCGGAAAGTATTAGAAAATATTTTTTTAAGCAAATTAAAAAAAACCCGCCCCAGGTAATAACAGCACAGGGTGCGAAAGGGGCCCAGGGGATTGAGGGGGGTTTGTAAAAAATTTTGGGAAAACTTTATTTCATTTTTGACGGATTTGGAATACCCTGATTCTCGGATTGTTTTTTAAAAGGATCGGGGATTTTTTTTAAATTTTTTGATCGAAATCGTTAAAAATTCAAGCGCGGGTTGAAGAGAATAAGGTAGAAAAGGGGGAATTTGGGGTTGAGGGGTCGAAATGAAGTTAAATAGGGGTTTGTTTTATCGAAAAATCATGTAAAAAAATATAATAGGAGAAAAAGTTAATTGTGCAATAATCGGGATTTGTACTTACTTCGGGAACAGTTAATAACAGAAAAAAAACATGAAAAAGGTCTATCTATAGTATTTAAAAAACCGGAAGAAACTCAGTTAATGCAAGATATGTGAGTGGTCCCCGACTTCCGTCTAATTGAAGGCTTGTTATTTTATGCGAAACACGCAACGTCGTTAGGTGAAATCGGGTTTTAAAAAATCTTTGGGAATGAAATAAGAGAGAATTTCATGACAGGCCCGGGCCGGGAAGATTTAAAACGTATCAAAAAATTCGGGACGTTTGTTTTTTCCCCATACATGAAAAAATTCATTGATCAATATTCTCTACTGCCATATGTAAGTTAATAATTTAAAAAAACGCGTTACCATCTGGTCGATTAAATCAATTATATCAAATTATCCAAATGAGATGTGACGTTAATTTGTTAGGCCCGTACCCTATATCGAGAATAAGACGAATCGCTATATTTTAGTAAAACCGATCATTTCAGCAAATGGGCTAAAATTATACCTCTTAAAACCTCGTTTTAAATAGCGGATATTTGTTTTGATAACTTTATATCGCGTTTTGGACTCAAAAAAAATTAATAAGTGATAATGGTCCCCATTTTGTATCAAATTTTGAACATTTAAGTGAAAGATTAGGCATAAGGCATTTAAGACTTTTTTGCATTGGCCCAAAACAAATCGGACTGAAAAATTAAACGAGATATTATACAAATGATTGCAAATTATGGGTTTAAAGATCAACACGATACGGGATCAATTCTTACGTGAGTTTGCTTACGCTATTCGTACGGGTGAATGAAACAACGGGGAAAAACACCTGCTGAATTATTTTTGGGTCGAAATTGATTACCCCATTTTAAAAATTATAATGATTTTTGGGGATCCGGGAAATTTAAAAATTCAAAACATAGAAAAATATTTAGGAAGCTGACTAAATACGAAAACTAAAAAGCGGAAGGGGGAAAAAATATTATAATAGACGAAAACGAGAAAAATACAAATTAAAAATGATTGGGTCTTATTAGAACACACCCTTTAAATTCACGCTAATAAAAAACTGTTCTAAAAATTTTAAAAAAAAATTTGGGGGACCTTGGTATTAGAAGTAAATAACAATAATATTGTAAAATTGGAAAACAGGAAAAAAAATTAACGGTTAAAGTTGATCAAATAAAAATATATCGTCATAGGAAATGTGACGGAGGGCGGGGTTAGGGGCGGTAGCCCAATGGTATCAATCACGTCAGGAAACGGGACTTGGAAAATGTACATCAAAGATTAAATGAGTCACACTATGGGGGAAAGATCTGCGGTGAAACGTGAGTTAGAGGGAAAAAAGGTTAATCGCCAATCAAAAAAATATAAAATACAATGGACCATAAAAAGCAATCACTGGTCAGATCGCTTCCTAGTTCATTTACAACGACAGGAAAAGTAAAACAAAACTCGCTAAGGGGGAAAGAAAGGTCGTATGGATCGGGGGGAAGTTGACCACAAAAAAGTGGGAAAAAAAGGGGCACAATAATATTAACAAAAGACCATTGTCATCCAGTACTATTTATATAAGTAGGAAAAAGAACAAGACGGAGACAACTGAAATTCAAAATGGAAAAATACAACCTGAGGCCCGCATGAGAAAAAGGGTCAGGGGGTCCCGACCGGCCAAGGAAACAAACCTTAAAAGGGAAAAGCAACGGAGCTACAACCTACGCAGGCATCATAAAAATTCCAATCGCCCCGGAAAAAGAAAAGGAAAAAAACAGTGGTAGCACCTCGTCATTGGAGTCTTGGGGGACAATAAAAATCAGTTTTTATTGTTTCATTTTTTTTAGATCTTTCCCAAAAGTGGTCGGAAAATTTGCAAGAAAAGCTCGGGGGTGTTTAAAAGTTATAAGCCAAGCAAAAATTGACACTAAAAAAGGGGTATATTTATTTTTGAACTTTGACTTGTTAAAAATTTCTTTTTGGGGAAAACAATTGTATACACATTTGTTTGCTTCGGATGACTTCGTGAATCGACTTCCTTTGGTTATTTGTTTTAATGGTTTTATTTGGGTTTGAATTTAAAAAATATGTATGTATATATATGTTGTTGTATTGTTCCCTATTATGATTTATCTGGTTCGGGGGGCCGGCGTAGTCAGGGCACTAAAAAAATATTAACGGCGCTGCGCGGGTCATTGGGGAATTTTTGGGGAACCCGATGCGGGGATGGGAAAAGAAAGTTTATTGTGATTTAAAAAAATATATAATGTAAAATTTAAAATTTTTTTGTAAACACATAATTTGACTAAGTAACTCAAAAGTTTTTATTTCTGACAGACCCCGAAAATGGTCAAAAGCGATATGTAACCTCAACACGGAAACAGTGGAGCCTTCCCGCTCCATATGAAAAGATGGTACGGATGCAGAGTTTGGGTCTGCGCACCCAGGAAAAATTCGGGGGAAAACCTAAGTGTATAAACATAAGTTACTTTAGGTATATATGTAAAAAATGAGAATGGACCCTTTAAACAGCAATTATTAATGTTGGCTAAATGGAATAAAAAATTTTTTGTCACGAGTTTTTTAAAATTAAGTTGAATATTAAATTTAATTCTATGATGAAAAATGAAAAATTAAAGTCAAGATAAATATTGGAAATTATAGAAGTTAAAAAGGGGGATTCAAAAGGGTTTAAAATTTAAAAAAAACTTAGAAAGGAAAATTCAGAAATAAAAAATTTAGGCATTTTATTAAGGGCTTTAGAACCCTTTAAAAAAATCACGTTTTTTTTCTTGGAGGGGGTTGTGACGTTTTCGCGTTCTTCTTCTAAAAACTCTAAGTTATTTGACGGCCCCGATTAATGGCAAAAAATTTTCCCAAACCCCAAACCAAAAAAAAACAGGACGAAAATGCAAATAAAATATACTTTAAAAAGGATAGAGGGTTTTATGAATAGGACGGCAATCTTAAAAAATAACGTGCGTAACAATCGGAATAAGTGTTAACGACCTAATCACAAAGGGAAAAAGGATACGCCCATATTCGTTAATATTGTTAATTTAAAAAGGTTAATAGTGCCTGGAAAACTTATCTACAAGTAGCAAATAGGGTGTCCCCAACCAAAAAGGGAAAGGGGGGGTTATTCAATAAAAAGTAATATTTTGTATGGAAATTAGATTAGGCAGATAATTAAATATAAATTTAAAATAAGTGATCTGTTGTGCGATCTGACTTGAATATTCAGTTTAATTTGTGGCTTATTCTCCCTTAAAAAAAAGTTGTTATTTAGAAAAAAGTAATTTAAGTTATTCTTAATAAAAAATTGTGTTAAAAACAAAATGTCTCATCTTTTAGATAATCCCACACCTCTACTTCCTAAGCATAGCTACGCGGATGGCTATGTCTCAAATAACGTGTTTTTTTTCGGATGGGGGGTTCGTACCGAAGCGATTCTCAACCCCGATTTGGAGAGAGATCGGGACCCGGTTTTATCCCAGTAACATCAAGGAAAGACATCGTTACGGTGGTCCAGGAGTTCTCTTCTGGGTTGGCATTATGCTGAACGGCGGAACTGAGCTTCCCATTTTCGACAGAGGGTCTGTAACCGGTAATCGCTATTGTGAGGAGGTACTTCTTCCCCATCTGCATCTTTTTCGAGGTGCCATTGGCCCAGACTTCATCTTTATGGATGACAATGCACTGCCACATCGCACTCTTGCTGTTGAGGAGCTGCTAGAAAGTGAAGATATCACTCGAATGGATTGACCAGCGTGCTCTCCAGATTTAAATCCCATCGAACATGTGTGGGATGCTTTGGGGAGACGTATTGCTACACGCTCACATCATCCGGAGTACAATCAACAACTCAAACAGATTTTGATTGAGGAATGGGCACTCCTACCTCAAGAAATGTTGCACCAGCTGGTTCTGAGTATGCGGAGACGGTGCAAAGCAACCATTGTAGTAAGGGGAGAGCATTTACCATATTAAGGAACATCTGCTTGTTGTTCTTCCTGTTGGATAGACAATCATGAGTCACGATACTATGCGTTCAATAAAGCTTGTTTTTGTTTGATTCCATACCATATGCGTTGTATTCCTTTTTCAGCGCCGATGCTTTCGTCATCCTTTACGTACATAATACTCTCCCTCATTTCAGAATTTCATGTCTCTCAGATGATTTTTCGTGAAGTTATGGCAATAAACCCACCTGTTGCTTAAGTTTTGCACACCAGTGTATATATATAGTAATATAAAATAAAAGTAAAGAAGTACTAGAAACTACAGTGCTAAAGCAGGAAGAAATTGGAATTCACCAGACACAACAAATGTAGATACAAAAAAGTCTTTGGACTAAACTGGAGACATATATATATATACTAGTGGTCCCGACAGACATTGTCTTGTACACGCGTATTAAATCCGAAAATTACAAACTTTTTTGAATAAGTTCTAACAATCTGGACCGTTTTGATGAAATTTTTTATAAAGAAAATTATTACAATACTTGACATCATCATATGTACAGTTACCACAATTCGACCTATCGATTGCGTGTGAGTATGTGTTTACTATAAACTAAGTTGAATATAGAAGCTATTCGGAATAGAAACTTAAACTTGTTTTGATTAAAGGGTAAAAAAGATAAAACTCGAGCTAGTTTCATAACAAATATATTTTTTTAATGCACAAAAAATAAATTTATCTTAATGCCATTGAATGTACAAAGTTTTTGGTTCATACTTGAGGGTATAAGCAAACAAAAATGCGATGGTTTGCCAAACCTCGGACATGCAACATACACTGCTGGCGACCGTAAATGCAACACCAAGAAAGACAAAAGATAGCACAACAAAATTTATTTTGTAGATAACATGTTGACCAAGTATTAAATGATTAAATTTATAGACATCTGTGAAGTGTGGTTCCTGCCAGAATCAGTAGCCAGAGTAGCCGCCATTGTTGAAGATCACAGCTGCCGCATACCTCGGCATTGATTCAAATATACTTTGAATGTGTTCTTGGGGTACAGCAGAACAAGCAGCTTCCACATGTTGCCAAAGTTTATCTGGTGGGGCAGCTGGGGGTGTAATCTGCGTCAATCATTGAGCAACCACGGACCACATGTTTTCTATCGGCGAAAGATCCGGAGAGCGAGCCGGCCAGGGAAACAATTCAATCTGGTGATTGACGAAGAACCTTAGGACAATGCGTGACGCGTGTGGTCGCGCATTATCCTGTTGAAATATGGCTGTGGGCAAGCCCTGAAGGTAAGGAAGGACAACTAGCTCCAAAACCTCGGAGATGTAGCGCTGGCTGTTCAAAGTACCGGCAATGCGTACTAGAGGAGGGCAAGTGTGATATCCAATACCGCTTTATACCATAATATCCGGTGTAGGACCAGTGTGGGGGTGCATAACGTAGCTGTTCAGCATCCTCTCTCCATGGTGTCTCCAGACACGAATCCGACCATCGTGGTGTTGCAGACAGATGAGTGACTCGTCAGTAAAGACAACTTCATTCCATTCCGTCGCCCACATCCTTCTTTCATCGCACCATTGGCCGCGGAGATGTCTGTGGTTCTGCGTCAAGTGTAGACAAAGCAATGGACGTCTTGCGGACATACCACTCTGCTGTAAACGGCGTCGAATGGTACGCGCAGACACTGAATGATGCGTTACAGACTCAATGTTCTGTGCTATGGTTCGTGATGTTGTGACGGGCTTACGCATGTTTTCTGTAACATAACCTCTGGGTTCTTTGGCGACCAAGATTAATGGCAAATCTTTTCCAACCCAAATCCAAGAAGTAAAATGCAATTGTAAAATGCAAATAAGATAGATTTTAAATGAACAGAAGTTTTAGTAAGCAGGATGGCAATTTAGAGAAAGTTATGTTTAGAAGAGATAGAAGTGTGAATTGACGGCCTAGCAGACGATTACCAAGATTTCTCGCCATTACTACAAGGTGCATAACTATTGCACGCGCGCCTAAAAGTCTCTGAAAGTGATTGAACCTTAGCTTGACTCAAGGTAGGACTGATTATTTGATATTAGGACTTGTAATATTATCAGAATTGAAAGTAGGCGGATAATATATTATTTAGATAAGTGATCCAAGTTACGCGATCAGGTTTAACTACAGCTGTGTGTTTTGTTTATTCTCACTTAATATAAGTTTATCTAATTTATTAGAAATTTAAGTTATATTCTTAATAAAGTCATATTAAGAATTTTAAAATGTCGATTTATTTCGAGAATCGCACACCTCTAATTCACGCTGACAATCAAAGATATGGTCGCCATAGAACGACCATATCACAATGTGACTGAGCGATTCGTCATTGCTATGCACACAATTTGCCTGTCCTCACGTGAAGTGGTGCACTGAGGTGGATGCGATCGACCACTTCGGTCCGTCGTACCCTCCTGCATCCAACGGTCGCATATCCGCATTGCAGTTGTTTGGTTTCGTCAAACACGACTACCGATTTGCCTGAAAGATAATCCACAATCTCGGTAGGCCACTATCTTTCCTCTGACGAAATCGGATACTTGATCAAAAGCTGATCGCTGTTTTTTACGAGACGTAACTGATCGGGTTTTGAAAAACCACAAGAAAAACACAATTGTCGAACTTGAAATCGTCGAAATCTCCAAGCCTTAAATAGCGCTTTGAGGTGGCGCCACAGGCGTGCGTGATATGTGTCTGCGCTGAAATTCTAATCATTTGCATATCTCATTTCCGCTAATGTATGTTGTAAATTTCATGTTATTTGCATGCTTCCTTCAGGGTGTTGCATTTACGGTGGACAGCAGTGTTTAATTGGACGTGCGAAAAGCAAGGGTTTTCTAAATCTAAGCCACAAATTGTCATTGTTTGACCTTATGACTTATTAATGGTCATAGCAAATGTCTAGCGAATTGGAAATTGCAAACATTTGAATGGTTAGGTGAGTCTGAAAGAATCATTGGAATCTGTGGTAGAAGTACAGCTTCACCTTGAATTTTGTCGGTCAAAATGGTGGCCGAATTGTGAATCTAAATCTTTCTCGAATCCGCTTAAACCTACTCAAAAAATGTCATCAAAATCGGACCAGCCGCTTAAGAGGAGTTGAATCACATACACACGCACAGAAGAATTACATATATAAAGATAAAAACGCTAAAAAGCATGATTCGTATGCATTTATGTAACAATGAACACCCAGTTTCGAAAGTTTGGGTAAAAATCAATTTTCGACGCCAACTTATGTCATTTTTACAAGAATAACGTTGTTACAACAATGCATATGAATATTGAGTTGAATGTTTTTAACGTTTTTAATTAATTTCTTTTAACTAATTGCGATATCGGACCGATTTGTGAATCTAAACCATTCTCGAATCCACTTCAACCCACACAAAAAAATTTCATCAAAATTGGTCAGGCCGTTTATTAGGAGTTTAGTCACATACACATTCAAAAAAGTTTTTATTTATAAAGATATAAATATATATATATATATATATATATCGTAAGCTTTGCAGTATCCGTACTTATATATGTGTTTCAAATATGAAATTTTTGCGAAATCAAAGGAATTTTAATTGGATTTTACTAAAAGAAAATTTCTGAAAAAAATACTACAAACTTTCCTGCCTGAATGTTATAGAAATTATTCCAATTCATCACAACAGTATCAATTTTATGTTATAGTTCGCTGAATATACTCGCTAAATGAATTGTGTACAATTAAATAAAATTACAAATTCTTACCCAATTACCCTCTAACGTGCTGCCACAAAGCTTTCGATAACCATATCAAAAGCCATAAAAAAGGAGATCACCTGTAAATTAAAAGACATTGAATATATCTCTCTAGGACAGATGTTTAATGGCAATCAACAGATTTGTAGTATTAAATTATAAACACATATACGTATAAGCACATAAAAATGCGTTTCAAATGCAATGTTAATTACTATTGGTCTTGAATTTTAAGAAAACTAGAATGGTTTTTTACATATAAACTATATAGAGGAAAATACCAGATTTCTAAATATATTTTCGTTTTTAAAACAGAATCTCTCTCTTTATTTCTTATAATATTTATAGTAACTTTAAATTTAAGAAAAAGATTCTGTTTCATTTATAAAGTATTTTTTAGCTAACTTTTATTATTTAATTTATATTTATCTTAGTATGTATGTTATATGATCTTTATTATAACTATAACATTTGCGTCATTTCGGTGCAGTATTGCAAAAGTATTGATTTTGAGTTTTTAACAATTAAATTTATGTATGTTCTTTACTTCTGTTCTCATTTATTTGAAATTTCTATTATGCATGAATTCAGTCGTAGTTTCGTTTACACCCATTTGTTGTCCTCAGAATATTATAGAGTGAGTGTTTATTAGCATTGTTCTGAAAAAACAACAAAAGATTGTAGGCGATAAACCTCATCATTTTGAACCATATTCAAGATACGGAGTACGACACATTAGTTGGTACCTCTCTTTCGACATTCCAGACGTTCCAAAATGAGGAATGTTAGCCTAGATAATTTAATATTTATTAGATTTTGCAAATGGCTCTCATCTTCAGTTACATACGGACAAAAAAAACCCCAAGTACTGCAATGCCATTCGAAATACATTTATTTTTACGATCTTTTTCGTAAGTAACATTTACTTACCGATATCTTTTTCTATGAGGTTCTTTTTATGCCTCGTAATGTTTCTCTTGAATTTTATGAAAAAAAATATTTCTGTTACAGTGAAAATTAATACACAGGTACATATTTTTTAAAAACTTTTTAATAAACATTCCCATTAAATTGATAAAAAATTATAATATCTCCTAAATGAATAAAAAAACTTTTTTTTAAAAAAAATTGTAAACAATTTTATATCTGCATTTATTATGCATTTCTTTTTTATCTTAGGATTCTTGCATTAGGTCTTTATTAAAATCATAACGAAAGACGCCTTTTTTGTGTAGTACGGTATCTGCTGATTCTGGGTTATTCGTAATCTAATTTGGTTACGTTCTTTGGTTTTATTCTTGTTTGTTTAGAAGTGATACTTTGCTTAAATTAGGCAGCAAAGGTTGGAACAATAATTTTTATCCTAGTGAGATGATTGGATCAATTCTTTTTTCATAACACCCCACTCCATTTTTTCGGTGAATAACTTTTCAGGACTATTTTAAATTACTTATATTTTTTTCAAAAAATACATTTAATTGTTTAAATAATGTTGTAAATGTATAAAATGAACAAATCAGCAAATAATTTTCGTAAATAATCTACAAAAACTAATTTTGCTCACCTTTCTTTTACACACACACATTCAGTGTCCAATTTCTTCTCTGAAGTTTTGTGGAACCATGTTATCCTTTTCTGTAACTGCAGGGTGAAATTCGTTCCTGTGATTCGGAAATAACCTATCGGAAATCCATATTTTTCAAATAAATCATCAGATAAATTCAATTAAAAATTTTCGACGCTAATTTTTAGAAGGTCATTTCAGCAAAAT
This sequence comes from Trichonephila inaurata madagascariensis, assembly GCA_019973955.1. NCBI lineage: Eukaryota > Metazoa > Arthropoda > Arachnida > Araneae > Nephilidae > Trichonephila > Trichonephila inaurata. The sequence continues at coordinate 497,624 of BMAV01005502.1, read as the reverse complement.
TTGTTCAAATAATGAATTAATCTATAATCCTAAGGGAAAGAGGATTTTTTTCTAGAAAAATAAATTCATGACATATTGATTTCGGGTCTTAGTACACACACATATAGAGGTTTTGTTAATACTACCATATGCGGACATGAAATTAATTGTAGTGTAAATAAAATTTATAATTTTGTAATGTCTTTCCTGATACTGTAAAAAATATTTAAAAAAAGGTATAACTATATACTTGTTGACGATCTCACACTTTGATCCATTTTTTTTTAATGAAAAACACTTACGTAAATGTTACCATAAATATCTAGATTAGATAATATTTAAAACTTAGAATATGAAGAATTCCTCATTATCACCAATATATAAAGGCAAAATACTTGCGATATATGTAAACTAAATTTTATAGTGGTCTGACAAATATATTTTATTCAATTGCAACATTCGTATAGTTGTGGACATTCGATGCTATAGTAAAAATAATGAAATTTTTTTAAATATTACTCAATATTACGTATAAATAATAAATAAAGACTACTGAAAAATAAAAGAAAAAAAGGGAATTACTGTATATATGTGTGTGCAAAGTATAGATTCACCAAAATAATGCATGCATTACGTAGACAAATACATATATAATGTAAGCTATGTAGAATCTATGCTTATATATGTATTAAATATGTAAAATATTTATAAAATCAAAGACATTCTTAATTGCATTCTCCTAAAAGAAATGCCTAATTTGTTTTTTTTAATTTACAACAACCATTCGTGGCTGGATATTATTGAAATCATTCTCATTCATCACAAAAGGATGAAATTTTAGTTATAATTATTTAAGTTAAGTACAAAATAAGAAAATTACCAATTCTTTTTGCATTAACTTCTGAAATAGTACCATAACATTCGATTATTATATCCATGCAAATAAAACAGGGTTTTACTTGTAAATTAAAACAAAATAATATATCTCTCCACAACAATTAAGTAAAGATAAACTGCAGATCAGAAGCACTAAACCTTTAAACACATCTATGTATAAGCAGAAATATGCATTTAAAACTCACAAACATGCTATAAGCATATCCAAAGCAATTTATATTTATATGCAAACAAAACAAATTTTGCATTTATTTTTCAAAGAAATCGAGGAATCGGAAATGAGTTTAACATTCATACAGAACACACAAGCTTATAATTAAATTAACCTTGAGCTATGGTACCATCAAAATTGTAGGGCGTACTCCACTTCATTAAAAATAAACACCCATTCATAGTTTTATAAGACATAGATCGGAGATTTTAAGCACTAGGTTTGACCATATAATAATTTAAAATGTTATTAAGTCGTGGTTTCTTCATTTTCAAAAATTAATTCCAAAGCCAAGAATAAATGTTTACAAATATGTTTAAGAATGCGATTAAAAAACACATATGCAAGTGTCATTAAACAATTTCGGTAATATATATCATGTATTGAACTATGTAAATCAAATTGGATATATTTTTCAATTTATGTGTTTGGTGGAAATTTTTTTTCTGACTTCTATTCCGGATAAAGAATAATTCGTAAAGAATGTCTAGAAGTTAAAAATAAAAATTATTGTCTTGGATTAAAGAAAAAAGGCTGAAAAAATATTTCCACATTACTTACATGCATTAATGCAAACCTACTACATATTTACATGTGGGCTTCTGTTTGTGCTTTTATCTTCCTTTACGTTGAGAAATAATATATTTTAAATTAGAACAATATTCTGATTTGTACTTTTAGCCTTTTTTTTTAAAAATAATTGTAAATGAAATAAATGTATGGACGAGCATTAACAATTAGAAATATTCTTTTAACATAACTTTTTCTTAAATATTTGACATTTATCCCGCATTTCGGAAAAAAGAAAAAATTCACATTCCTCTCCTCGAAAAACATGTCTTTCAATAAATGTATTTTTCGACTAATTTTCTAATATGTATTATACGTTGGTAGTTAAAGGTATCATGTTGCAGTGAAGGGATTTCATTCAACTATAAGGCTCAGAAGGTCATGTACCACATTTTAAAACATACTTACATTAACCGTTCCATCAACAATTCTGATGAAAATAGCCGTTGAAAATTGATGCCGATGACACGCGGCGGGGCATTTCCAACTTCGCTATAGTTTATATTTAAGTGAGAGATATCCCGCCGCGTCAATTGACATCGTTTATCACATGAGGAAGCACTGAAATTGCAGACTAAATGAAATGAGATCCAGCATTATCATTTTAAGGTATCAGACTACGTTCGGAACCGTGATTTTAAAAAAACCCTTATATGGATAATTTTCATGATATTTAGTGTCACTTAAATTAGAATACATGTATAAAATTGGTTTAAGTACATTTTGGCAAAAAAAAAAATTTAAATACAATATTTCGTCAAAAAATTAAATTAGAATAAATTTTTATCAAAATGTTCTTCTTTTGTGAAAAATGCTTCTAGTTTAATAATATTTTGCCTGTATATAGCTCAGACCTCTGGACAGAGGCTCAACTATGATTTTTGAAAAATTCAGATTATTTTAGGAGTTACAACCATTTGAAATAATTATCTGCGTTTTTTTCTTAAAAATTCTCCCCTCTGTTGTCGTAAAACAAGGATAAACCCACTTCTAAGTTATATATTTAAAAGTTCTAGTTGAGCCTTTGTACTGAGGTCTGAGTTATATACAGGAAAAATATTATAATAGAAGCATTTGTCACAAAAGGAGAATATTTTGAAAATTGGTCATTATATGTTCATTTTTTGTCAAAATATTTTATTTAAATAATTTTCTGTTGTAATACTATACTTAAAAGAATTTTTTATGTGTTTTCTAATCTAATTAACACTAAATATCATAAACATTATCCATTTATATGCTTTTGCAAAATCACGGTTCCAAACCTAGTCGGATATACCTTAAGGGTATCTTGTACTACTCAAACAATTTAATTTATTTCAAAAGTTGGAAGGTCATACATAACTTGAAAAACACATACTTACGTTTTCCGTTCCATCTCCGTTTTTCTCCCATCATCTCCATTGAAAATAGATGCAAATTGACGACGCTCGAACATGTCGTTAAGTTTATAGTGTAACTTAACAACATGCTCGACCGTCGTCAATTGACATCCTTAAACTCTTTAGAAATAATTAGATTTTGTAGATTTCTAAAGAAATAACATAATTTTTTTTCTTTTTAAGTTATTCGCCATTTCAAACGTAAGAGATGATTTAAAAGAAAAGAGAGAATTAAAAATTAAAACACTCATTATGGTTACAGAGTTATATGCTTTTAATAAATTCTTTGATGATAAGAATAATTTTTTTTACTCTAAATTGAATATACAAATATGTTTTTAAAATTATAGCCTAGGCGTACAAATGCATGTGTAATGGATCCCAATTGGTTTCACTCTTCGTTAATTTTACTTTTCATTTATGAAATATTAAATTTTTTTCTCGTTTCTTTTTCTTTTTTGGGGTATGAATTGGCATTTCAATTTTTTATTAACAGTTTTTTATACTGAAAAAGTAATACTTTTCTTTTAAATATATAAAACATTGTACTAATTATTTATGCATCAAAATTACCGTTTACTAAAAGATGGCATTTAGTTTTCAAAAAGAATTTCATACATTTTCCATTGAGAATGTTTGCCTTACTATTATTTTCTAGGTATATTAATAAAGTATCATGGAAAAAAAATAAACTTAGATATCTTATAAATTTTTATATGTGCTATCAAACGCTTTTGTTGTATGAACAGAATTTTTCACTTTCATTTATGTATGCTATTTGTTCAGTGTGGAACAAATAATTCTTGTGACGCCCACAACAAGATAATATTTGTAGCGAGAGGGCGCTAGTGTGTGTAGTAGTGTATGTGTAAACAGAGTAAGAGCAAGACCATATGGAGAACGCTCTAATAAAATTCCTTTTTATCTTAGTTCTAGCCATTTAATGTGTGGTGTAATCTTTTAGAGATTTTAAAATATGTGTAGTGAATCAGTGGTGTTCAATATTGTTTGTCTTGAAATTTATCAAATTAGAAGATTCTTTTACTGTTAAACACTACATACAGGGCGATACCAGGTTAATAAATACATATTTTTTATACAAATTTTCTCTATTTATTTTTTTTAAAATTTATAAATAAATTTAAATTTATATAAAAATTATTTTAAACTTATAAATTATTTTCCAATTACTCTTCTAATTTAATTCATATTTATTTTAGGATGTATGCAATATGATTTTTATTACAACCCCAATGATACCACTATTTGGGTGTAGTATTGTAAACGCAGTCATATTGAGTTTTTAATAATTTAATTTATGTATGTTCTTTACTTCAATTATCATTTATTTGAACGTTTTATTATGTGTGAATTGTGTCGTAGTTTTGTTTACATCCATGTTTTGCCCAGAGGCTGTGACTTGTGTGTTTTTGCAGTGACTGAGTGAGTGTTTGTTAGCATTGTTCAAAAAACAACAATAATTATAAGCGATGGAAGTCATCATTTTGAACCACATTCAAAATACGGAATACGACTCCTTAATTGGTTCTTTTCTCTCCGAAATTTTACACTGTACCAACATGGGAAATTTGAGCCAGGAAAATTTAATATTTATCGATTTTGCACATGGCTTGTCTTCAGTGACATCCTTACAAAAACCCACGTTTCGACAATGCCATCCAAAAAACATAATTTTTAGGATCTTTTTCTTAAGTAACATTAACTAACTGATAAGCCACTCCACCCAGTATGGTGGTTATGACACTCGGCTTGTTTTCGAGTGGGTTGGGGTTCGAATCCCGAGTAAGGCTTGGATGTATCTTTGGGACAAAAAAACGGTCTTTCACCTCAAATAAATTCCCGTCTGGAATGGAAAGCAGTGTACCACATCTGTCCTTTGCTGGGTCCTTGCGTTTCTAATAAAATCTGTATTCTTCTATGATTATATTGTATGCAAATGTTCATCTGTCTTTCGTATGTATCCCATTAATAAACAAACGGCAACAACAAATTATACTGTTATCTTTTTCTATGAGTTTTTTTTATACCTCGTAATGTTTCTCTTGAATTTTGTGAAAAAAAATATTTGTGAGTTATACGGTGAAAATTAATAGAAAGGTACATATTTTTTAAAACTTTTTAATAAACATTCTATTTAAATTGTTAAAAAATAAGAAATATCTCCGAAATGAATAGTAAAAAATTTTTCGAAAACTATAAAAATTTTTATATTTATATTTATTAAACAATTTTTTTTTATTATAGGATTCTTGCGTTAGATCTTTATTAAAATCGTAACGAAAGTCGCCTTTTTTGTAAAGTACGGCATCTGATGATTCTGGGTTATTCGTAATCTAATTTGGTTACGTTCTTTGGTTTTATTCTTGTTTCTTTAGAAGTGATACTTTGCTTAAATTAGGTTGCATAGGTTGGAACAATAATTTTTATCCCTAGTGACATGGTTGGATCAATTCATTTTTCATAACACCCCACTCCATTTTTCGGTGAATAACTTTTCAGGACTTAATTACTTAAATTACTTATATTTTTTCAAAAAAAAACCCAACCATTTAATTGTTTGAATAACTTTGTAAATGTATAAATACAACAAATCAGCAAATAGTTTCGGTAAATAATCTGCAAAACTAATTTTGCTCACCTTTCTTTTACTTTTACATTCAGTGTCAATTTCTTCTCTGAAGTTTTGTGGAACCATGTTATTCTTTCTTTCTGCAACTGCAGATTGAAATTCGTTCCTGTGATTGGGAAATAACCTATCGGAAATCCATATTTTTCAACAAAATCATCAGATAAATTCAATTAAAAATTTTCAACGCTAATTTTAGAAGGTCATTTCGGCAAAATTTGTTCAGATAATGAATTAATCTCTAAAACAAAGGGGAAAGAGGATTTTTCTAGAAAAATAATTCACGAGACATTGATTTCGGGTCTTAGTACACACACACATATAGACATTTTGTTAATACTACCATATGCGGACAGGAAATTAATTGTAGTGTAAATAAGATTTATAATTTTGTAATGTCTTTCCTGATACTGTAAAAAATATTTAAAAAAAGGTAAAACTATATAATTGTTGACGATCTCACACTTTGATCCATTTTTTTATGAAAAACACTTCCGTTAGATGTTACCATAAATTTCTAGAATAGATAATATTTAAAACTTAGAATCTGAAGAATTCCTCATTATCATCAATATATAAAGGAAAAATACTTGCGATATATGTAAACTAAATGTTATAGTGGTCTGACAAATATATTTTATTCAATTCCAACATTTGTATAGTTGTGGACATCGGATGCTATTGTAAAAATAATGAAAAATTTTTTAATATCACTCAATATTAGATATAAATAATAAATAAAGACTAATGAAAAATAAAAGAAAAAAGGGAATTAATGTAGATTCACCAAAATACTGCATGCATTACGTAGAAAAACACATATATAATGTAAGCTATGTAGAATCTATGCTTATCTATGTATTTCATATGTAAAATGCTTACAAAATCAAAGGCATTCTTAATTGCATTCTATAAAAAGAAAATGTCTAATTTGTTTTTTTAAGTATACAAACTCCATTCATGGCTGAATATTATTATTGAAATCATCCTTATTCATCATAAAAGGATGAATGTTTAGTTATAGTTATTGAAATTGAGTACAAAAAAAAAATTACCAATTCTTTTGGCATTAACTTCTGAAATGGTACCAAAACATTCAACTATTATATCCATGCAAATAAAACAGGGTTTCACTTCTAAATTAAAAAAATAAATTAATATATCTCTATACAACAATTAATTAACGATAAATCACACATCAGAAGCATTAAACATTTTAACGCATCTATGTATAAGCAGAAATATACATTTAAACTCGACACATATTATAAGCAGTTTCAAAGCAATTTACATTTACATACAAACAAACAAATTTTGTTGTTATTTTTCATAGAAATCGGGGAATCGGGAATGAGTTTAACATTCATGCAGAACACACATTTTTATAATTAATTTAACATTGAACTATGGTACCTCAAAAATTGTAGGGCGTAACCTACTTCATTAAGAATAAACAAGCATTCATAGTTTTATAAAAGATATGACGGAGTTTTTAAACACTAGGTTTGCACCATACCATAATTTAAAATGTTATTAAGTCGTGGTTTCTTCATTTTCAAAAATTAATTCCAAAGCCAAGAATAAATGTTTCTAAATATATTTTAGCATGCGATTAAAAAACACATATACAAGTGTGATTAAAATATTTCAGTAACATGTATTGAACTATATACATCAAACTGGATATATTTTTCATTTTATGTGTTTCGTGGAAATTTTTTTTCTCACTTGTATTCCGGATAGAGAATAATTTGTCAAGTATGTCTTGCAGTTCAAATTGAAAATTAATGCCTTGGAGTAAAAAAAGAAGGCTGAAAAAAAGTTTCCACATTACTTACATCCATTAATGCAAACCTACTGTGTATTTACTTGTGGGTTTCTGTTTGTGCTTTTATCTTCTTTACGTTGAGAATTAATATTTTTAAATTAGAACAATATTCTTATTTGTACTTTTAACCTCTTTTTAAAATAATTGTAAATGAAATAAATGTATGGTTGTGCATTAACCATTAGAAATATTCGTGTTTTTCAATGTTTCGTATTTTTTAAAAAATAATAAAATAATTTTTTCTTAAATATTTGACTTTTATACCGCATTTCGGAAAAATGAACGAATACACATTCTTCTCCTCGAAAAATATGTCTTTCCATAAATGTGTTTTTCTATTAATTTTTAATCTGTATTATATGTTGGTAGTTAAAGGTGTCGTGTTGCAACGAAGCGATTTCATTCAACTATAAAGCGCAGAAGGTCATGCATCATTTAAAAACACATACTTACATTATCCGTTTCATCTACATTTCTGAAGAATATAGTCGTTGAATATAGATGCCGATTGACGCAGTAGGGCACTTTCCACTTCTCTATAGTATAAATTTAAGTGAACAATGTCCTAACACGTCAATTGACATCGTTTATCACCTGAGGAAGCATTGAAATTTTGCAGACTCCACATGAAATGAGATCCAGCGGTATCATTTTAAGGTATCAGACTACGTTCGGAACCGTGATTTTAAAATGGCGCTTAAATGGATAATTTTCATGATATTTTGTGTCACTTAAATTAAAATACATGTATAAAATTGGTTTAAGTACATTTTGGCAACAAAAATTTATTTAAATACAATATTTCGGCAAAAAATTAAATTAGAATAAATTTTTTTCAAAATGTTCTCCTTTTGTGAAAAATGCTTCTAGTTTAATAAGATTTTGCCTGTATATAGCTCAGAACTCTGCACAGTGGCTCAACTATGATTTTTGAAAAATTCACATTATTTTAAGAGTTACAACCATTTGAAATAATTATCTGCGTTTTTTCTTAAAATTTCTCCCCTTTTGTTGTCGTAAAACAAGGATAAACCCACTTCTAAGATATATATTTAAAAGTTCTAGTTGAACCTTTGTACAGAGGTCTGAGATATACAGGCAAAATATTATTATAATAGAAGCATTTGTCACAAAAGGAGAATACTTTGAAAATTGGTCATTATATGTTCATTTTTGTCAAAATATTTTACTTAAATTATTTTTTGTTGTAATACTATTCTTAAAAGAATTTTTTATGTATTTTCTAATCTAATTAACACTAAATATCATAAATATTATGCATTTATATGCTTTTGAAAAAACACGGTTCCGAACCTAGTCGGATATACCTTAAGGGTATCTTGTACCACTCAAACAATTTTATTTATTTTAAAAGTTGGAAGGTCATACATAACTTGAAAAACACATACTTACGTTTTCCGTTCCATCTCCGTTTTTCTCCCAGCATCTCCATTGAAAATAAATGCCGATTGACGACGCTCGAACTTGTCGTTAAGTTTATAGTGTAACTTAACAACATGCTCGAGCGTCGTCAATTGACATCCTTAAACTCTTTAGGAATCATTAGAATTTCTAGATTTCTAAAGAAATAACATAAAGTTTTTTTTATTTTTAAGTTACTCACAATTTCAAACGTAAGAGATGATTTAAAGAAAAGAGAGAATTCAAAATTAAATCAATCATTATTGTTACAGAGTTATATATGGTTTTAATAAGTTGCTTGAAGATAAGAATAATTTTTTTTACTCTAAATTAAATATACAAATATGTTTTTAAATTATAGCCTGGTCGTACAAATGCATGTGTTATGGATCCCGATTGGTTTCACTCTTTGTTAATTTTACTTTTCATTTATGGAATATTAAATTTTTATCTCGTTTCTTTTTTCCTTTTACTTTTTTTGGGTATGAATTGGCATTTCAGTTTTTTATTAACAATTTTTTATACTGAAAAAGTAATATTTTCTTTTAAATATATAAAATATAGTACTAAATTCTTTATGCATCAAAATTACCGTTTACTAAAAGATGGCATTTAGTTTTCAAAAAAAAAAAATTTCATACATATTCCATTGAGAATATTTGCCTTACTAATGTTTTCTTGGTATATCAGTAAGTTATCATGGTGAAAAATAACCTTAGATATCTATTATAAATTTTTATATATGCTATCAAACTCTTTTGTTGCATGAACAGAATTTTTCACTTTCATTTTATGTATGCTATTGTTTGTCTTGAATTGTATCAAACTAGAAGATTCTTTTAGTGTTAAACAACATACTGGGCGATACCAGGTTTCACAATACTTGTTTTTTTATACAAATTTTCTCTATTTATTTTTTTTAAATTTATAATTAACTTTAAATTTATATAAAAATTACGTTAAATTTATAAAGTATTTTACAATTACTCTTATTATTTTACTCATATTTATTTTAGGATGTATGCAATATGATTTTTCTTACAACCCCAATGATACCACTATTTGGGTGTAGTATTGTAAACGCATTCATTTTGAGTTTTTAATAATTTAATTTATGTATGTTCTTTACTTCTACTATCATTTATTTAAACGTTTTATTATGTATGAATTGTGTCGTAGTTTTGTTTACATCCATGTTTTGCCCAGAGGCAGTGGCTGAGTGAGTGTTTATTAGCATTGTTCTCAAAAAACAACAATAATTATAAGCGATGGAAGTCATCATTTTGAACCACATTCAAAATACGGAATACGAATCCTTAGTTGGTACCTTTCTCGACGAAATTCTACACTGTGCCAACATGGGAAATTTGAGCCTGGAAAATTTAATATTTATCGATTTTGCGCATGGCTTGTGTTCAGTGACATTCAGACAAAAACCCACGTTTCGACAATGCCATCCAAAAAACATTATTTTTAGAATCTTTTTCTTAAGTAACATTAACTGATACGCCGCCTCACCCAGTAAGGTGGTTATGACACTCGGCTTGTATTCGAGTGGGTTGGGGTTCGAATCTCGAGTAAGGCATGGATGTATCATTGGGAGAAAAAAACGGTCTTTCTCTCCTAAAATGAATTCCCGTCTCGAATGGAAAGCAGTGTACCACATCTGTCCTTTTCTGGGATCATCGTTTCTAATAAAGTCTGTATTCTTCTATGATTATATTGTATGCAAATGTGTTCATCTGTCTTTCGTATGTATCCCAGTAATAAACAAACAGCAACAACAAATTACGCTGTTACCTTTTCTATGAGTTTCTTTTTATACCTGGAAATGTTTCTCTTGAATTTTGTGAAAAAAAAATATTTGTGTTACGGTGAAAATTAATAGACAGCTACATATTTTTTAAAACTTTTTAATAAACATTCTCTTTAAATTGTTAAGAAATATGAAATTTCTCCCAAATGAATAGTAAAAAAAACTTTTTTTTGAAAACTATAAAATTTTTTATATTTATATTTATTATGCAATTTTTTTTTATTTTAGGATTCTTGCCTCAGATCCTTATTAAAATCGTAACAAAAGTCGCCTTTTTGGTGTGTAGTACAGTATCTGATGATTCTGGGTTATTCTTAATCTAATTTGGTTACATCCTTTGGTTTTATTCTTGTTTGTTTAGAAGTGATATTTCGCTTAATTTAGGTTGCATAGGTTGGAACAATAATTTTTATCCCTAGTGACATGGTTCGATCAATTCATTTTTCATAACACCCCACTCCATTTTTCAGTGAATAACTTTTCAGGACTTAATTACTTAAATTACTTATATCTTTTCCAAAAAAAATCAACCATTTAATTGTTTGAATAACTTTGTAAATGTATAAATACAACAAATCAGCAAATAGTTTCGGTAAATAATCTGCAAAAACTAATTTTGCTCACCTTTCTTTTACACACACACATTCAGTGTCCAATTTCTTCTCTGAAGTTTTGTGGAACCATGTTATCCTTTTCTGTAACTGCAGGGTGAAATTCGTTCCTGTGATTGGGAAATAACCTATCGGAAATCCATATTTTTTCAACAAAATCATCAGATAAATTCAATTAAAAATTTTCAAAGCTAATTCTTAGAAGGTCATTTCGGCAAAATTTGTTCAGATAATGAATTAATCTCTAAAACTAAGGGAAAGAGGATTTTTTCTAGAAAAATAAATTCACGAGACATTGATTTCGGGTCGTAGTGCAGACACATATAGACATTTTGTTAATACTACCATATGCGGACAGGAAATTGTAGTGTAAATAAGATTTATAATTTTGTAATGTCTTTCCTGATACTGTAAAAAATATTTAAAAAAAGGTAAAACTATATAGTTGTTGACGATCTCACACTTTGATACATTTTTTTTATGAAAAACACTTCCGTATAGATGTTACCATAAATTTTTAGATTAAATAATATTTAAAGCTTAGAATATGAAGAATTCCTCATTAGCATCAATATATAAAGGAAAAATACTTGCGATATGTGTAAACTAAATGTTATAGTGGTCTGACAAATATATTTTATTCAATTCTAACATTTGTATAGTTGTGGACATCGGATGCTATTGTAAGAATAATGAAAAGTTTTTTAATATCACTCAATATTAGGTATAAATAATAAATAAAAAGTAATAAAAAATAAAGGAAAAAAAGGGAATTACCGTATATTCACCAAAATACTGCATGCATTACGTAGACAAATACATATATAATGCAAGTTGTGTGGAATCTATGCTTATCTATGTATTTCACATGTAAAATGTTTACAAAATCAAAGGCATTCTTAACTGCATTCTATAAAAAGAAAATGTCTTATTTGTTTATTTTAAGTATACAACATCCATTCATGGATGAATATCATTATTGAAACAATTCTTATTCATCACAAAAGGATGAATGTTTAGTTATAGTTATTGAAATTGTGTACAAAAAAAGAAAATTACCAATTCTTTTGGCCTTAACTTCTGAAATGGTACCAAAACATTCAACTATTATATTCATGCAATAAAACAGGGTTTCACTTCTAAATTAAAAAAATAAATTAATATATCTCTATACAGCAATTAATTAACGATAAATCACACATCAGAAGCATTAAACATTTTAACGCATCTATGTATAAGCAGAAATATACATTTAAAACTCGCACACATATTATAAGCAGTTTCAAAGCACAATTTACATTTACATACAAACAAACAAATTTTTGTTGTTATTTTTCATAGAAATCGGGGAATCGGGAATGAGTTTAACATTCATGCAGAACACACATTTTTATAATTAAATTAACATTGAACTATGGTACCACAAAAATTGTAGGGCGTAACCTACTTCATTAAGAATAAACAAGCATTCATAGTTTTATAAAAATATGACGGAGTTTTTAAACACTAGGTTTGCACCATACCATAATTTAAAATGTTATTAAGTCGTGGTTTCTTCATTTTCAAAAATTAATTCCAAAGCCAAGAATAAATGTTTCTAAATATATTTTAGCATGCGTTAAAAAACACATATACAAGTGTGATTAAAAAATTTCAGTAACATGTATTGAACTATATACATCAAACTGGATATATTTTTCATTTTATGTGTTTCGTGGAAATTTTTTCTCACTTGTATTCCGGATAAAGAATAATTTGTCAAGTATGTCTTGAAGTTCAAATTGAAAATTAATGCCTTGGAGTAAAAAAAGAAGGCTGAAAAAAAGTTTCCACATTACTTACATCCATTAATGCAAACCTACTGTGTATTTACTTGTGGGTTTCTGTTTGTGCTTTTATCTTCTTTACGTTGAGAATTAATATTTTTAAATTAGAACAATATTCTGATTTGTACTTTTAACCTCTTTTTAAAATAATTGTAAATGAAATAAATGTATGGTTGTGCATTAACCATTAGAAATATTCGTGTTTTTCAATGTTTCGTATTTTTTAAAAAATAATAAAATAATTTTTTCTTAAATATTTGACTTTTATACCGCATTTCGGAAAAATGAACGAATACACATTCTTCTCCTCGAAAAATATGTCTTTCCATAAATGTGTTTTTCTATTAATTTTTAATATGTATTATATGTTGGTAGTTAAAGGTGTCGTGTTGCAACGAAGCGATTTCATTCAACTATAAAGCGCAGAAGGTCATGCATCATTTAAAAACACATACTTACATTATCCGTTTCATCTACATTTCTGAAGAATATAGTCGTTGAATATAGATGCCGATTGACGCAGTAGGGCACTTTCCACTTCTCTATAGTATAAATTTAAGTGAACAATGTCCTGCAGCGTCAATTGACATCGTTTGTCAGCTGAGGAAGCATTGAAATTTTGCAGACTCACATGAAATGAGATCCAGCGGTATCATTTTAAGGTATCAGACTACGTTCGGAACCGTGATTTTAAAATGGCGCTTAAATGGATAATTTTCATGATATTTTGTGTCACTTAAATTAAAATACATGTATAAAATTGGTTTAAGTACATTTTGGCAACAAAAATTTATTTAAATACAATATTTCGGCAAAAATTAAATTAGAATAAATTTTTTCAAAATGTTCTCCTTTTGTGAAAAATGCTTCTAGTTTAATAAGATTTTGCCTGTATATAGCTCAGAACTCTGCACAGTGGCTCAACTATGATTTTTGAAAAATTCACATTATTTTAAGAGTTACAACCATTTGAAATAATTATCTGCGTTTTTTCTTAAAATTTCTCCCCTTTTGTTGTCGTAAAACAAGGATAAACCCACTTCTAAGATATATATTTAAAAGTTCTAGTTGAACCTTTGTACAGAGGTCTGAGATATACAGGCAAAATATTATTATAATAGAAGCATTTGTCACAAAAGGAGAATACTTTGAAAATTGGTCATTATATGTTCATTTTTTGTCAAAATATTTTACTTAAATTATTTTTTGTTGTAATACTATTCTTAAAAGAATTTTTTATGTATTTTCTAATCTAATTAACACTAAATATCATAAATATTATGCATTTATATGCTTTTGAAAAAACACGGTTCCGAACCTAGTCGGATATACCTTAAGGGTATCTTGTACCACTCAAACAATTTTATTTATTTTAAAAGTTGGAAAGTCATATTTAACTTGAAAAACACATACTTACATTTTCCGTTCCATCTGCGTTTTTTTCCCCAGCATCACCATTGAAAAAAGATGCCGATTGACGACGCTCGAACATGTCGTTAAGTTTATAGTGTAACTTAACCACATGCTCGTGCGTCGTCAATTGATATCCTTAAACTCTTTAAGAATCATTAGAATTTCTAGATTTCTAAAGAAATAACATAAAGTTTTTTATTTTTAAGTTACTCACAATTTCAAACGTAAGAGATGATTTTAAATAAGAGAAAAATAAAAATTAAAACACTCATTATGGTTAAAGAGTTATATGCTTTTAATAAATTCTTTGATGATAAGAATAATTTTTTTTACTCTAAATTAAATATACAAATATGTTTTTAAAATTATAGCCTGGACGTACAAATGCATGTGTTATGGATCCCGATTGGTTTTACTCTTTGTTAATTTTACTTTTCATTTATGGAATATTAAATTTTTATCTCGTTTCTTTTTTCCTTTTACTTTTTTTGGGTATGAATTGGCATTTCAGTTTTTTATTAACAATTTTTTATACTGAAACAGTAATATTTTCTTTTAAATATATAAAATATAGTACTAAATTATTTATGCATCAAAATTACCATTTACTAAAAGATGGCATTTAGTTTTCAAAAAAAAAAATTTCATACATATTCCATTGAGAATATTTGCCTTACTAATGTTTTCTTGGTATATCAGTAAGTTATCATGGTGAAAAATAACCTTAGATATCTATTATAAATTTTTATATATGCTATCAAACTCTTTTGTTGCATGAACAGAATTTTTCACTTTCATTTTATGTATGCTATTGTTTGTCTTGAATTGTATCAAACTAGAAGATTCTTTTAGTGTTAAACTACATACTGGGCGATACCAGGTTTCTAAATACTTGTTTTTTATACAAATTTTCTCTATTTATTTTTTTTAAATTTATAATTAACTTTAAATTTATATAAAAATTACGTTAAATTTATAAAGTATTTTACAATTACTCTTATTATTTTACTCATATTTATTTTAGGATGTATGCAATATGATTTTTCTTACAACCCCAATGATACCACTATTTGGGTGTAGTATTGTAAACGCATTCATTTTGAGTTTTTAATAATTTAATTTATGTATGTTCTTTACTTCTACTATCATTTATTTAAACGTTTTATTATGTATGAATTGTGTCATAGTTTTGTTTACATCCATGTTTTGCCCAGAGGCAGTGACTGAGTGAGTGTTTATTAGCATTGTTCTCAAAAAACAACAATAATTATAAGCGATGGAAGTCATCATTTTGAACCACATTCAAAATACGGAATACGACTCTTTAATTGGTTCCTTTCTCTCCGAAATTCTACACTGTGCCAACATGGGAAATTTGAGCAAGGAAAATTTAATATTTATCGATTTTGCGCATGGCTTGTCTTCAGTGACATCCAGACAAAAACCCACGTTTCGACAATGCCATCCAAAAAACATTATTTTTAGGATCTTTTTCTTAAGTAACATTAACTGATACGCCGCCTCACCCAGTATGGTGGTTATGACACTCGGCTTGTATTCGAGTGGGTTGGGGTTCGAATCTCGAGTAAGGCATGGATGTATCTTTGGGAGAAAAAACGGTCTTTCTCTCCTAAATGAATTCCCGTCTCGAATGGAAAGCAGTGTACCACATCTGTCCTTTTCTGGGATCATCGTTTCTAATAAAATCTGTATTCTTCTATGGTTATATTGTATGCAAATGTTCATCTGTCTTTCGTATGTATCCCAATAATAAACGCACGGCAACAACTAATTATACAGTTATCTTTTCTATGAGGTTCTTTTTATACCTCGTAATGTTTCTCTTGAATTTTGTGAAAAAAATAATATTTGTGTTACGGTGAAAATTAATAGACAGCTACATATTTTTTAAAACTTTTTAATAAACATTCTCTTTAAATTGTTAAGAAATATGAAATTTCTCCCAAATGAATAGTAAAAAAAACTTTTTTTTGAAAACTATAAAATTTTTATATTTATATTTATTATGCAATTTTTTTTTATTTTAGGATTCTTGCCTCAGATCCTTATTAAAATCGTAACAAAAGTCGCCTTTTTTGTGTGTAGTACGGTATCTGATGATTCTGGGTTATTCTTAATCTAATTTGGTTACATCCTTTGGTTTTATTCTTGTTTGTTTAGAAGTGATATTTCGCTTAATTTAGGTTGCATAGGTTGGAACAATAATTTTTATCCCTAGTGACATGGTTGGATCAATTCTTTTTTCATAACATCCCACTCCAATTTTCGGTGAATAACTTTTCAGGACTTAATTACTTAAATTACTTATATTTTTCCCAAAAAAAACCAACCATTTAATTGTTTGAATAACTTTGTAAATGTATAAATACAACAAATCAGCAAATAGTTTCGGTAAATAATCTGCAAAAACTAATTTTGCTCACCTTTCTTTTACACACACACATTCAGTGTCCAATTTCTTCTCTGAAGTTTTGTGGAACCATGTTATCCTTTTCTGTAACTGCAGGGTGAAATTCGTTCCTGTGATTCGGAAATAACCTATCGGAAATCCATATTTTTTCAACAAAATCATCAGATAAATTCAATTAAAAATTTTCAACGCTAATTCTTAGAAGGTCATTTCGGCAAAATTTGTTCAGATAATGAATTAATCTCTAAAACTAAGGGAAAGAGGATTTTTTCTAGAAAAATAAATTCACGAGACATTGATTTCGGGTCGTAGTGCAGACACATATAGACATTTTGTTAATACTACCATATGCGGACAGGAAATTGTAGTGTAAATAAGATTTATAATTTTGTAATGTCTTTCCTGATACTGTAAAAAATATTTAAAAAAAGGTAAAACTATATAGTTGTTGACGATCTCACACTTTGATACATTTTTTTTTAAAAAAAACATTTCCCGTATAAAATGTTACCTAAATTTTTAGATTAAATAAAAATTTTTAAAGCTTAGAATATAAAAAAATTCCCTCATTAGCATCAATATATAAAGGGGGAAAAATTTTTGCGATATGGGGCCAAATGTTTAGTGGTCGAAAAATAATTTTATTTAATTTAACATTTGTATAGTTGGGGACATGGGATCCCTATTGAAAGAATAATGAAAATTTTTTTTAATATCCCCCCAAAAATTGGGTTTATAAATAATAAATAAAAGTAATAAAAATAAAAGGAAAAAAAGGGGAATTACCGTATTTTTAACCAAAATACTGCATGCATTACGTAGACAAAATCCCATATAAAATGCAAGTTTTGGAATCTATGTTTATCTATGTATTTAAATGAAAAAATGTTTCAAAAATCACGGGGCATTTTTAAATTTTGAAATTCTATAAAAAAAAAATGTCTTATTTGTTTTTTTTTAAATATAAACATCCTTTCCATGGATGAATATATTATTGAAAAATTCTTATTCATCACAAAAGGATGAATGTTTTAATTTAAAGTTATTGAAATTGTGTACAAAAAAAAAAAATTACCAATTTTTTTTGGCCTTAATTTGAAATGGTCCCCCAAAACTTTCCCAATTTATACCCTCAAATAAAAAGGGGGTTTCCCCCTTTAAAAATTTAAAAAAAAATAAATTAATATATCTCTACAACAATTAATTAACAAACCCCACACGAACATTAAACTTTTTAAACGCATCAATGTATAAGCGAAATATAATTTAAAACTCGCACACATATTAAAAAGATTTTCAAAGCAATTTATATTTTACATACAAAAAAAACCCCTTTGTTTTAAATTTTTTTTCAAAAAAATTTGGGAAATTTTGGGAATGGGGTTTAACATTCATGCAAACAAAAAATTTTTATAATTAAAAAATTTTTGGGAAATTTGGGTACCACAAAAATTTGGGGCGAAACCCTTTTTTATTAAGAATAAACAAGCATTCTGGGTTTTATAAAAAATATGGGGTTTTTTTTTAAACCCCGGGGGTTTCTTTCCCATACCAAAATTTAAAAATGTTATTAAGTCGTGGTTTCTTCTTTTTAAAAAAATTAATTCCAAAGCCAAGAATAAATGTTTATAAAAATATTTTAGCATGCGATTAAAAAACTCATATACAAGTGTGATTAAAAAATTTCGGTAACATGTATTGAACTATATACATCAAACTGGATATATTATTTATTTTATGTGTTTCGAGGAAATTTTTATTCTGACTTGTATTCCGGATAAAGAATAATTCGCCAAGTATGTCTTGAAGTTCAAAGTGAAAATTAATGCCTTGGAGTAAAAAAAAAGAAGGCTGAAAAAAAGTTTCCACATTACTTACATCCATTAATGGAAACCTACTGTGTATTTACTGGTGGGTTTCTGTTTGTGTTTTTATCTTCTTTACGTTGAGAATTAATATTTTTAAAATTAGAATAATATTCTGATTTGTACTTTTAGCCTGTTTTTTAAAATAATTGTAAAGGAAATAAATGTATGCGCGTGCATTAACCATTAGAAGTATTCATGTTTTTCAATGTTTTGTATTTTTTAAAAAAATAAAAAATAATTTTTTCTTAAATATTTGACTTTTATACCGCATTTCGAAAAAATGAACGATTACATGTTCTTCTCCAAGAAAAATATGTCTTTCAATAAATCTGTCTTTCTATTAATTTTCTAATATGTATTATATGTTGGTAGTTAAAGGTGTTGTGTTAAGACGAAGCGATTTCATTCAACTATAAAGCGCAGAAGGTTATGCATCATTTAAAAACACATACTTACATTATCCGTTTCATCTACATTTCTGAAGAATATAGCAGTTGAAAATAGATGCCGATTGACACCGTGGGGCACTTCCCACTTCGCTACAGTGTAAATGTAAGCGAAAAATGTCCCACCTCATCAATTGACATCGTTTATCACTTGAGGAAGCATTGAAATTGCAGACTCCACATGAAATGAGATCCAGCGGTATGCTTTTTTTTAAAGTATCAAACTACGTTATGAACCGTGATTTTAAAAATACGCATAAATTGATAATTTTCGTGATATTTAGTGTCACTTAAATTAGAATACATGTATAAAATTGTTTTAATTACATTTTGACAAAAAAAATTATTTAAATACAATATTTCGGCAAAAAACTAACTTAGAATAACTTTTTTTCAAAATGTTCTCCTTTTGTGAAAAATGCTTCTATTATAATAATATTTTCCTGTATATAGCTCAGTCCTTTGTACAGAGGATCAACTATGATTTTTGAAAAACTAATATTATTTTTAGAGTTACAACCATTTGAAATAATTATCGGCGTTTTTTTCTTAAAATTTCTACCCTTTGTTGTCGTAAAATTTGGATAAACCCACTTCTAAGTTATATATTTTAAAGTTCTAGTTGAGCCTTTGTATTGAGGTCTGAGTTTTATACAGGCAAAATATTGTTATAATAGAAGCATTTGTCCCAATAGGAGAATATTTTGAAAAGTAGTCATTCTATGTTTAATAACCTTAGATAATTTTATATATTCTCTAAAGCTCTTTTGGGGCATGAACAGAAATTTTCACAACTTCTCTTTATATATCCTATTGTTAATCTTGAATTCTTTGAAACTACATAGAGGTCTATACCAGGTATCTAAATATTTTATTTTTTAATAAAGAGTCTGTATTTATTTTTAAATTTTATAATTAACTTTAAATATGCAGAAAAAAATTTACAAAACTTCGTTTAGATTATAAAGTACTTTTTATTTACTTTTATTCTGTAATTTGTATTTATCTTTCAATGTATGCAATATAATATTTCTTACAATCCTAGTGATGCTGCCATTTTCGTATTTATAGGCATTGATTTAATAATTTAGTTTATGTATGCTCGGTATTTCTGTTCATAATTATTTGAAAGTTCTTTTATGTATGAATTCTGTCGTAGTTTCGTTTACATTTATTTGTCCTCAGAAAGTGACAGAGTGGGTATTTATTAGTATTGTTCAAAAAAACAACAATGATTATAGGCGATGGAACTCATCCTTTTGAACCACATTCAAGATACGGAATACGACACCTTAGTTGGTACCTCTCTCTCCAAACTTCCATATTGTGGCAACATGAGTAATTTGAGACAGGAAAATTTAATATTTATCAGCCTTTGCGCATGTCTTGTTTTTAATGACATCCAGACGAAGACCCTCGTGTCGAAAATGCCACCCAAAAAACTTTTATTCTCTCTCATTTCCTACTATTAGCTCTAACTGTCTATATATTTATTTATTTATATATTTGTATATTTATTTATTTATCTTGGCGGAATTTTCAATCATTAATAAAATGTATTTTAAAGCGCTGAATTGAGCTGAAATTTTATATACAGGATCATTTTGGATGGCAATACAATAATTTAATTATAATTAATAAAAATTAATTGATTAAATCTAGTTATTTAAAGAATTACAAATACAGCCACTTTTGCGACTTAGCGACCATTTTGGCGACTTGTGTCAAAACTTGAAAAGGGTTTTTTCTCAAGTGTTATAGCATTCAGTTGGACTGAATACTTTAATGATAATTAAACAATTAATTACCACTTAATGTTGTGATTCTGTCCTATGTATAAACATATTTATATTAATTGTAACTATTTAATAAAAAGTATCAAAAATTAAATTTTTCGTTGTTGGTCTAAGTAGGAATTGACTTAAAAACTATTTTTTTATATTACTTGTTTTTACTATCTTTTTTTTTTTGTCATATTAACAAACAGATGTCTTTCCTTTCAGGGTTCTTTTGTAATGTCTCTCTTGAATTTCATATATAAAAAAAAAACAGTGAAACTAAATAGACAGGTACCCATTTTTGCCCTTTCTAATAAACATTCTCTTTTAATTGTTAAAAAATATAACTAATTACAAAATCGAAAAAGAACCCTTTTTTTCTTTTAAAAACTATAAATAGTTTTATAACTCTATTTATTATGCAATTCATTTTTAATTTAGGATATTTACCTAAGATCCTTCTTAAAATCAGAGCGAAGAGACGCCATTTTTGTGGAATACGACAAATCTTCTGATTCTGAGGTAATGTTAATATATATTGGTTACGTTCTTTGCTTTTAATCTTGTTTGTTTGAAAGTGCTGCTGTGCTTAAAATCTACTGCAAAAGGACAAGATCGGATCAATAATTTTTTGTAACAGTCTACATTTTACCTTGGTCAATGACTTTTTATGACAGTCTTAACTTAATAATATTTTCTTGAAAAAAATACATTTAATAGCTCGAATAATGCTGTAAATGTATGAGATAAAATGAATTGCTTTAAAATAAACCAGCAAAGCATTTACGTAAATAATTTACAAACACTACTTTTCTCACCTCTCTTTCTCTCTGTCACACACACACACACATTCAGTGTCCAATTTCTTCTCTAAACTTGATTGTTATTCTCTTCTGCAAGTGCATGATGAAACGAGGTCTTGTAATTGGGAAAGAAGCTATTAGAAACTACATTTTTTTGGAAAAATCATCAGATAAAATATAATGAAAATTTTCGTCACTAATTTTTAGAAGGGCAATTCTGCAAAATTGGTACAGTTAAAGAATTAATCTCTAATCCTAAGTGAAAGATGTTTATTTTATGAACATAAATACATGAGCTATTGATTTTATGTCTAAGTATATGTAATTTTTAAGTATGTAATAAGTATATAATATTTTTTAAAATAATATCATATGCAACAGGAAATTAATTGCTGTGAACAATACATTTATATTTTTGTAATGTCTTTTTTAATGTTCTGAAAAAAAATTTTGAAAAAGAAAATTATTTATTTGTTAATGATCCCAAAGTTTGATCAAATTTTTTTTATCGTAAACACTTCTGTAGATATGATCTTAAATTTATAGAACACATTATGCATAAAATTTGGAATCGAAGCATTCCTCATTACCATCAATATATTAAGGCGAAATATATGTGTTATACGTAAACTAAATGGTATAATGGTCTGACAATTATGTATTATTAAATTCCTACATTTGTACAATTGTTGACATCAGATGCCATTGTAAAAATAATGAAAAATTTTACGGTCACACAATATATCATGCAAATAATAAATAAAGTGTAATGATAAATAAAAGGGAAAAGTTGGAATAATTCTAAATGTATAACTCACAGATTGTCGGTATATATTTAAATTAAGTTTGAGAAAATTTTTATGAAATTAAATTCACATATATATTTACGTAACACAAACCTAATTCGCACAATATTCTTTTACATTTTAATCTAAAAATATTTTTGTGTTTCACAATTCCAACTAGCATAAAGTAAATGCAAGATTCATTTACGACATTAAAAGGGTTCAACTCAGTGTATCTATTTATTCCTTATACATAGATAAAAATCTTACTAAATAGCTTGCAGTTACATTCTTCTAACTGGTTAGAAAGCCCTTTCAAAACAGCTGAAAGTTTGTCAAAATGACAAGTTCCTATCAATTAACCAAGTGATTGTAATATTCCTACAATGTTTTCTATTGTGTTTTCTATATGAGTTTGTATGGGAATTCTTTCGCCTCTTTCTATATGGATACTTAATATCAAAGATCGTAGAGTACAGGTACACAACTATGCCTGAAATTCTGAGCTATAAACTTGTCAGTTTTCTTGTCATTACTACACCTAGAAACTGCATGCACACACACATATAACGTAAGGTATGCAGCAATCATAATTTTTAATGTGATTCATATGAAATATTTTTACAAAGTCAAAGGCATTCTTAATTCACTTTTATTAAAAGAAAATGTTTAACTTGCTTTGTTAGAAGTATACTACAACTTTCCAAGACTGAATATTGTTGAAATCATTCTCATTCTCCCCAATAGGATCAATTTTAATTTATATAGTTATGACACTCGACAAAGTGATTGTATACAAATAAAAGATCAAACACTTACAAAGTTATTGAAATGATTTTTTGATTCATCACAGCAAGATCAATTTTAAATTATAGTTATTGAAATTGAGTACAAAAAAAGAAAATTACCAATTCTTACTCCATTAACGTCTGGAATTCTACCAAAACATTCGATTACCATATCCATACAATTACAAGAGGGGCTCACCTGTAAATTAAAAAAAATTAATATCTCTCCACAACAAATATTTAACGAGAAACCCCACACATCTGAAGCATTAAACCTTTAAACACATATATTTGTAAGCAGAAAATACATTGAAGCTCACACACATATTATAAGCATATTCAAAGCAATTTATATTTAAATACGTACAAATCATATTTTAGCATTTATCTTTTAGAAAGTAGGGAATCTGGGAATAAGTTTCACATTCATGCAGAATACACAAGCGTATAATAATGATAACATTGATCTATGATACCACAGAAATTGTAGAGTTTACACCACTTAAGAAAGCCAAATCTTTCATAGTTTTATAAGAAGATATGTAATGGAGATTTTTCAAACACTAAGTTTGTGCTATACCACAATTTTAAATGTTATAGTTTTTTTTGTTCATTTTTAAAGATTAATCTCAAATCTAAAGAATAAATGCATTTAGATATATTTTAGCAATGCCATTAAGAAACACACGCGCAAATGACGTTAAAACATTTCAGTAATACAGCACATACTTTCACCAATGTAAATCGAATGGATATTGTTTTCATGTTTTATGTGTAGAGGAAATTTTTTTTCTGTCTTCTATTGTGGAAAAGACTAATCCGTTGAGAATGTATAGAAATTCTCTGTAAAAATTAATCTCTTGGATTAGTAAAAAATAAGGTTGAGAAGGTATTTCTACGTTTCATACATCCATTCTTGAAAATTTAATTTTTATTTAATAGTATGTCTCTACTATTATCTGTCGTAACGTTAAAAAAATAATAATCTTTGAAGTAGAACAGTATTCTGATTTGTATTTTTACTTTTGTTTATAAAAGATTAATAATATACGAAATCTATCAACTTGTATTAATAATAAGAAATGTTTGTTTTTAAATGTCTCTTATTTCAAAAATAATTCATTTCGTGCCAAATCGTAATGTAACCTGTATGGTGCTCAAATCTACGGCTAATTACAGGCCTTAATCACTAGCCCTTGTCCACGATGAGTTTTGTTCGCCTTAATCTGACTCCTTCAGACAGGTGGCAATATATAAACAACAACAACGAAAAGAATTAAATATTTTTTCCTTGAATATTTTTTCCCCGCATTTTGATTAAAATAGCAAATATTCAGCTTTCTCATTGAAAAATATGTGTCTTATAATAGACGTGTTTGTCAATTATTTTTCTAATACATATTTTATGTTCATAGTTATAGATGTCTTGTACCAGGCAGGAGTTTTCATTCAAACTAAAGCGGAAAAGTTCATGCACATACAGTATACTTTGACTTCTAATCTGTACTTTCGTATAAGCATTTCGATTGAAATTAAATGTCGATTGATGCCAGTTGGTAATTAAAATTAAGTTATAATTTTAAGTCCCAAGAGGCAGTAACGAACATTTTTTAAGCCTGGAGGCAGCATTCAAGTCAGCAAACTTCATGAAGATCCATCTGTATCATTTTAAATTACTCACTATTTCAAACATAAGGAATAAATATAATAGATTTTAATATAAAAATGAGTCATTATTGTGACCGAGTATTGTGCTTTTAATAAATAGTTTTATGTGATAGCAATAATAATTTATTTATTCTAAACATACAAATATTTTCTTTAAAATTTTAACTTGGGTGAACAAATTGATTTACTCTTGCTCCTTATTTCATCTATGGAATGTAAAATTTTTTAGATTGTTTCTTCGTTTTTTTTATGATCCAGTATTTCAGATTTTTATTAACAATTCATTTTCGCTTAAATGTATAGAAACATAGCACTAAATTACTTATACCTCGAAATTACTGTTTACCAAAAGGACCGTTAAAGTACCAAAAGAACCAATTTGATTATCGTAAAAATTTTACAGTATTCTTTTGTGAAAATATTTTTCTTACTAATTGTTTTCAAAACTCGAACTCAGTGGCGCAGCAGCTTATGAGGGCGAAGGCCTACTGTGCCCATCTCTGTGTACGTAACCATTGGGCGCTGAGGTGCATGAGCAGATGTCCCGATCGGGTGGTCAGTCTGAAGCAAGAACCCCCAGTGTTTTCAGTCACCAAGCAAGCTTGGTACTCATTTACCGACCCATTGCAAGAGGGATGAAAGGTTGAATTGTTTTTTAGTATATTAATAAAATATTTTACCAAAATGAATTTTGATATCTATTATAAAATTGTATATATTCTATTGCTCAATTGTTTGACATTAACAGAAGTTTTCACTTTCATTTTATGTGCCTTAATTTATGTCTTGAATTTTATGAAACTGTAAGATTTTTTACAGTTAATCTATATAGATGGCTATACCAGGTCTCTAAATTTTTGCTGTTTTAATACAGATTTATTTCTTAAAATTTATAATAAACTTTAAAATTGCAAAAAAATTTCTTTTTGTTTATAAAGAAATTTGTAGATACTTTTATTATTTAATTTATATTTATCTGAAGATATACGCAATATGATCTTTTTACAACCATAGTGCTAAAACCATTTTGGTTCAAAATTGCAAATGTGTTGAGTCTGGTTTTAAAAAATCTTATTTAGGTATATTATTTTCTTCTATTTTCCTTTAGCTGAAAATACTATTCTTGATGAATTCTCTTCCAGATTTGAGTGGATTAATTTATTGTCCTCGTTCAGTGACTAATGAGTCTGCTTCTATTCTCACTGGGGGTTACTTAACACTGGGATTTTCACGTCAGATTGACCACCGGACCTGAACATCTGCTCATACATACACCTCAGGATCCAAGTTCGCGCATACTGAGTTGGGCACAGTTCGCCTTGGCCCTCATTGGGTGTCGCGCCACTGAGTTAAGTTAAGTTAAAAGAAACTATATCTAACTTGCAATTTTTGCCAGGATACTATAAAGTACCTTGAAAGTTATTATAGAAATTATTTGGATTTCTTACAACAGTAATTTTGTACATTATTGCTATTAAACTCAAATGTCAAACTGTGTACAAATATTTATAATTACACCTTCTTACCTATTAACTTCAAAATGCTCTCGAACCTTGCAATAACCATGCATTTGGCAATGAAGATGGGATCACCTATAAAATTAAAAAATTACAAAATGTCTGAAATAGTTTTTAACGATAAACTACATATTTGAAACGTAAACTTGCCTTAAATTTTTAAACGCATGTGCATATAAGTGCAAAAAATGCATTTGAGATGCACACGTGGAATCAGCTTTAAAATGCATACATATATCATAAGCAAATTCAAACCAATTTAAATTCACATATACAACAAATATATTTTAAATTTTAAAAAGCATTTATGTTTGAAAAATTATGGAATTGAGGAATGATTTCACACTCATGCAGAACACACAAGCATAAAATAAATATAGCAATGATATATAATAGCGCAGAAAGTGTAGGGCCCTTTCCAATTAAGAAAGATAAAAGTCCATAGAATTACATGAAGAAGTGTAACATAAAACATAAAGAATTTGCGGCATACAAGAGTTAAAATAAAAGTAACTTGTGATTCACTTTCACAATTCAAACTAAAACACAAAGAATAAATGCGTACAAATACATTTTAGCAATGCCATTTAAACATACACATGCAAATTACATTAAGCTATCCGACTACGTTCGGAACCATGATGTTGAAAAAGCGTATAAATGGATAATATTTATAATATTTAGTGTCACTTACATTAGAAAATGCTTATAAAACTGTTTTAACAATAGTATTACAATAAAAAATTATTTAAGTACAATATTTTGACAAAAAATGAACATAGAGTGACCAATTTTCAAAGTATTCTCCTTTTGTGTGAAAAATGCTTCTATTATAATAATATTTTGTCTGTATATAGCTCAGACCTCTGTACAGAAGCTCAACTAGAATTTTTGAAATATATAGCTTAGAAGTGGGTTTCTCCATGTTTTACGACTACAGAGGGGAGAAATTTTAAGAAAAAAACGCCGATAATTATTGCAATTGGTTGTAACTCTGAAAATAATGTGAACTTTTCCAAAATCATGGTTGAGCCTCTGTACAGAGTTCTGAGCTATATACAGGCAAAATTTTATTATAATAGAAGCATTTTTCGCAAAAGGAGAACATTTTGAAAAAAGGTTATTCTAAAATATTTTTTTGCCGAAATATTGTATTTAAATAATTTTTTTTGTCAAAATGTCCTTAAAACAATTTTATACATGCATTCTAATCTAAGTGACACTAAGTATCATGAAAAGTTTCCATTTGTGCGCGTTTTTTAAAATCACGGTTCCGAACGTAGTGTAATACCTTAAAATAATTCAGTGATATAGCAGACGTAGTAAAATATATAAATCAATCTGTATCTGCCTGTGTTTTAAACGTCTTGGATATTTTTTTCTGACTTCTTTTCTGAAAAAAAAAGACTTATTTTTTAAGAATAAAAATTTTCAATGAAAACTAATGTGTTAGACGAAAAAATCTAAATAGCTGTTTCGATATTTTTAATATCTATTCGTGTAATCATAATTAACGGTTACTAGTTTGTCCTTATGTGTCACATTCTCTCTCACTTTTCCATAATGTTAAGAAATATTATTTCTATTAGAATAATATTCTAAGCATGTTTTTTTTGATTTTATCTTTAAAAAGATTATAAAAGAATGAAATAATTTATAAATGTACATAAATAACGAGAAAGTTTCACGTTTTTTCATGCCCTGTATTATTTAAAAATGATTAAATAATTTGTTCTAGAATGAATTGTCTTTTTGCCTCATTTCAAATAGTATAGCAGATATGCCATATTTACTCGAATCTAAGCCATCATCGATTCTATAAGCCACACTCCCGATTCTTTACACATTTTTTAGAAGAAATAAAAAAAAGTGTAAAAGGTTCGTCGATATCCGTTAATTAACCCTTTATCCACCGACGGTACTTATAAGTCCCACTCACTTTGAAATTACATAGAATAACCATTTTTACGAATACTTTGACGATACTTAGCAGGAATATTTTTTAAAATTCTGTCTTCCAAGATATAGGGCAGCACGGGCTCTATGATGGGTATTTTAGTGGTAAATGCGAACAGTTTTATAACAGAAATTGCATTTCCAGCAGATTGTGAAGAGGGTTACTTTTGTTCCGAAAAATAGTTAATGTCAAAAGTTAAGTGTCTTTTTTTTTGTATGTTAATGAAGACCGGGAAACGATTTGACTATACATTTTAAGTGAACATTGTATATAATTAATTTTACAGTCAAATATCTTTAATTAATTAATTAGCTCTAACGGATTAAATTTCCCAAAGTGGAGTATTTTTTATGTGTATTCCTTAATTTTCAATGTAGTGATTCAAAAAAAATATTGCATGAAAAAAACTGCAGTAAATCATAATGCGGTAGATAAAGGGTTAAGAAACTTAAAAAAAAAAATTGAGTTGAGTTTGGTGTTTTATGGCGCAAAAGCCAATTTTGGCTATAATGCGCCAAACATTCATAGGTCTGTGGTCTGGACGGGAAAAGAAGAAATTGGATTACAAGATGGACACCCGTGTTTACCAAAGAGAGTAAACCTCTTGGGAAAAAGAAAAGATTACTAGGGTACCTCGGGATTGTGACACCCGTACCCACCTAAAGAAGGTGAGCCCCCTGAGGGGAAAAAATTTTTGATTCAGTAATAGTAAGAAAATAATTAATTTACCTTGCTTGAATTAAAAAGTTACAAATATATGCATGAACATATAATTACTCTAACCATCAGTATAATTTTACGAAAAAGATTCGTCCCACCCTTTGTCATAGCTGACTTTGGAATTGGTACTAGAGTCGCCATTTTCACACACGATGCCGTCTTCCATACCCTCCAATGCATTTGTTATGCAACATTTTTTTTGAAAGAATATATTATGGGAAAATGTAAAAGAATTATTAAACACTGATGAAAACTTACAAGAAAAATTATATCATTTTGCTTACGCTATCAACGTATATTTGTTTCATCCGTGTCAAATTTTCAATGGCTGCTACTCCGTTTCCTTTTTTTTCCTGCATATAAAATTGCCTACCTTTTCATACTTGCGTCATAATAGACTCGTCTGCATGCCATAACGATATCTTTGATGCTTAGGTGATTAAAATTAAACGTAAGAAAAAATGCGAACACACAACAGCATGTAAGACCGAAAATAAACCATGAAATTTCATGTCTTTGATGCAAATGGCCAGAATGGACGGTTACATTTTTCTTTTTGAAAGGGGCAGAAACTCAATTTCCCCTATCCAACAAATGTTTTACTTTCGATTCTAAGCTGCATCCAATTTTCAGTAGCATTTTTTTTTAACACTGGAAAAATATTGCTGCTTAAATTCGAGCACATACGGTAGATATCTTTTATCCGAAACTCCATCTCTTATAACACATGCATGATTGCCGATTAATTTTGTTATATATTTATTTGTCGATTAATTTTGTTATTTATTGTTGCGTTATGGGTGATTTATAACCATGTGATTTAATACAAGTTAAAAGCGCAGAAGGTCATGCACAAGTTGAAAAAATACTTACGTTAAACATTAACTTCCTGTCTACGCTTATGTACTCGCATCACCATCGAAAATAAATGCCAATTTCTGTCTCGTGGTGAACTTAATACGTTATACTATAAATTTATTAGAGAGCACCACAAGACAGTAATTGACATCGGGAAACTCTAGAGCCAGCATTCAAATGTGCAGACTTCATGAAGACACATAATCCAGCTATATCATTTTAATTACTCACCATATCAAACATTGGTGATATTGTATAACTATTATACTATAAAATAAACTGATTAGTGTAAATGTGTATCGTGAGTACAATAAATAATTTGAAGTACCAAATGAGTTTTATTTACCCCAATATTTATATTTTTTCGAATATACAAACATGGGTTTAAAATGTTATTATTTGGGCATTAAAATTCTCTTTTGTATTTTACTTTTCATTTATGCATTAATGTTTTTGGATTAAAAAAATGACTTTGTAGTTAAGTTTTTAACTAATTGCTTTCATTTTTTGAACCATTGCCACTTTTTGATAAGAAAAAAATCATTATATTACACTGACTTTTTCGCATACTGTCAAAAAATAGTGCATTCCAGAAAATAATAGTATGTGTAACTATTTTTCTTCCAGAAATGGAAAAAAATTTTTAAAAACTTTAATGAAACTACAATATACGTATAGTTAAAACTATTATGTGTAAAACTTTTTTATTGGTGAAATAATTATGATCTTCTAAATAATTTTTTCGCATTAACTTCTCCTAACACAAAAAATCTTATTTCATTATTATCGGATCCTAAAATTTATATGAACCTTTTTCTTAAATTTGACTATTTTTAGGAATAGAAAGTTTAATCTAAAAGTATTTTTTGGACTAATTAAATCATACTAACAAAAACATGCTACAACACAATATTAATGTTGCACATTTTAGTATAGAGCTTATCTGGTCATTTATAATCAAATACAAATATCTAAAATGTCATAAAATATTTAAATATATATATGTTACCGTCAAAGTATGAAAAGCCGGCATTCTATACAATGCCTAGGCATTGTATAGAATGCCTGACGTTTTTAGGCAAAATATGAAATAGCAGAAGTATTAGAAACTTTACCGAGGCGTTGTATAGAATGCCTAGGCATTCTATATAATGCTCAAAGCAATTTAGGCAAAGCATTAAAAAAAGGTCAAGATAAGGCTTTTGTATCAATGACGCACATTCCTTAAAAAAATATACATAAAAACAAAATGAAAGTTGTAGCAAACAAATTTTTGTCTTTATTTTTACGAAAACCAAACTTTCCTGTAAAAAATAAGAAATTAAAATTAACCTTCTCGTTGCAACATGGTAGGCTTGAATGGCATTTTGAATTACACTTCATTACATTGTTCGTTTAAAAATAATTCTTATTCTTATAAAATTAAGGACGTAGTTTAAAAATTCCATACATTTATCACTGACTCTAAATTATACTCGTTTCAGTAAATTAAAATAAAATGAGAAATG
The DNA here is from genome assembly GCA_019973955.1 of Trichonephila inaurata madagascariensis. Classification (NCBI taxonomy): domain Eukaryota; kingdom Metazoa; phylum Arthropoda; class Arachnida; order Araneae; family Nephilidae; genus Trichonephila; species Trichonephila inaurata. Next base: position 465,895 of record BMAV01005502.1, on the reverse strand, counting down.
TATACATATTACCTCAACACATAGAACAATAAATTAATTGTATTTGAAATCATCATTTCAAATTATTTTCACCACTACTTGTATTTACCTAATGGTAAACCTTTTTAAAATCCGAAATTGAGTAAATCATTATATTAAGGTACCCACAAAGCTATTATTAATTAATTTCAATAGCATCAACTTCAGTTTTCTAAATGTACTTATAGAATTCCCTACTACTTTTTACCATTCCTGTCAGAACTGCAACAGCTAAAACGTTTTCTAAGCTAAAAAGTATTAAAAATCATCTTATAGCTTTCATAGACCAAAATCGGTTTTCGGACTCAACAATACTGTCAACAGAAACAAATAAACTTGAAGAACTAAAATCACCTGCTATGGATATCATTATAAATGAATTTGCCCCTCCCCCCCAAAAAAATCAAGAAAAGCACCCATTAACAACTGACAACAAGTTAGTTTTTAATTAATAAAGTTTTTCAATACAATGTCCCTGTACACTTATTTTGACACTTTCGAGTAAGTTTTATCAATGCGGCCAATTTTATTTATTTTCCAAAAAGGGCCCCCAAAGAATGTTCGATACGGGGCTTACTCAGGGCTGGTTACGCCAGTGTGCAGCACAGGAAAAAAAATCAATTTTTTGTTGAACAAATTTAAGTAAAATTAAGTATTTTGATATATTTCCTAATAAATCACAAAGCGCAACCGACAAATTCAGAGCCTGAGGCTCGGAAGAAAAGTCTCTTGTCTCGCCACGTAATATTCAAAACGAATCAAAGATGTATTTCATACTTTGCCGGTTTCTCATTAGGCATTCTATAGAATGCCTAGGCAATGTGTGAAATATGAATTATTTCATACATTGCCAGTTAGTTTTAGGCATTCTATAGAATGCCGGATTTCATACTTTGCCGGTAACATATACATATGTGCTGTCAACTTTGCTGTAGTCGCAGTTATAAAATTGTTTCATGCATAAAATTTTCATAAAATCAAAGTCCTTTTAAATTTAATGTTATTAAAATAAAATCTCTAACTGGTATTATTACTGGGGTACTACAACCTTTCACGATCGATTGTTATAAAAATTATTTGCATTTATCACGATAAATTTAAATTTACATTATTGATATTAAACTTGTTTTGAAAATAATGGACAAATACCCTACAAAAACTTTACATTCTTACCACATTAACTTGTGAAATGTCGTCAAAACCAGAGATTACCACATCCATACCAGTCAAAAAAGGACTGACCTGTAAATTAAAAAAAACATACAGTGTCTACTCAGGTATATATATATATATATATATATATATATATATATATATATATATATATATATGTCAATTCTCTACTAACAAGAGATCACATCCAAACAATAAACTCGACAAACACATAGACATCAGGAAAATCACACAATGAAGGACAAAAGAGTAATCGAGATAATAAATATAAAATGGATGCTGCAGTGCCATGAACATTACTGACTTAGGACAGTTAGTATATATATATATATATATATATTTAAATGTATATAATTCAATCACAACACACAGGAATAAAAAAATAAAAAAAAAATAATTGAAACTAAATGAATTCTATAACATAAAAATCCTATTTCCGAATAACAATGGCGAATATAGAAAGACAAAATTCTAACGTTTTCAAACAAAATTAAAAAAATTTTTTTATAAAATAAAAATATATAAAATATCCAAGTGCAACCTCGGACTTAGGACCGATAAGTGGGGTTAACTAGTTTGATGGCGCCAACCTTCCCCCTATTGCAACTTGGTAAATTAATCTTAAAATATCCAATTCTCAAAAACTTAAAAATTAAAAATTTAAAAATTAAAAATTTAAAAAATTTAAAATTTAAAAATTTAAAAGTTAAAAATTAAATAGTTAAAATTAAACCATTAAACTTGAAAAATTAAACTATTCGCCATCGCATTCTGAAAGATATTATATTAAAATATTAAAATTCTAAAATAAATAATTGCATAATGTAAGTGAACTCTCAAACACCAAAGATGACGCACTCATCCTTAGGTAGAAAAATGTCTAAAATCCGAAAGTTCAAATTAAAAACCAATTATTTTCACAAATGAATAGCGTAAATCATTAAAAACTCACCAAAAAGCATTCTATCAATAATTCAATTCACAAATTTTGAACGATTTTTCTCTCATATTTAATACAATTACCTCTCCTATATTTTGCTCACAACACCCACTAATGCCATGTCAATCCAAATGATTCATAATCTCACACCAGAGTTCAATCATTTGGTATTAGATGCAAATCAGATTGCATGCAAAAAAGTTGCTTGATTGGTCATAAACGTTTGATTGGTCATAAATAATTTTAAAGTGTAGTCGTG
>BMAV01005502.1:427995-463105 GCA_019973955.1 Trichonephila inaurata madagascariensis | reverse complement strand
TATATATATATATATAGGTCAATTCTCTACTAACAAGAGATCACATCCAAACAATAAACTCGACAAACACATAGACATCAGGAAAATCACACAATGAAGGACAAAAGAGTAATCGAGATAATAAATATAAAATGGATGCTGCAGTGCCATGAACATTACTGACTTAGGACAGTTAGTATATATATATATATATATATATTTAAATGTATATAATTCAATCACAACACACAGGAATAAAAAAATAAAAAAAAAATAATTGAAACTAAATGAATTCTATAACATAAAAATCCTATTTCCGAATAACAATGGCGAATATAGAAAGACAAAATTCTAACGTTTTCAAACAAAATTAAAAAAAATTTTTTATAAAATAAAAATATATAAAATATCCAAGTGCAACCTCGGACTTAGGACCGATAAGTGGGGTTAACTAGTTTGATGGCGCCAACCTTCCCCCTATTGCAACTTGGTAAATTAATCTTAAAATATCCAATTCTCAAAAACTTAAAAATTAAAAATTTAAAAATTTTAAATTTAAAAAATTTAAAATTTAAAAATTTAAAAGTTAAAAATTAAATAGTTAAAATTAAACCATTAAACTTGAAAAATTAAACTATTCGCCATCGCATTCTGAAAGATATTATATTAAAATATTAAAATTCTAAAATAAATAATTGCATAATGTAAGTGAACTCTCAAACACCAAAGATGACGCACTCATCCTTAGGTAGAAAAATGTCTAAAATCCGAAAGTTCAAATTAAAAACCAATTATTTTCACAAATGAATAGCGTAAATCATTAAAAACTCACCAAAAAGCATTCTATCAATAATTCAATTCACAAATTTTGAACGATTTTTCTCTCATATTTAATACAACAATTACCTCTCCTATATTTTGCTCACAACACCCACTAATGCCATGTCAATCCAAATGATTCATAATCTCACACCAGAGTTCAATCATTTGGTATTAGATGCAAATCAGATTGCATGCAAAAAAGTTGCTTGATTGGTCATAAACGTTTGATTGGTCATAAATAATTTTAAAGTGTAGTCGTGTAAATATTGGTCTATGTGTATACTATAATGTATTCTGTGTGTGGAATGCACAAATTCTTCACAGCTGGACCACTAACAAGCTGACTTTGTGGACCTAATGTTGTGTGGTGGATTTGTGCATTTATGAGTTTAAAAATATTTTTAAGAAATATTTTTGATCTATGTATTTTCTCAAGAAGTTGATGGGATAATCATTCTGTATGCAACAAAATATAAATTTCTGGATGTCCTTGAATTTATCAATATTGTGTGTAGTTAAATTATTATTTCTCATCAAAAAATTTAAAATTATATTTCTAAATATTGAAATATGTAAGCAGCTATTGAAGTTCGGTATCTTTATGATATTGAAGTTAAATGCTTCCCTTTTATCATAGATATTGCTATATAATTTGTTGTCAATAATATATATATATATATTGAAGCATTGAATTTTTAAACACATATACGTATAAGCACAGAAAATGTATTGTGATGTATACGAGGAATCAGCTTTAAAATGCATACACGTATTATAAACACATTCAATACAATTTATATTCACACACAAAAAGAAAATTTAAAATGCTGAAATACATTTATGTTTCAAGAAATTATGGAATTTTCTGAATCAATTTCACATTCATACAGAACACACAAGCATAAAATAAAATGAGCATTGATGTATAATAGCACAGACACAGTGCAGTGCACACACCATTTAAAAAAGATAAAACATTCATAAATTTACATGAAGTGTTATGAAGATTTTCCAAACATAAAGAGATTGCGGCATACCATAATTAAAATGACATTAACATGTGATTTCTTCACTTTCACAATTTAAACTGTAACACAAAAAAAAAATGCATACAAATACATTTGAGGAACGCCGTTAATACATAGACATGCAAGAGCCAAAACCCTTATTGCTGATATAACACAGAAGTAGTAACATATATAAATCAAACTGTATCTACTTGTATATTGAACTTCCTGCATACTTCTTTTTAACTTTTATATATTCTGATTAAAAGATTCATATGTTAAGTAGGCCTAGAAACTTTCAATAAAATTAATATCTTAGATAAAAAAATTAAAAAATATAACTATGGATCTATTTTGGTATTCTAAAATAAATATAAATAGTTGTTCTGGTTTGTCTTCATCGCTTGCAGCATTACTTGAGTTCGAAGCTTTCCTAATGCTAAATGAGTACCATATATGCAGCCAAGATCATGTACATTTTATATATGTTTTATATATCGCATTATTACTGTATTTCAATTCTTGATCTTTGTATAGCATAAAGATGCTTGTCTCCATATTATCAGCTGCATTAGAAATAAAAAAAAGTTTATCCTTATCAATCACACATTCTTTTCCTTAACGTTAAAAAATAAATTTTTTCCCTGTCAAACAGAACAATATTCTATGTACATATTTTTAAATCCAATTGTAAAATAATTATGAAGGAACTAAATGACATAACAATGAATTAATGAGAAAGTTTCAGTTGTTTTCAAGCTTTTTATTACTTAAAAATTATTAAATAATTTATCCTAAGACGAATAGGGAGAGATCATTTTTTTGCCTAATTTCCATTAGAATAGCAAAGATAGAGAACTCTATTTTCCGAAAATGTGTCTCATATAATACATGAGTTGTTTGTCAATTAATTTTATAATATATATTGTATATTGGTGATTATAGGTGTGTTGCCAGTAAAAAGATTCCATTCAATTTGAAAGCACAAAAAGTCATGCAAAACTTGAGGAAAACATACTTTCATTATATGTTGACTTCCCATCTGCATTTTTGTAGTAGCACCACCGTTGAAAATAAGTGCCGATTAATGTCCTACGGTGTTCATGACTAGGTAATATTATAATTTATAACTTAATTATATTTTCTTGCAAAAAATACATTTAATAGCTCGAATAATGCTGTAAATGTATGATATAAAATGAATTATTTTAAAATAAACCAGCAAAGCATTTTAGTAAATAATTTACAAATACTAATTTTCTCACCTCTCTTTCTCTTTGTCACACACACACACACATTCAGTGTGCAATTTCTTCTCTAAACTTGATTGTTATTCTCTTCTACAAGTTCATGATGAAACGAGGTCTTGTAATTGGGAAAGAAGCTTTTGGAATTCACATTTTTTTGGGAAAAATCATCAGATAAAATATATTGAAAATTTTCGTCACTAATTTTTAGAAGGGCATTTCTGCAAAATTGGTACAGTTAAAGAATTAATCTCTAATCCTAAGTGAAAGATGTTTATTTTAAGAACATAAATACATGGGCTAAGTATATGTAATTTTTAAGTATATAATAAGTATTTAATATTTTTTTAAAATAATATCGTATGCAACAGGAAATTAATTGCTGTGAACAATACATTTATATTTTTGTGCATTACATTTATAATGTCTTTTCTAATGTTCTGAAAAATCTTTTTTCAAAAACAAAATTATTTATTGTTAATGATCTCAAAGTGTGATCAAAATTTTTTTTTTATGGTAAACACTTCTGTAGATATCTTAAATTTATAGAGCAGATTATGCATAAAATTTGGAATCGAAGCATTCCTCATTATCATCAATATATTAAGGCGAAATACATGTGTTATATGTAAACTAAATGGTATAATGGATTGGCAATTATGTATTATTAAATTCCTACATTTGTACAATTGTTGACATCAGATGCCATTGTAAAAATAATGAAAAATTTTGCGGTCACACAATATATTATGCAAATAATAAATAAAGTGTAATGATAATTAAAAAGGAAAAGTTGGAATTACTCTAAATGTATAACGCGCAGATTGTCGGTATATATTTAAATTAAGTTTGAGAAAATATTTATGAAATTAAAGTCACAAATATATGTACGTAACACAAACCTAATTCGCACAATATTCTTTTACATTTTAATCTAAAAATATTTTTGTGTTTCACAATTCCAACTAGCATAATGTAAATGCAAGATTCATTTACGACATTAAAAGGGTTCAACTCAGTGTATCTATTTATTCTTTATACATAGATAAAAATCTTACTAAATAGCTTGAAGTTGCATTCTTCTAACTGGTTGGAAAGCCTTTTCAAAACAGCTGCATGTTTGTCAAAATGGCAAGTTCCTTTCAATTAACCACGTGATTGTAATATTCCTACAATGTTTTCTATTGTGTTTTCTATATGAGTATGTATGGGAATTCTTTCGCCTCTTTTTACATGGATACTTAATATCAAAGATCGTAGAGTACAGGTACACAACTATGCCTGAAATTCTGAGCTATAAACTTGTCAGTTTTCTTGTCATTACTACACCAAGAAACTGCATGCACACACACATATAACGAAAGGTATGCAGCAATTATAATTTTTAATGTGATTCATATGTAATATTTTTACAAAGTCAAAGGCATTCTTAATTCACTTTTATTAAAAGAAAATGTTTAACTTGCTTTGTTAGAAGTATACTACAACTTTTCAAGACTGAATATTGTTGAAATCATTCTCATTCTACCCAATAGGATCAATTTTAAATTATAGTTATGACACTCGACAATGAAATTGTATACAAATAAAAGATCAAACACTTACAAAGTTATTGAAATGATTTTGATTCATCATAGCAAGATCAATTTTAAATTATAGTTATTGAAATTGAGTACAAACAAAGAAAATTACCAATTCTTACTCCATTAACGTCTGGAATTCTACCCAAACATTCGATTACCATATCCATACAATTACGAGAGGGGCTCACCTGTAAATTAAAAAAGAATTAATATCTCTCCACAACAAATATTTAACGACAAACCACACATCTGAAGCATTAAACCTTTAAACCCATATACTTGTAAGCAGAAAATACATTGAAGCTCACACACATATTATAAGCATATTCAAAGCAATTTATATTTAAATACGTACAAAACATATTTTAGCATTTTTTTCTTAGAAATTAGGGAATCTGGGAATAAGTTTCACATTCATGCAGAACACATAAGCATATAATAATGATAACATTGATCTATGATACCACAGAAATTGTAGGGTTTACACCACTTAAGAAAGCCAAAACTTTCATAGTTTTATAAGAAGATATGTGTATTGGGGAGATTTTTCAAACACTAAGTTTGTGCTATACCACAATTTTAAATGTTATAGTTTTTTTTGTTCATTTTTAAAGATTAATCTCAAATTTAAAGAATAAATGCATTTAGATATATTTTAGCAATGCCATTAAGAAACACACATGCAAATGACGTTAAAACATTTCAGTAATACAGCACATACTTTGATCTATGTAAATCGAATGGATATTTTTTTTCATGTTTTATGTGTAGAGGAAATTTTTTTTCTGTCTTCTATTGTGGAAAACACTAATCAGTTGAGAATGTCTATAAATTCTCGGTAAAAATTAATCTCTTGGATTAGTAAAAAATAAGGCTGAGAAGCTATTTCTACATTTCATATATCCATTCTTGAAAATCTAATTTATATTTAATAGTATGTCTCTACTATTATCTGTCGTAACGTTAAAAAAATAATAATCTTTGAAGTAGAACAGTATTCTGATTTGTATTTTTACTTTGGTTTATAAAAGATTAATTATATACGAAATCTATCAACTTGTATTAATAAGAAAAATTTATGTTTTTACATGTCTCGTATCATTTAAAAAATAATTCATTTCGTGTCAAAATCGTAATGTAACCTGTATGGTGCTCAAATCTACGGCTAATTACAGGCCTTAATCACTAGCCCTTGTCCATGATGAGTTTTGTTCGCCTTAGTCTGACTCCTTCAGACAGGTGGCAATATATAAACAACAACAACGAAAAGAATTAAATATATATTCCTTGAATATTTTTTCCCCCGCATTTTGAATAAAATAGCAAATATTCAGCTTTTTCATTGAAAAATATGTGTCTTATAATAGACGTATTTGTTAATTGATTTTCTAATACATATTTTATGTTGGTAGTTATAGGTGTCTTGTACCAGCCAGGTGCTTTCATTCAAACTAAAGCGCAAAAGGTCATGCACATACTTACAGTTCACTTTGACGTCCAATCTGTACTTTCGTACAAGCATTTCGATTGAAAATAAATGTCGATTGATGCCTGTTGGTGATTAAAATTAAGTTACACTATAAATATAATTTTAAGCCCCAAGAGGCAGTAACGGACATTTTTTAAGCCTGGAGGCAGCATTCAAGTCAGCAAACTTCACATGAAGATCCATCTGTATCATTTTAAATTACTCACTATTTCAAACATAAGGAATAAATAATAGATTTTAATATAAAAAGAGTCATTATTGTGACTGAGTATTGTGCTTTTAATAAATAGTCTTATGATAGCAATAATAATTTATTTATTCTAAACATACAAATGTTTTCTTAAAGTTTTAACTTGGGTGAACAAATTTATTTACTCTTGCTCCTTATTTCATCTATGGAATGTAAAATTTTTTAGATTGTTTCTTCGTTTTTTTTATGATCCAGTAATTCAGGTTTTTATTAACAATACATTTTCTCTTAAATGTATTGAAACATAGCACTAAATTACTTATATCTCGAAATTACTGTTTACCAAAAGGACCCCTTAAAGTACCAAAAGAACCAATTTGATTACCGTAAAAATTTTACAGTATTCTTTTGAAAATATTTTTCTTACTAATTGTTTTCAAAACTCGAACTCAGTGGCGCAGCAGCTTATGAGGGCGAAGGCCTACTGTGCCCATCTCTGTGTACGTAACCATTGGGCGCTGAGGAGCGTGAGCAGATGTCCTGATCAGGTGGTTAGTCTGAAGCAAGACCCCCAGTGTTTTAAGTCACTAAGCAAGCTTGGTACTCATTTATCGACCCATTGCAGGAGGCATAAAAGGTTGAATTGTTTTTTAGTATATTAAAAAATATTTTACAAAAATGACTTTTGATATCTCTTATAAAATTGAATACATTCAATTGCTCGCTTTTTGACATTAACAGAAGTTTTCACTTTCATTTTATGTGCCTTAATTTTTGTCTTGAATTTTATGAAACTTTAAGATTTTTTACAGTTAAACTACATAGATGGCGATGCCAGGTCTCTAAATTTTTGCTGTTTTAATACAGTTTTTTTTCTTAAAATTTATAATAAACTTTAAAGTTGCAAAAAAATTTCTTTTGGTTTTTAAAGAATTTTATAGATACTTTTATTATTTAATTTATATTTATCTGAAGATATACGTAATATGTTCTTTTTACAACCATAGCGGTGCAACAATTTTGGTGCATAACTGCAAATGTGTTGATTTTGAGTTTTTAATAATCTTATTTAGGTATATTATTTGCTTTTATTTTCATTTATTTGAAAATACTATTCTGTATGAATTCTGTTCCAGATTTGAGTGGATTAATTTTTTGTCCTCGTTCAGTGATTAAGTAAGTCTATATTATCATCGTACAAAAAAGAAACATATGATTATAGGCGATGAACCTCGTCATTTTGAACCACCTTCAAGATACAGGATACGACACCATAGTTGGTACCTCTCTCTCCGAACTTTCACACCACGTCAACATGAAGAATTTGAGCTATGAAGAATTTAATGTTCATCAACCCCGTCAGATGGCTTTTTTTTTCAATGTCATCAGGACTCAAACCTGTGTTTCGAGAACGCCCTCCACAATTTCGTGGCCATGGCCGCTAAGCTATTGCGGCCACTTGTCCTCGATCAAAAACTGTTCTGAAAAGTATTATAATCCTTGCGTTGTGGTCTAGTTGACCCATTTCCTTATTATTCTGCCTTTATTTTGAAGTAGTTGAATATTTGACCTGTTCTTTTTTATATATTTTGTTAAATATGTAACATTTTCATAATGTCAAATTCATTTTTAATTTTATTTTATTAAAAGAAATTATTAGCCCAATGGTTGAGTGGTAAGTGCATCGTGCTTCCATGTCACAGGCCCGAGGTTCAAATACTGGGCAAGGTTGACTCAGCCTTTCATCCCTTCAGTGGGTCGATAAAATGAGTCTCAAGCTTACTTTGTAACTTAACACTGGAGGTTTTAGCGTCAGACTGACCATCTGACCTGAACATCTGCTCATACACCTCAGGGCCCAAGTTCGCGCATACTGAGTTGGGCACAGTTGGCCTTGGCCTTCATTGGCTGTCGTGCCACTGAGTTAAGTTAAGTTAAAAGAAACTATATCTAACTTGCAATTTTTACCAGGATACTATAAAGTACCTTGAAAGTTATTATAGAAATTATTTGGATTTCTTACAACAGTATTTTTTTCCATTATTCCTATTAAACTCGAGTATCAAACTGTGTACAAATATTTATAGTTAGACCTTCTTACCTATTAACTTCAAAATACTCTCAAACCTGGCAATAACCATGCATTTGGCAATGAAGATGGGATCACCTATAAAATTAAAAAAATACAAAATGTCTGAATAGGGTTTTAACGATAAAGCACATATTTGAAACGTAAATTTGCCTTAAATTTTTAAACGCATATGCATATAAGCGCAAAAAATGCATTTGAGATGCACACGTGGAATGAGCTTTAAAATGCACACATATATAATAAGCGAATTCAAACCAATTTAAATTCACATATACAACAGATATATTTTAAATTTTAAAATGCATTTATGTTTGAAAAATTATGGAATTGAGGAATGATCTTCACATTCATGCAGAACACTCAAGAATAAAATAAATATAGCAATGATATATAATAGCACAGAAAGTGTAGGGCTCACTCCAATTAAGAAACATAAAAGTCCATAGATTTACATGAAGAAGTGTAACATAAAACATAAAGAATTTGCGACATACAAGAGTTAAAATAAAAGAAACTTGTGATTCACTTTCACAATTCAAACTAAAACACAAAGAATAAATGCATACAAATACATTTTAGCAATGCCATTTAAACATACACATGCAAATTGCATTAAGATATCCGACTACGTTCAGAACCTTGATTTTGAAAAAGCGTATAAATGGATAATATTTATGATATTTAGTGTCACTTACATTAGAAAATGTTTATAAAATTGTTTTAACAATAGTATTACAATAAAAAATATTTAAGTAGAATATTTTGACAAGAAAAGAACATAGAGTTACCAATTTTCAAAGTATTCTCCTTTTGTGAAAAATGCTTCTATTATAATAATATTCTTTCTGTATATAGCTCAGAACTCTGTACAGAGGATCAACTAGAATTTTTGAAATGCATAACTTGGAAGTCGGTTTATCCATGTTTTACGACAACAGAGGGGATAAATTTTAAGAAAAACGCCGATAATTATTTCAATTGGCTGTAACTCTGAAAATAATGTAAACTTTTCAAAAATCATAGTTGAGCCTCTGTACAGAGGTCTGAGTTATATACAGGCAAAATATTATTATAATAGAAGCATTTTTCACAAAAGAAGAACATTTTGAGAAAAGGTTATTCTAAGTTAATTTTTGACGAAGTATTGTATTTAAATAATTTTTTTTTTTTGTCAAAATGTCCTTAGAACAATTTTATACATGTATTCTAATCTAAGTAACACTATAAATATCATGAAATTTATCCATTTCTGCACTTTTTTAAAATCACGGTTCCTAACGTAGTGGAATAACTTAAAATAATTCAGAGATATAGCAGACGCGCGGGTGCGCGCGTAGTAAAAAATATAATTCAATCTGTATCTGCCTGTGTGTTAAACAATTTGGATATTTTTTTCTGACTTCTTTTCTGTGAAAAAGACTTATTTTTTAAGAATAAAAATTTTCAATAAAAACTAATGTGTTAGACGAAAAAAATCTAAATAGCTGTTTCGATATTTTTAATATCCATTCGAGTAATCATAATTAAAGGTTACTAGTTTGTCTTTATGTGTCACATTCTCTCTCACTTTTCCATAATGTTAAGAAATATTTTTTCTATTAGAATAATATTCTAAGCATGTATTTTTGATTTTATTTTTAAATTATTATAAAAGAATGAAATAATTTATAAATGTACATAAATAATGAGAAAGTTTCATGCTTTTTCATGCCCTGAATTATTTAAAAATGATTAAATGTTTTGTTCTAGAATGAATCGTCTTTTTACCTCGTTTCAAATAGTATAGCAGATACGCCGTATTTACTTGAATCTAAGCCACCATCGATTCTATAAGCCACACTCCCGATTCTTTACACATTTTTTAGAAGAAATAAAAAAAAAGTGTAAAAGGTTCGTCGATATCCGTTAATTAACCCTTTATCTACCAACGTTACTTATAACTACCACTCACTTTAAAATTACATAGAATAACCATTTTTACGAATACTTTGACGATACTAAGCAGGAATATTCTTTTAAATTCTCTCTTCCAAGATATAGGGCAGCACGGGGTCTATGATGGGGATTTTAGAGTTAAAGGCCAATAGTTTTATAGCAGAAATTGCGTTTTTAGCAGATTGCGAAGATTTTCACTTTTGTTCCGAAAAAGTAGTTAATGTCAAAAGTTCTTTTTTTTTTTGTATGTTAATGAAGACTTTAGGAAACGATTTGACTATAAATTTTAAGTGAGAATGAATATAATTAATTTTACAGTTGAATATCTTAAATTAATTAATTAGCTCTAACGGATTAAATTTCACAAAGTTGAGTATTTCTTACGTAAATCTCTTAATTTTCAATTTAGTGATTCAAAAAAATATTGCATGAAAAAAACTGCAGTAAACCAAAATGCGGTAGATAAAGGGTTAAGAAACATTGAAAAAATTCTTTGAAGTGAGTAATAGTAAGAAAAAAAATAAATTTATCTTGCTTGAATTAAAAACTTTCAAATATATGCATGAACCTATAATTACTCTAACTGTCAGTATAATGTTTCGAAAAAGATTCGTCCCACCCTTTGTCATAGCTTACTTTGGAATTGGTACTATAAATTTGCCATTTTCATACACAATGTCATCTTCCATACCCTACAATGCATTTGTTAAGCAATATTTTTTTTTGAAAGAATATATTATGAGAAAAAGTAAAAGAATTATTTAACACTGATGAAAACTTACAAGAAAAATTATATCATTTTGCTTACGCTATCAACGTATATTTGTTTCATCCGTGTCAAATTTTCAGTGGCTGCTATTCCGTTTTTTTTTTTTCTGCATATAAAATTGCCTCCCTTTTCAAACTGACGTCATAATGAACTCGTTTGGATGCCATAACGATATCTTTGATGCTCACGTGATTAAAAGAAAACGTAAGAAAAAATGCGAACAGACAACAGCATCTAAGACCAAAGATAAACCGTGGAATTTGATGTCTTTGATGCAAATGGCCAGAATGGACGGTTACATTTTTCTTTTTGAAAGGGGCAGAAACTCAATTTCCCCTATCCAACAAATGTTTTACTTTCGATTCTAAGCCGCACCCAATTTTCAGTAGCATTTTTTTTTTAACACTGGAAAAAAATATTGCTGCTTAAATTCGAGTACATACGGTAGATATCTTTTATCCGAAACTCCATCTCTTATAACACATGCATGATTGTCGATTAATTTTGTTATATATTTATTTGTCGATTAATTTTGTTATTTAATGTTGTGTTATGGGTGATTTATAACCATGTGATTTAATATAAGCTGAAAGCGCAGAAGGTCATGCACAAGTTGAAAAAATACTTACGTTAAACATTAACTTCCTGTCTACGCTTATGTACTAGCATCACCATTGAAAATAAATGCCAATTTCTATCTCGTGGTGAACCCAATAAGTTATACTATAAATTTATTAGAGAGCACCACAAGACAGTAATTGACATCGGGAAACTCTAGAGCCAGCATTCAAATGTGCAGACTTCATGAAGACACATAATCCAGCTACATCATTTTAATTACTCACAATATCAAACATTGCTGATTTTGTATAACTATTATACTATATAAAATAAACTGATTAGTGTAAATGAGTATCGTGAGTAAAATAAATAATTTGAAGTACCAAATGAGTTTTATTTACCCCAATATTTTTTTATTTATTTCGAATATACAAACATGGGTTTAAAATTTTATTAGATGGGCATTAAAATTCTCTTTTGTATTTTATATTTCATTTATGCATTAATGTTTTTGGATAAAAAAAATGGCTTTTTTGGTAAGATTTTAACTAATTGCTTTCATTTTTTGAACCATTGCCTTCTTTTGATAAAAAAAAAGCTTTATATTACACTGACTTTTTCCCATACTGTCATATAATAGTGCATTCCAGAAAATAACAGTATGTGTAACTATTATTCTTCTAGAAATGCAAAAAAAAATTTTTTTTAAACTTTAATGAAACTACAATATACGTATATTTAAAACTATTTTATGTAAAACCTTTTTATATTGGTGAAATAATTATGATCTTCTAAATAATTTTTTCGCATTAACTTCCCCTAACACAAAAAATCTTATCTCATTATTATCGGATCCTAAAATTTATATGAACCTTTTTCTTAAATTTGACTATTTTTAGGAATAGAAAATTTAATCTAAAAGCATTTTGGACTAATTAGATCACACTAACAAAAACAGGCTACAACACAATATTAATGTTGTACATTTTAGAATAGAGCTTATCTGGTCATTTATAATCAAATACAAATATCTAAAATGTCATAAAATATTTAAATATATATATGTTACCGGGGCAAAGTATGAAAAGCCGGCATTCTATACAATGCCTGACGTTTTTAGGCAAAGTATGAAAAAGCAAAATTATTACATACTTTGCCGAGGCAATGTATAGAATTCCTAGGCATTCTATATAATGCCCAAAGCTATTTAGACAAAGTATTAAAAAAGGTCAAGATAAGGCTTTTGTATCAATGACGCACATTCCTAAAAAAATTATACATAAAAACAAAATGAAAGTTGTGCCATCAAAATGTATGTCTTTATTATTAGGAAAACAAAAATTCATGTAAAAAATAAGAAATTAAAATTAACCTACTCGTTGCAACATGGTAGACTTGAATGGCATTTTGAATTACACTTCATTACATTGTTCGCGCAAAAATAATTCTTATTCTTATAAAATTAAGGACGTAGTTTAAAAATTCCATACATTGATCACGAACTCTAAATTATACTCATTTAAATAATTAAAAATAAAATGAGAAATGTATACATATTGCCTCAACACATAGAACAATAAATTAATTGTATTTAAATAATTATTTTAAATTATATTCACCCACTACTTGTATTAAGCTAATGTTATAAAGCTGTTTAAAATCTCAAATTGAGTAAATCATTATATTAAGGTACTCACAAAACTATTATTAATTAATTTCAATAGCCTCACCTTCAGTTTTTTGAATGTTCTTATAGCATGCCCTACTACTTTTTACCCTTCCTGTCACAACTGCAACAGCTAAAACGTTTTCTAAGCTAAAAATTATTAAAAATCATCTTATAGCTTTCATAGACCAAAATCGGTTTTCGGACTCAACAAAACTGTCAACAGAAATAAATAAACTTGTGAAGAACTAAAATCATCTGCTACGGATATTGTTATAAATGAATTCTCCCCCCCTCCCCCAAATCGAGAAAAGCACCTATTAAACAACTGACAACACGCTAGTTTTTAATTAATAAAGTTTTTCAATACAATGTCCCTGTATACTTATTTTGACACTTTCGAATAAGTTTTATCAATGTGGCCATTTTTCTTTTTATTTTCCGAAAGGGGCCCCCAATGAATGTTCGATACAAGGCTTACTAAGGGCTGGTTACGCAAGTGTGCAGCATAGGAAAAAAATCAATTTTTTGTTGAACAAATTTAAGTAAAATTAAGTATTTTGATATTTCCTAATAAATTATATACAAAGAGCAACGGACAAATTCAGAGCCTGAGGCTCGGTTTAAAAGTCTCGTGTCTTGCCACGTAATATTCAAAACGAATCGAAGATTTATTTCATATTTTGCCGGTTTCTCATTAGGCATTCTATAGAATGCCTAGACAATGTGTGAAATATGAATTATTTCATACATTGCCAGTTTGTTTTAGGCTTTTTATAGATTGCCGGATTTCATACTTTGCCGGTAACATATTCATATGTACTTTCAACTTTGCTGTGTTCGCAAAAATTAAGTTCCAAGATCAATTCCTTAGAGGCGGTCGGTATTTTTCTGGTCCCCATAGGATTAATATGGGAGCATGATATTTTAGTGTTTAAGTCCCGCATGCCTACACAATGTCAATGATGTAGATGACTAGATGGGTCTCAACGAGTAGAACACTTGGTATAAATCTCAAGTCCGAGACTCTAACAGGAGCCAAGATATATTGATTTTAAAAAAATTAGAAAAGTTTAAGACAATTAAAAACTATGGAAGAAATAGCCCTATGAGCATAAACTTATAATAACTGGAAGAACAGATAGAGAGGGATCGAATGAGCCAGGTCCTAATGGACTGTGAGGCTCGGGTGCCGAGATATTGGCCAAAAAGCTGTAGAGTGGAAATGCACTGGAGGATGCGTCCCAACAGATATAGTTTATAACAGTAGTTATTATGATCCCCTAAATATCAGTCCCACAGCACCAAAAAAGAGGCATGTTAAAATATTAGACAACGGTGTGCGCGCGCATCGGTGTTGTGACGATAGCGCACGCATCCGAGACGGTGTGTGCGCGCATCTTAAAAATTTACCCTCATCCTTTTTCCCTAACGCCAAAAAGAAGGATAACTTCAAAAATAAATATATACGAATACAAAAGGCTATTATAATTTGCTACAATGCAGTATATATATATAAATGAGTTTATGTTCATCGCATTGCGTTCGTAGTAAATATACATCTGTAATCATATACTTTCAATTGTTATTTAAATAGGTAAACTAATATTTACGCTTATGTTTTATGTACATGAAACACAATTTAAAGATTAATTTACTATTTTTTTTTTAAATTTCCTGTAAGTATGTTTGGTTTAATAACAAAAAGTGTTCAAACAAATGCACCAGAGAAGCTCCTCAGTGGTAGAGCTCTTTCGACTGCTAATTTAGAGGTTCCCGGTTCAAACCAAGTTGTCCCCTTCTTCAGGGAGGTGGAGAAAATTATATTTTTGAGAATTTCGAAAGCGGGAATGATCTGTCCCGTTCTGTATATTTCTAGACAAAGCATTTTCGAATCCATTCTTACGGAAAGTCAAGGCACGCTGACCCGGGGTGTATAGCGCAGTGGTAGAGCATTCGACTGCAGATCGAGAGGTCCCCCGTTTCAAACCCGGGTGTCCTCTTCTTCAGGGAGTGAAGAGAAATATTTTTTTCAGAATTTCGAAGGCGGGAACTATCTGTCCCGTTCTGTATATTTCTTGACAAAGCATTTTCGTATCCGTTCTTACGGAACGCAAAGCAAAGGTTCGCTGACGCGGGTGTATAGCTCAGCGGTAAAGTATTCGACTGCAGATTGAGAGGTCTCCTCTTCAAACCCAGGTGTCCCCTTCTTCAGGGAAGTGAAAAGAAATATTTTACTGAGAATTTCGAAGGCGGCAATGATCTGTTCCATTCTGTATATTTCTAGACTAAGCATCTTCGCATTCGTGACGGTGTGCGTCACATCCGTGACGGTCTTGCGTCACATCCGTGACGGTGTGCGCGCGCATCGTAAAAATTCACCCTCATCCTATTTCTCTAACGCCTCAAAAGAAGTATAACTTCAACAGTACAAAATGTCTGAAATAGTTTTTAACGATAAACCACATATTTGAAACGTAAACTTGCCTTATATTTTTAAACGCATATGCATATAAGTGCAAAAAATGCATTTGAGATGCACACGTGGAATCAGCTTGAAAATGCACACATATATCATAAGTAAATTCAAACCAATTTAAATTTACATATACAACAAATATATTTTAAATTTTAAAATGCATTTATGTTTGAAAAATTATGGAATTCAGGAATGATCTTCACATTCATGCAGAACACACAAGCATAAAATAAATAAAGCAATGATATATAATAGCACAGAAAGTGTAGGGCCCATTCCAATTAAGAAAGATAGAAGTCCATAGAATTACATGAAGAAGTGTAACATAAAACATAAAAAGTTTGCGGCATACAAGAGTTAAAATAAAAGTAACTTGTGATTCACACTTTCACAATTCAAACTAAAACACAAAGAATAAATGCTTACAAATACATTTTAGCAATGCCATTTAGACATATACATGCAAATTACATTAAGATATCCGACTACGTTCGGAACCGTGAATTTGAAAAAGCGTATAAATGGATAATATTTATAATATTTAGTGTCACTTACATTAGAAAATGCTTATAAAATTGTTTTAACAATAGTACTACAATAAAATTTATTTAAGTACAATATTTTGACAAAAAATGAACATAGAGTGACCAATTTCCAAAGTATTCTCCTTTTGTGAAAAATGCTTCTATTATAATAATATTTTGTCTGTATATAGCTCAGACATCTGTACAGAGGCTCAACTAGAAGTTTTGAAATATATAACTTAGAAGTGGGTTTATCCATGTTTTACGACTACAGAGGGGAGAAATTTTAAGAAAAAAACGCCGATAATTTTTTCAATTGGTTGTAACTCTGAAAATAATGTGAACTTTTCGAAAACAATAGTTGAGCCTCTGTACAGAGGTCTGAGCTATATACAGGCAAAATATTATTGTAATAGAAGCATTTTTCACAAAAGGAGAACATTTTGAAAAAAGGTTATTCTAAAATAATTTTTTGCCGAAATATTGTATTTAAATAATTTTTTTTGTCAAAATGTCCTTAAAACAATTTTATACATGTATTATAATCTAAGTTACACTAAATATTATGAAAACTATCCATTTGTGCGCTTTTTTTAAAATTACGGTTCTGAACGTAGTCGAATACCTTAAAATAATTCAGTGATATAGCAGACGTAGTAAAATATATAAATCAATCTGTATCTGCCTGTGTGTTAAACGTCTTGGATATTTTTTTCTGACTTCTTTGGTGGTTTCTACTTTGGTGGCACCATCTGTTGCAGCTAGTTGTAAGTGGGTCAAAAATAATGCAGAATAAATTTAAAATTAGAAAATAAAACTTAATTAATGAATTAGTATTTGAAAAAACTGTATGAACATCAAGTGTCATCCACTACAAGTTTAAAAAAATGTATTTGAATATCAGTCGATGAATAAAAAGTATTTTATTAACGATTGAAATTTTGAACAAGTTATACGTATATATAAATAAATAAATATTTTTTTAGGTAGATTATGAACTATAATAATTATAGGAATTTAAAAAAAGAACTTATCTTTGATAGTACTTATAAATCTTTAATGAAAGTTCTTCTGGAGATAGATAAATGTACCAATTAGGGATCTCAGGTGTAAAATTAATCTAATTATTGGCAATGGGGGTGAGGGAAGGGCTGCACAAAATGAAATGACTTCATTCCGGCTGTTTACTCTATTCGGTATCCTAAGCAGTTTTAATCATAAATTAGTGGTTCCTTGCCACTTCTTGATATTATTTATTATTCTACTGAAAAATGAATTTGAAAAAGTCGTATACTTTTTATCAAGAAATTTTATACCATCTGCAAGAAAATTGCCGAAAATTTGAACTCATGAAAATAATATGCTGTTTTAAGGAAATTACTCCTATATATATAATCTTTTAAAACGTTGGTACAAAATTTCTCCATCTCCTAACCACAGGTGTATTGCTAAATATCTTACAAGTGATTTAATCTTTAATTCGACACTTAAATTTATCTTTGGTTTTCAACGAAATAAGCGTATTGAAACAATAAATTGTCGATGAACTTTAGTAATAAACATTGTATGGAAGAGGATGGGAATGAATTTAAAAGATTTATGAAGCTTCTAATATAAAATAATTCAATATATTTTCAAAATAATTGTATTGAAACAATAAATTGTTGATGAACTTAAGTAATAAACATTGTATGGAAGAGGCAGGTAAGGAATTTAAGTGATTTATGAAACTACGAATATAGAATAATTCAATATATTTTCTGAATTTGTGTTTATTATATTATCCAGTGTTACATTTAGAGATTTTATTACTTTAATCCAGTTATTTAATCTCTTTATACAAAATTAAATCTGTTAAGGCTACACAGGTACCTTTCTTCAAAATATTTTTTTGGAGACAGTAATGGTAAAAATAATTTATGTTCCATATTTTTATATTCAGATTATATTATTAAATTGATTCTGAAAATAAAAAGTCAGTTTGGCAAGCCAATATTTCACAATTTTAAGAAATTAAACATTCTTGAAATTTTTTCAAAATTCTTAAAAAAGACTAATTTTTAAAAAAAATTTAATTATTTTAAGTGATTTATGTTTCTTGAGTAATTGATAACGAACTTTAGGAATTGAAAATCTGTTTCCTTGTTGAATTTTAATAATTATTTTTATACCTGAACCTGGAAGAAACACAATTTTTTTAAAAATATTAACTTTAAGATTTTTTTTAAAAAAAATAAATAATAACCAGAGCTCTTAGATTTAAATCCATACTAAATTTTATAGAACATATATTTGGGAGTATCTATAAAAAAGTGCCAAGATTCTATTTTAAACAGGAAAAACGCCTTAGGGATTAGAAAACACTTACGTCTTCAAAATTAAAAATCTGAGAAAAACAATTAAAGTTTGTAAAAGTGTAAGACAAAAACTAATTATGCATGTAAAGCTCTAATTTTTTAATAAATCATTTTCCAACTTATGTTCTACATCAAAGCACTACTTTAATTAATTATGAGGAGAAAACATATTTTTGAAATTCAAAATTTAAGTAATTTTTTTGTCAATTTTTATCCATTTTTTCGCATTTTAGTAGTAATAATTTATTTTCTCTTCTTAATTTCACCATATTTTTCTTAAAATGTACTAAATAAATCAAAAAACCACAAAAAATCTCCACATCTCCATTTTTTTAAAAAAAAGTTGTCGCAATTTGTCGGATACCTTAAGTTTTTGTTGCAGGACTTTAAAATACTTTAATGTAGTACTACAATATATTTACTATAATGTAATTTGGTACATAAATATTCTGTTTTTTCTGAATTATTTGTATTTAGTACATTTGTATTCTGAAATTTTGTTTTAGTATCAGCTGAAGGCCGGATTTTAGATTTATCATTTTCAGGTGTGTTCCATCTCTTCCAATTATTATTTCTCATAGCAACCTGAGTATGTTTTGGCCGTAGCATTTTCTCAACAAAAAAAATTAACGCAAAAAAGCAAAAGACTTCTCAGTTATATAAACTATGGGTAAAAATAAATATTGGTCTTGAAATCAATTGTAATTAAGTAACCATGAGAAAACTCAAAAAGTTCAAAACGTAAGGAAACAGAAATTATTTTAGTAATGAAAGTTGCAATTAATAGACATTCCCCACTGATAAAATGGATTGTATTCAAAAATATTTTTAGTTAATTCAACTTAGAAATGTGAAAATGCTTTAAAATGAAAGCGAAATTAAAATCTAGATTCAGAAAAGCTCAAATATCTTAAAAAATAATTGGTTTTCAGATATGAAATTTTGAAGCAGGCTTTGCAAACATATGAGCTATAGGGAAATATGAAAAAAAAATTTAGAAGTATTTGTCATTTCTAGGGTACTGTTATGCCTTAAATTACGTATCGATGGTAGTAGAAATATAAAATACCTGTAAAAATATTTTTTGTTCTTCATTTAAAAATATATAAATGTTTTGTGTCCACATACTTGGCGGGTTTGAGAAAAATGCTTTTGCATAAGCAGAAAAAAAATTAAGTGAATAATGCTTTCTAGAAAGTGATCGCTCTAATTTACCACTTTCTGATTTGGAGTGTTAATTAAAACTTCCTTACAACAGCTCTTAAATAAGAAAAATGGGTGCATACATTGTGAGGTTATATTGATTACCGCTCTTCTCTTTTTTTTGAATCTCTTTCTTCTAATGGTAAACTCCATGTAGACTCAAGTTAGCTCTCAGGTGAGGGCTCGATAAAAAAAGAATCAAGTATGATGAGAATATTCGTTTTGTAACTTTGTAAGAATTCCTTTCCAACTAAAGCCCCCCCCCCTATTTTTCTGATTAATTATGAAGAAATTTTTCTATTGTGGAAGATTCAAGGAACTTGACTATTTCAAAGCATTCCAATAAGTTATGCTTATTTAAAGAATTATTTTTGAATTAAAAGTTTATCCCTGAAAATAATACTGAACTTACGGATTTTTGAAGCAACATTTTAATACAATAAGTCGTTTCTATATTTTCTGCATTTAATTTATGAATTTTGTTTCTTCTACATTTAATTAGGAAAAATTCAAGATATAATTTTATAAAAATTACATTGATATTATAAAAAAATTAAATTGAAAGTGTACTGTGTTTCTTTCAATCAGTATAATTCCTAGTACTAATGAGTTGTTTATTTTAAGATTAATTGAAGTACACGGAACCTTAGATCAAAGATCTAAGAAAAGATCGTGTTTTCACTTGAACGAGCGCCTAGTAAGCAATGTGCAAATTTTATAGGTAATCTGGATATTAATTATGTAAAGTGAGAAATAAAACAACTTTTCGGACTTAAACGGATTAGTCTAGTTAATCTGCAGATTACTTAGGGAATGTGAGCATTATTTAGCGGTAACATATTGCTATGTACATTCGCGTTTGAAATCGTATGTCTCGAAGTATCATTTTTTGTAACAATTATCCTTCCGAATAAGACAGTTATCCATAGTAGCCAACTATGGATGATTGTTCATCAACTAAATAATTCGTCGTATTATAGGATAAATATATTTTCCTTCATGCGAACTCAATTTTTTTTAATACATTCAATATATAAAACGAAAAATGTGAACATTATATGAAATGTTACATAAAAAATATTCTAGGTATAGTTCAAGTATTATATATATATATATATAATATTCCATCTTTTTTTCTCATCAATAGTTAGTAATTATGGAAAATTTTGAGTTTTACTTGAGTACTTATGAGAAAGAATTTTGTTTTCCATTTTTATTTTTCACATCTATTTTTGTTCCTTTGTGCGTCTCGTCTTATTTTTTTTTATTTATTTAGTCTGCTAATAGTCTGAAATGTTACTCGTAGAATATATTTTCAAGCCTTTTTGCTTTTCTAAACATTATTCGATATGAACTATAATAAGATTATTAAATGCAAGATATTGATAATATATTTAAATATAAAAAAGGTTTTGTGTAATCTGTTACAATAGAAGTTATTATAAAGTGCAATCATTAGAATAGTGATTTTCAAAACACAGTGGATCTATCAGAAACATTTAATGAGTTATTTTTTTTGTCTTATTGTGGAATCATTATAATCATTTAATTTGTCGAGCACTTTATAGAGTAACATGTAATATATTCCTATAGATCAAATAATAAAGATATGTCTATTTTCTGTGAAAGTTATGTAAAATTTATGCATGGAATGACATATTATTCAAAAAATTTGGAAGAAAAATTTTTAAATCTTGCTTATTAGTCGTACTCTAAAGTGTCTTATATGGTGAAATAAGAAAAACAGAAAAGTGACGATCCCAACTGCACACCAGATATCTCTTGTGGTGATTCTTAAAATGACATATTTAAATTAAGTCTATTATAGTTTTGAAAACCACAAAAATAGATTTTCACAAAAAGTGTAAGACATGATTAATCTCTTAAAAACCACTAGCACATTCTAATGAGCATATTTGTTGTAATAATAACCATTTTTTTATGCATTGTGCCCCAAAATAGATTTTATGCTTATTTTTCTGTATGTTTTTCAAATATAAGAATATAATTGAAAATATTTCTTGATAAGAATTTTGGTTTGATAGAAAACTTAACTATCATTATTTTTCCTAAATAACTATACATATAATGTGCCCCCCCCCCCAAAAAAAAACTTAAGTGTAAAATTATTTCATTTAGACCGTAAATGAATTAATTGACTACTTTTGGTACAGTCGTCAAAAAAGGCGACAGACATCTTTTTTGTTCGCTATATTTTCTTTTATTATTTTATCAAATTTCAATACTTCCACCATTATTTTTCAGCAAAAAAGTTACATTTGATTGAATTAAATATGATATTCGAGTTAAAAATTAGTTCACCAGCACGCATGTTAATGTTCTTATTTTAATAAGACATATCGAATCAAATTTATTTTAAATTTTGTTCGAATCAATGATTAATTCAAAACAAACATTTCGAAATAAAAATTACTTGGAATATGTAGAATAATATTCAACTGACAAAATTTCCTGAATAATTATTGGTTCTAATTTTCTTGTATATACTGAGATGAACTAAAGTAAAATATGATCATTGCATCTGAATACTGCCTAGTTGTTACGGCAGCTCGTGCCACATATTCTTGATAATTCCTACGAAAGGGAATTTTAAGTACATCTTCCCTATCTGATGGGGAAATTCAAACAAAAAAGAAGTAATTAAAAATTATCAGTGCCTCTGAAAAATTTAGAATAATTTATTATACATTTAGCTGATTTCTAATGCTTCTATCGCAATGATGACTGACATTGTATTTTTAAGATCAATGCTACGAATTACATGATTGACGTTTAAGAGAAGCTTAGAATTTGATCAGATCTAACAATAGTTCAGGTAATGTGACAATTTATATCTTAAAAAAAAATATATTTTTCTTTTAGAGTATTGTGAAATTTGTTAAACACGATTCAGAAAAAAGTTTGCTGAAAGCATTTCCTGATTTAAAAAGAAATTAAAAATGTAAATATTAAGTGAGAATTATTGTGAAAGAAGTAAAATTTGGTGATATGTTTTTTATTTTTCATAATCTAATGAATAGTTAAATGAGTCTATCATCAGAAAAGCTACTTATTATATTCAATATTTTTCTTTCTTTTATTAAGGTCATATAATACTTAACCCGCGGTCACTCGCGCCTGTTTTTCTACCGTCGTTACTTGCGGGGTGTAGAGAACACTCCAAACTTTTAACACGTGTATTTAATTATGAAAATAAAATTAAGTCATTATGATACATATTTATAAAGTACAAGATGTTTTTTGTATTATACAAATAAAATTACTAAATTAATTGCATACAAATGAGACTTACATTAATTTAAACTAAACATACAAAATTTTCATTTTAAAACACATAATTTTATATTTTTTCATAAACCAGTATATATATAAAGCGTCTATACCAGTAATAAATATACTTTATAATTAATGAGATAATGATAGTAGAAAGCAGAAAAATAATATTTTAATCATTTTCCAAACATTCAGAGCAGACTGTATACATATGCACAACTTCTCGCGGGAGTTCTCAGCCCCCCAGATAAACTTTTGAAGGTCATTACATTCCAATCGTTCGAAAAAAAAAGGGATTGCATCAGGCCTGAAGGTTCAATGACCTAAAATGGGCAGCTACAGAAAAAATCATGGTTCTGTACATACTTTTTAGAATCCTGGGAGGGGGGATTTTCTTGTTACTGGGGTGTACAGAACACCCCGCGCGAGTGATCGCGGGTTAAATATGTTCAGATCAAGTTTTTCCTTCGATTTTTACTTGTGTTAATTTATTTCATATTCAAAATTTTTAGTTAAATAATCCTTTGAAGAACGTATTTTTATAAAGGTAATTTTTCATGAAATAATACTTAATCCTCAGTATTATGATGATATGGATAAGTAATAAACATTTTAAAAGATTACCAATTGTTTAGGGAGTGTGAGCGGTTGTATGATCAGCATTTTAGATTTTTTTCCGAGACATTAACCTAAAATGAGATTTAAAGCATTTAAAATGAGACTTCAATTTTTATATATTTGTAGCTATTAATTTTTTATTAATTATTTTGCCAAATTGCTTTCGAAAAACAGAAACAAACTTATATATAAGTGTAATGCCTTTAAAATTGACATTACTTATTTTATAAAAACTAAATTCCAACATATTTCAATTTTTTTTAAATGATCATTTTTTCTTTTTTTTTTTTTTTTTTTTTTTTTTTTTAAACAATTTTAACCGTATTGAGCTATTTACTTGATATTCTTTAAAAACTATCTTCTTGTATTTTAAACAAAGAAATATTGAAAAAGGTATTCTATTTGTCTCTGTAAGGGGTTTTCAAAGAGATTGGAATAATTTATTCAATTATTTAAGAGATTCATTCAACTTTATTAGAATATTTAAAAATATTTTATTCGTAATTTGATATATAAGAAAAAAATTAAAAGGGCAATTTTATTTGATCATTAAAAACTAACGAGAAACTAAATTTGACTCGAAAAGGTACATTGAAAAGTCTTTCATGGTATCATTTAATAAATTATGCTAATTAATTTTTCAAACAATCTTTTATTTAATTTCACTTTCCAATTAAAAGTGATATTGTTTTATTTTAGAGAAAAACATTCTTTAAAGTGGTTTTTTTTGTGTTCTTTTAACACTCCCAATTGATTTAATACTAAAACATTTGTTTAAAAATTAATTTAACTTGCGGAAGTTAACAGAAAAAAAATATGTAAAAATAATTTTAATATCTCCTTGTGCATTCTCAATATATTATAAATTTGTTCAAAGGTTTCTTTTATGCAATTAATATTATAGGAAAAATAACTTACTCCATTTTTAATTAAATGTATGTTTTTTTAAAAAGTTATTGAAATGTAACAATGTAAGCCAGTTTTGAAAAATAGATATTTGTGTATCAAAAAATCTTATTTTTAAGAACTTATGAAAGTACATTTTAAATAAACTAATTGTTAACTGAATAAGTACATGAACCATTTTATTATTTTTATGCATTATAAATAAAGTATGAATATTTTTTTGAAATTCAATTATTTCTGTTCATCACATTTAAATACTTAAGAACATTCTCTGCTTTCTTTCTTGGCGTATCTCGACTATCTCTACAGAATATCTTTCATTCAAAATGTCTTTTAAAATATGAAACGATTATTAAAGTTTTTTACTTCTAAAGTGTATGCTATGGATATTAGGTTAGCATTAAATTAGAAAGTAAGATATTTGTATGTAAAAATCTGCATTTTTTCACAGTATCATTTGTAAAACTGGATTAAAATCGTGCCATTACAATGATATAAATTAAATTTAAGTAACTTTCTGATGGCAATGAGCATTATAAATACAAATTTAATATGTTAAACCAACAGAAAGAAAGTGTATCACAATGAAATGAAGGGTTTTTTAACGTTATTTTATGTTCGCTATACGAATCTCTAGTACATAATAATGATGTATCTAAAAGTAGGATCTAAAATTTATTTTTGGGTTTTTCTATAGGTTTGTTAATATTCTTTTATAGTAATAATTCTCAGTGTTTCTTGTATGATGTATTTTTCATGCTTGTAAATAGTTTTTTTACATTATTTTTTATGTGTTTTGTTTTAAATACAAGTATAAGAATTCAGTAAGAACCATCTTTCTTTAAGAATTTATTTCCATATTTTCATCCAATTCATACTGAAAATCTCACATCATAATTACTCTTCAACTTTAAACTAATTATTAAATGTTTTTAAATGTCTAATTACTCAAAGAATGTACCAAAAAAAAAGGTAGTCAATTTTTCACTTACTAATAAGCAAAATGTGGTAGACTTGCTTTCGAATGACTTACCTTTCTCGAGGGTTCTTCAGTCCCCCAAGACTTATTACATATTCCTCTTATAATTATTATTAGTTTCGGATATTGTTAAGTTTGGTATGTTGATATGAGCTGATGGTGTTCAAAATAAATCAATTTACAGAAGTAATGGAATGCATTATATGCATGCTCTTAAGCTTTTATTTAAACTCCTCTACAAAAGACATGACTTTAAAAAAGAGAAATATTATTAAGAAATTTAATTTGGGCAAAATCATTTCAGTAAAATATTAAAAATGATAAAAAAATTTTAATTCCTGTTCTATAATGCAAATTTCAATACGCTTAAGTGAATTCTAAGAACATGTTTATATGAAAACACCTGTTTTGATAAAATTATATTATTTTGAAATTTCTCTTACCCTTTAATATATCTCACATATGTTTGCATTCGTTGTATATTTATATATATTTAGGAAATAAAATAATAATTCTTACCTGTAGAAAGCCTTTCCATAGTAGCCTCATACTTCATTATTGAAAACTGAAGTAATTCGGTGTGTTTTCTACTTCAACAACAGGAGATTTCAATACATAACTATGTCAGCAAAAGTATGACCATCTAAATAAATTATTTGCATTAGAAAAATACAAATAGTGCTAAATATGAAAAGACATATTGTTTGCAACATTAGATATTAATATTTTTTAAACAATGAACTATCAGAAGACAGTCTTATAAATTTAAATACATTTCAATGCTGAACATCAAAACGAATTATTAAATTTTTTATTTCAGAAAATATTTATTATAAGTTATTTATACTCACAAATTACATTAAAACACATGTTAAATTTCATATATGTTAAATGTTTTTTCAGTGTTATTTAGCATCATATGATCTTTTTTTATTAAATATTGCAGCAATTAAATAAGAAAATAAAAGTACAGAGATTATATTAATTGTATGCTAACAAAAAATGAGTTTCTCTGCAGGGGATTTATTTTTATAATAATATATACTTGTACAGTTGTTTTTAGTTAAAGATATACTTAACAATAATACAAATTTTTGTAAAGGAAACACTAAAAATATAATTTATTTTTTAAATGCTTGTTACTGGTTTTCGCCTTTCTAATTACTAAGAGAGTACGTATGAATAAGAAAACTTTGAAACAGTTGATTCAATTCATTGCCTTTAATATCTGAACATTTGTATAAATAGAAGAGAGTGACAAGATAATGCAATAAAGATTACTTTACTGCAACAAAACGAAAGAAAAAAAAACTGATCCATCAAAATTTACGTTTAAAATTTTATAATGCTTTTTTATACTTCCCCTCACTCATTAATACGAACTCTGGTTAGTTTCAAGATACAATAACACCTGAATCTGTAGGATTTTAATATTAAGTATGATTTTAAGAAACGCATTAATGCATAAGAAATCTACACAGATATGATTACATATTTAAAAAATGTTTTCATATTTTTCTAATTTTTTTAAAGTAATTTCTCTAATTGAAATTATTATTTAATATAATTAACTTCGTAACTTAAATTGGCATAAAAAATAGATTTAGATAAAACTAATATGACATAAGACTAATTTAAGAAAAGTAAAAAAAAAAAAAAATGTTTTTATGTAAAAGAAGTCAATATAGTGAATATATTCCGAATTGCTTCAAACAATATTGTACATTAAATGAAATTTTCAAAAAAACTTCAAAATGCGTACAACTTTCGATCTCAATGGTGCAGTTTTAGATGACGAGTGGGTAATAAA
Organism: Trichonephila inaurata madagascariensis; assembly: GCA_019973955.1. Taxonomy (NCBI): domain Eukaryota; kingdom Metazoa; phylum Arthropoda; class Arachnida; order Araneae; family Nephilidae; genus Trichonephila; species Trichonephila inaurata. The sequence continues at coordinate 435,595 of BMAV01005502.1, read as the reverse complement.
GGGGATCTTTCATACAAAGCTTCATACCTTTTCAGCTGTTGCAAATCTAAAAAGTCGAAGATTTTAGAAAATAGTTGATAATAAGCATCACATCATTTTCTACGACACACTCAGAGACTATATATATATATGTGTGTGTGTGTGTGTTTATGTACGTACGTATATATATGTGTGTTTTGTTTATATATCAGAGAATTTCATAAACATATTACTGTATACCAGGGGTGTCCAACCCAAATGAACTTGTGGGGCACTTCGGAAAAACATTATAATCTCGCGGGCTGCACATAAAAATATGTACATTTATATCAAATTTGGAAACAAAAAACATTTATTAGAGTGAAATTTTAAAACAGAATGAATTATTACTATTGTTTTCATTTTTTTCATGTATACAGACATAGATAATATAATAATGTTTATATAATATAATAATGCAATGATCAAATAATGTTTAAGATATTACAGTTGCCATTTTCTTGAAAATTACGGTGTGTTCCTTTTGAATTGATCTTTCGTTACTCATTGTTGAAATTTGGTAGTGCTTTCATTCGTGCGCAAACGATTAAGTATACGTTGGTCTTTATCTTAACCGTCCGGAATATTTTTTTTATACTTTAAAAAAAATCTCTGACTGCATTTTGCTTTTTGGGCACTCCAAATAGAAAAGGAGGAGGAGAAATAAAATTCGCACACACAGAGAATCATGTACCATCCATAGTAAAGGATATGCATAATTTAATTCGAAATTTATCAATTAAGTAATTTATTATAGAAAAATCAAATGTAACTGTTTGATAAAATATAAATCTATTTTAATCTAAAGGACATTTCTACTGTCAAAAAGGATTTATTTTAAAACAAGAACAGTTAACAGGCAAATACATTGTATATATATATATATATATATATATATATATATATATATATATATATTTCCCCTTAAATAAATTTCAAAATGAAAAAACTTTAAAAACCTGATATTTAAAATTTTTTTTAAAGAGTCGGCGGGCCGCGTGTTGGACACGCCTGCTGTATAGGAAAGGTATTAACTTAACTCAGTGGCGTGACAGCTCATGATGGCTAAGGCCTACTGTGCCCAACTCAGTATATGCGACCATGGGATAACGAAAGGTATTAACATGTAAAAAAACCCTGATGTAAGAATCATTTTTATTTACTTTCACAGTTTACTTCAAACTCTATTTACTCAAACTAAGATAATTACGTATACAAACGTGATATACCAGTATTAACATATATTTTTCAGTTTATTGTTACAACCTTGAATTACCGATGACAAACGAAGATAGTTTTTACAACAATTTTAAATACTGAGTGTATTAATATATTTACAATGTTTTTTATATCATATTTTCAATATATCATCTAATTTTCATCAATTTACTTTAACTTTCACTGACTCAAATTAAAATGATCATATATGTAAGCATGAAAGTATATTATTTTCAATAGGAATTATAATAGATATGTGCATATGATATTTTTATTCCCTTAAAAGAATTAAGGTAAAAATTAATGATTTTACTTAACTTTATTATTATTATATTACCATTATAACACTACTTTAGTTTTGTAAAACTATTTAGAAGGCCATAATTATCTTAATTTCCAAATAGAACCTAACTTATTCTATTAATATGCATTGAGTAAATACATTCTCAAAATTATACTCAGGTATATAGTAAATATCTTTGTCTTTGCTAATTAATAAGATCTAAGTATTAAAAAAGTAAAAATTTAATATCTGGTGAATGCCAAACTTTTTTATAGAAAGCCAAATCTGATAACTAATTTCTTTACAGCAAAGCTCAGAGTTTTCTGGAAAAATTTAATGCTTTAGAAGTGTTTATAAGTAGGGCGTTAAAATCATATTTACAAATATATAATGGCATAATATTTGCTGACAACTTATCAATATAAACAATAATGAAATTTTTCTTTAATTTTTTAAACATACTTTATATATTTTTATAAACACCATATAATTTATTTTATAATTTAATTTCATAAGATTTTGTAAAACAACGTATTTATACTCTTCACAGGCCTCCAAATGTAAACCATATTTGACAGTTAATTTTGTTATAAACTTAGTTCAGTCTCTATTATTCTATTTTTTAACCTTGCTATTGTTGTTATAGAAATAATTAATCTAAATTTAGTACATTTCTTTAAACATGATACCACTTAAGACATTTTCCTTTGTTATGTGTTCAAATTTTCTTTCACAAATGTTGGTGATACTCATAAATAAATTTACGAGAAATCTTACACATTTACATATCTTCATATTGGGAGAAACTTAATTGTAATTAAAGTTTACTGAACTCTCAGTGATGCAACAGCTCATGAGGGCCAAGATCTACTGTACCTATCTCAGTTTTCGTGACCTTAGGCGCAGGGGTTCATGTGCAGATGTTTCGGTCGTGCTCAGCCTGACTCGAAACCCCCAGTGTTCAGTTCCCAAACAAGCGTGGTACTTATTTATCGACCCACTGAAGGGATGAAAGGTTGAGTAGACCTTGCTCAGCCAGGGGTTTGAACCCCGGACTTCGGGGTTTGGAAGCGCGATACACTACCACTCAGCCACTAGGCTTCAATTAAAGTTTAACCTACCGATTTTCTGTTATAAATGAAACATTTTTATTAAAACTTTTAACTTCAAAATGTGGCAAGTAAAAATATTGGCAAAAATAATATTATATATTATAAGGTTAACAATATTTTTTTTTCCTATTTATATTTTAATGATTTTGATTAGTACGTGTTTTGTCTCTTTGTTTTATTATTTTTAGAAGAAATTGAAGCTTTCGGCCCATTAATATAGAACATAAATAGAAGTATTGGTACTTTAAAATATGTTAAAAAATCCAGCCGTTAACTAATTATTCTGGACATCCAAATTTAAATATCATTGCTACCAAATAAATTCACTTTTTTCTACTAGGGTTTATCATTTAAGGTGTGATAAATATTTTTAACTTGTTTCTTTCTTCTGGTATTATCTAGTATTTCAGTTTCATATTTACAAAGTCCCACACTTCAAATACTTCAATCTACGCATTCTTACCACATTAACTTCTGGAATGCTGTCAAAACTAACTATAACTGCATCCATGACAATGAAGAAGAGTTCACATGTAAAATAAAAAAAAATAATAAAGAAATGTCTCCAAAAATGTTTAGCAATAAACCGCATATATTTGAAGCATTAAATTTTTAAATACATGTACGTATAAACACTGTTAGTGCAATTGAGATGCAAAAAGGGAATCAGATTTAAGATGCACATACATATTCTAAACACAGTCTATGCAATTTATATTCACATACACACAAAAAGTGCTTTAAGTGTAGAAATGCATTTGTATTTCAAGAAAATGTGGAATTTGGAATGTGTTTCACATTCATGCAGAACACACAAGAAAAGAATGAAAAATAGCTTTGAGGTAGAATAACACAGAAATAGTAACGGAAAGACACCAATTAAGCAATATGGAACATCTATAGTTGTATGTGAAGAGGTATTATGAAAATTTTTCAAAAATAATTTTTGAGGCCTGCACCATAATTTATAATGAAATTAAATTGTGATTTCCACAATTTCAAAATTTAATCTCAAACACAAAGAATAAGTGCATATAATATATTTCAGCAATGCAATTAAGATACACACATGCAAACACTTAAACATCAACGCTTATAAATCAATATGTATCTTCTAGTGAGGTTCTTCCCAACTGTTCATAGTTCATCAGATTAAAAGATTAATCAGTTAAGAATGCCCTGAAATTTTCAATAAAAACTAATAACTTATGCAAAAATAGAGGAAAAAGTCAAGCAGCTTTTTCGCTATTCTTTAAGAATCGCTCTTGGAATCATAATAAATTGTTTCCAAGTTGTCCTTAACTGTCCCATTCTATTCCGCAATATTAAAAAATTATTTTTTTTTTAAAAAAAGAATAATGTTCTATTTATATATTATTAATTAGATTTGTACAATAAATGTCAAGGAGCTAAATAATTAATCGATGGATATTAATAATGAGAAAGTTTCGTGATTTTTCATGCCTTAATTATATTTAAAAATGATTAAATAATTTTTTCTAGAATGAAACAGTTATTTGCCTCATTTCAAATGGTATAGCAGATATCAGAACTTTCTCAACAGAAAACATGTTTCTCAAGGGGAAATGGTACGATTTGCACAAAATTTTTTAATTTAAAGATTTTAAAACTTTTTTTGGTTGCCTCCTATGTGCGTATACTATGTAAAACAGATTTTATGCTCAAAATTTCATAAAAGCTAACCATTTAATTTTTTAAGGAAAAAACTTAAAATTTGTGAAGTGATTTTAAAATGCTACTCCTCCTACAAAAATTTACATACACGCATCAAATTTGATTTTCAAGTACATCAAACCACGGATAACAAAAGTTGGTATGGGTGTCGCGATAATATGATTGGTATCCGTACAATACTTCTTTTTATGAATGCTTATTGAAAATTCCTTTAAAAAAATACAAATTCTGAGTTCAATTATTTTTTAAAAAATAAGTATTGCTATGATTCAAAAATGCATACCAACTCTTGTTACATGTACTATTAGCAACAGGTAAAAAAAAATTCAAAGAATTAGGCACTATAGAAAAAAAGCCTTATCATTTTAAATGAAGACAAACTAGTTGTTTTATCTTTCTGAGATAAGTCCGTTTTTTAAATTTTGATTTGCCATAGGAATGTGAATAAAAACTAGCATAAAAGTTATAATAATTCTGCGTTTTTTAAGTTTAGAGCTTTCAAACTTTGTGAGGTTAAAGAAATATCTATAAAGAATAATTTAGGCTAGAAAAGTTAGATTTGATTTTTTGACCGATTTTTGTCAATTGAATCGTACCGTGTCCCCTTAAAATACATATGTGTTTTTGACAATTATTTTGTAATGTATATTGTATATATTAAAGGGTATGTGTGTCGTTGCCAAGTTATTTCTTTCAACTTGAAAGCACAGAAAGTCATGCACAACTTGAAGAACACATACATTATACGTTGACTTCTCGCTGCCCATTTGCACTAACATTGCCATTGAGAACAAATGCCGATCAATGTCCTGCGGTGCTCATAATTAGGTATTACTATAAATTAAAAATGAGCACCGCAGGGCATTAATTGACATCGGGTAACTACGGAGGCAGCATTCAAATCCGCAGACTTCATGAAGAAACATGATTCAGCTTATCTCCTTTACTCTCCTTTTCAAGCATAGGGGATATTGTATAATCATAATATAAACTAAACCAATTTGTTTAAGAAAATATTCTGTTCACAATAAATATATTTTGAAGAAACCAAATAAGTTTTATTTACTTGAATAGAAATATAGATATATGATATAGATATATATCTAGAAATAAATATATATCTAGAAATATGCGTTTAAAATGCTATATTTTACTTTTTCGTATTTTCTTTTTCATTTATGAATTCGTGTCTTTACATCAAAAAATTACTTTATTGGAAAGAAATTGCTATGATTTATTAGAGCCAGTATCTCTTTTTGGAAAAGAAAAAGCTTTTTATTACACTGACTTTTCCCATGCTGACAAACAATAGTACTTTCCAGATAATAATAGTATCTGTACCTATTATTATTCGCATATTCGAGAAATGCACAAAATATTTTAAAAATTTAATAAAAATGCAATATACGTGTACTTAAAAATATTAAAAATAAATGTTGTTTTTTTTTATTGGAAAAATAATGATACTCTCATAAACAAATTTTCACAGTAACTCCCCATGACACAAATCTCTGTCTCACATTCATCGAATTCTAAAATTTATATCAAATTTAAAATGTTTATCTAGTTGTAACTGACGTAAATCACACGCGTATTAGTGTATAATATTTCAAGACACTATATGTAACCATCAATAACAAAAACATGCACCAATGTTGAATTAATAATATCATAAATTTTAGAATAGATTTTATCTGGTCATTTTTAACCAAATGTAAATTTCTAAAATGGTATAAATTATACTAAATTTGCTACAATGTTATTTCCTAAGACCAATATTATAAAGATTTTTATTTATATATTTGTAAGTCAATTAGTAGTTATACAAACGTTTATAGTATTTTAAAATTAAGTAAAAATATTCGTGATTATTTTTCTCATAATAGTAATTTCGACATTGAATATCAATTTGTCTTCCTATCTTTTCAATTGCTTGAGTGATTTGTATATATGTATATATATATATATTAGGTAGAAAAAAAGATTCAAACGAAAAAAAATGAATTATCTTGAATAATACTAATAAATCTTAAACAAAAGTTCATTTGAAGATAGAAATCTATGTGAGTGATTTCAAGCTTTATAACTAACAACAAATTGGCAATTGGGTGGTCGAAGAATTAAGTTACTTCTTTCTATTTGTTGATTCCCTAAGTGGAATCCTATACACCAGGGGTTTTAAATTAGTGGTTCCCAGTCAATTTTAAGTACCATTCATTATTCTACAGGAGAATGACTTTAAAATGAGTCTTAAAAATTAGGAGAGGGGGCAATAAAAGAGCATCAAGCATGGTAAGAATCTTTGTCTAGTATAACTTTATAAGAAATTCTTTTGAGTTCCTAATTTTATAAATAATTATGAAGAAATTTATTGTGTAGGATTTCTCAGAAATTTGCCTCTTTTAAAGCATTTCAATAAGTTACGCTTATTTAAAGAAAAAGCCATTGTTTTAAATACAATTTATCACTGAAAATTCTTTTGAACTTCGGAATTTTGAAGCAGCATTTTAACACAATAGGTATTTTTTATATTTCAAGCATTTATGTTATGATTTAAAAGTGTACAAGTTATGTATTAATAAAATTTGTATTGATATTATAATGAATTTAAATTATTTTGCTGTCTTTTGTTATTCAATACTTATAAATTTTTTATCTGCTTTATAACCACTACTAACGATGAAATATTTTTTATGTAAAATGATTTACAGATTAAACATCATGAATAAGAATCAGTTCTGTTTCATGCCAAGGTTAAAATAATATTGGGTTGTTTGGAAAGTCATTTCGTTTTTTTTGGGGAACATGAAAGACAGTTTTCGTATAATGAATAAATATTTTATTAAATTATATATTGGCCATTCTGGTCCAACACCTTTTGCCATCTTTCTGGCAGTAACATAATTCCCCTTTCATAAAAGTTTTGGTCCTTGCTGGCAAAAAACTGGTTCAGGTGGTTTTTGACATCTTCATTTGAGGTAAAGGTTTTGCCATCCAAAAAATTTTGCAGGGACCGGAACAAATAGTAGTCGGAAGGCGCCAGATCTGGAGAATATGGTGGATGTTGCAGTACGTCCCATTCAAGCTGTAAAAGTTTTTGGCGAGTGACCAAACTTGTGTGAGGTCTCGCATTATCCTGGTGGAACACTACACCCTTCCTGTTGATTAATTCGGGCCTCTTCTCTTTAAGTGAATCATTCAATTTGTCCAGCTGATGACAATAGACTTCTGAATTAATCGTTATATTGTCCGGCAAAAGCTCAAAAAAAAAAAA
>BMAV01005502.1:396665-419882 GCA_019973955.1 Trichonephila inaurata madagascariensis | reverse complement strand
AAGGTTTTTATTAAAAAAAAGTCAATGGTTATAATAATTCGACAATTCCTTACAAATAAATATCGATTCTTGAAGAAGCGCCATTTTCAAACATGGCTGATCCTGGCTTTCCCTTTCCAACACCCACGCTCACCTTCTGAATAAACATATTCCTTAAATTGGATAGTTAAAATTTATTGAAAAGTAATCCATTCACTACCTAGTTTTTATCTGTGTATTTCAATAATCAAATCATTACCTCTATAATCTGGTTTGAGCCGGAATCACTGGCCTCTAAACTCATTTTCAGAATACCTGTGGCATTGCCCAACTGGTCAGGGTACTCCACCATTTTCTCACAGCATCTGGGGAAATAAACAACCAAGTCCAGAAGTTATACATAATTTCACTGATCTAAAAATTAACTCATCTAATTTCTAAAGAATGTAAACCGTATTTTACAGTTTATCCATAACTTACCTAAAAAACATAAATAAAACCAGAATCGGGATGAACATTTGAAGAAAACTTTTGGAACTGGATCCCCCTACGGCCGCTGACAACATATTTCTGAGAAAACGCTCAACAGTGGCCAGTCCCTAGGATTGCGAAAGCGTGGGCTTTCAGGAGATCTGCGCAGGCGCGCGCGAGTCCAGGCACTGGGGAGGATATTTGGATCCAATATGGATGTTGCTCTTCATCCTCCTGCAATCTTTTGCGCATTTGGAATTGCGACGGTCCGCTGTTCATTGGGAGTTCCACTGTTCTCCCTCGCCTCCGAACTAAACCTCGAATTGCACCCGCGTGTTTGCAAATTTTGTATGCAAAAATAATCCGTGTATTTAGAAAATAAGTGAGAATAATGATTAAATTTTTGCATTGTGCATTTTAGCAGTAGTGTAGAAACTGTTGCATTAAAAACATTGAATGCATATGATGATATAATTCACCATTTCGTACCTGCTGCCATAAACATTCAACATGTGGTTGAGAATACTAAGTATTTTCAGGATCCACGCAAAAAATAATTTTGCTATTTTTTCTTATCAATTGAATGCATCATACATGATAAAATGCACTTAAGATTTGCACTTACTTCTCCTATGTTGGTGGACAGGTTACATCGTAACTAATTCTTTAATATTAGGAGCACGCAACTATATGATGAGCTCATTTATGAATTTTTTATGTGCATGTGTTGATTTTTTGTAAGCGCATATTACAATAAGGAATTACGCATTTAAAAAGATTTAAGCCCCAATTTGAAAAAAAAATTATATATATGATGTATTCAAATAATTATTTTCTAGTAAGTGAATACATAAGTTGACTTTATTTGTACAATGCAAGTTTTATGCCATATGGAATTCAATACGTTATAATAACTAAGGTTAAAGAATAATTTTTCTTCTTCACAATAAGTTTGTTATAGAATGTATGGGGCACATTACTGTAAAAATAAATATTTTGTAACTATTATAAATTAAAACCAATTATTTCCATTATCAGTTGAATACTGCGGCTTCTATCAGGATGATAGTAAAATAACTGTATGGTAGGATCCGCTCATGCATGATCCGCGGAAACATTTAAAACATTTTAGCATTTTAAAACATTGCATGATACATTTGAAAGAATTTTTATTTAGAAAACGCCATTCGTGCATATTTTGAATTATACATATCCTAATTATATACTGTCTTCCTGGAAGTAAGGATAAATTTTAAATAAGTTTAGTTAATACGTGTTTAGTTTTATATGCATATTGGTGCATTTCAGAAAGTGGTTGAAAATAATAATATAATTTCTCTATTGCATAATTGTAATGAAAGACCTTCAATATTTTGTTGCAAGTGCTTAAAAGGGGTAGCAAACGATAATCCAAATCTTTTTGCTGTAATGTTCTTAGAACGATTAAAGCTTAATAAATAAAACGCGTTTGAATTTCGCTTTAAAATATCTATTATATGTTGATAAACGCATGGAGATCCTTAAACATTGTGCAAATGCAGGATTAATTTCATGATTTGATATATGCATTTAAGCTGGATCAAATCATTTGTATATGACTTTTGCAGTTGTAAAATTCATTTTAAAGTTCAGAAGCAGTTACATAATATATTATGAGGGGGAAATAATGAGGTTGTATTTTATTTTATCTCAGGTATTACGTATTAAACTCTCTGTGGCATAAAAGTTTCATTGCACAAATAAAATAAGCATATGCATTCACTTATTTGAAAAACATAATTTTATTTAAATGCATATTAAATGTAGTATTCATTTGCTTTCGATTCATACGAAAGAGCTCTACACGCATACAAAAATTAGTTGAATGATAATTTTTATTTGTGTTAAACAGGTTTGACGTCATTTTGAAAAAGGCAAACCTAAAAAATTAAATGCAATGTGTCTTTTATACATGTTTGTTTTCGTATACATGTAATTTTATTCTTGTAATTGTTAAGAATTTTGCAGCAACATTAAAGAAAAAAATTATTTTTTTACTGTCATTTGAATGAATATAGGGCTTTAATGGAAACAAAGTTTAGTATTTTATTTATATACCCAATTTTATGTTGATATGAATTCCTAAGTCGCATTTCAGTTGGGTATAAAGGTAATTATTTCAGGGTTTAATTTGTGTATATTATAGTTGTACATGCAATGCAAATTTAACTCAAAAATAAGAGTTATAGCTTGTAGAGTTTGCTGTCTGTGTGTGTTTACAGACAAACACATATTTTGCATACAGTATAAATAATATTCATGTATTCTGATAGGGAATATGCATGATCTAATTTTTTGCCATAATGTACATACAGGGAATTAAACGTATACGACTACCTAGTTTGTATTTTTCACAAAACTTGCAGTGTTCACTCAATATATTACAAAAATTAATAATTTGTAGAAATAATAAAGAATTTATCTATTTTCTTCCAATTAATTAATGGATCGAAAGAATGAAAACAATTTTTAATTCTTAAAGTGTTTGACTTTATTTCAAATATGTAACTTACATATTTGTGTATCAAAAAAAACTGTTCAGTCTTATATCAGCATTATATGAAGAAGTATCAGAAATAGAATTTGGAATGCACTCATTTAAGAAATGCCCGCAAATTCATATTTTATAGCAGTGCTTCTCAAGCTTTCAATACTGATATCCCCCTTTTCAATCACAATTTTTATCGCCCCCCCCTTATACATTAATAATGTACTGAATGCAATAATAATGCACTTTGACGCTAAAGCTACAATCTTTATTAATAACATAAGCATTAAACTTTGTATATGTTACTTTTAAGCAAAAAAAAAATTAAGTAATAGGATAATTATTATGTTATTTTTCCTTTCTCTATAATTTTTAAATCGGAACATATTGCAAAATGCGGTGGCTGCTTAGAAGACAAAATATAGATATCAGCTAAATATAGAAAAAGAAAGAGAGTCAATTTCTAATCAGAAGCATTCCTTTGAAAAACTTTGCTCTGCAAGACAAGCCCATGGAAGTCGCTAATACTTATTAAACTTGTTCTTAATTTAGTATTAATTAATTAGTTATAAAATACTCTGTGCAGCACACACACACACAAACTGATACATTAAAAGTATACAGGCTGAAGTACCCGCTCTTTGCACGAGTTCTTTTATAAGAAAATAAAACATTATTGATATAATCGCTGAATTGTAAGGAGAGTAAAGCCAAGTGCAGGACAATGCTTACAAAAATGTAAAATGATTTTTTTTTAAATGATTGCTTAGATTATAATTAGTTTTAAACGAACTGTAATTTTAAGCCTCACAGAATTAGCATTTAGAATTGATGTTGAATAATGAGCAATAATATAAAATTCCGATGAAGAATAATTGTATTATTTTTGATATTTAAAGCGAAAAGACTTCAACATGTTTTAACCCTGGAGCAGGCGCGCACTCGATACTAATGGTCGAGCGGGGTTATTGAGTCACCCCAATCCATTTTTTATAATTATTTTTATAGTACACAATAAAAATCGTTATTCAAGGGAATAATTTAATTAAGAGAAAATATACTTATCTACCTACTTTTTCAAGGACTTTTCAATTTTTCAAATATTTCCAATTTGCGTGACCTTAAAAAAAGACACAAATCACAGAAACTTTTCGGTAAAATTACAGGAATGTTATTTGCAGGCAAAACTGTCATATTTTGTTCAAGTTATTGTAATTTTACAGTCCTTTGATGTTCGACAAATAGTATGTTGAACTTTTTCTTGCTTGTGTGTTTTTGACAAAGCAAAATGTGTGTTCTGATACTTATGGCTTCATATTTTAGCTGATGGAGTTCTTTTGGTAGCATTTGAAAATTTTTCTTTCGTTTCATGTTCATTGCTTTTCTCAAATTTACTTTAATATGCATTATTTCAGCAGGTTCCTCCTTTTTTTTTTTTAATCAGTTTTAACATCTTTTAATAGAGATCAAAGATGCCCATTTCTTTTTTTATATATATATTCTGATCATTTACCAAACTTTTACCTGCTCATCATGCTCATTTACCAAACCACAATAAGTCGTACAACAAAGCAATCAAAGTCACTAAGTTATTCATAGGGGGGATGTAGCATGAACACAAAAAATATTTCGGAAAAAAAGTGATCGCACGGGAACTCAGTCAAAACAAGTACCTTAAGTTTGTAAAAAAACGTTTGTCACTCCCAAAAAAGAGGGAGATATGTGACAAATATATTTTAGTTCACGTTAAGACTGTAAAACAGGAGGATAGTGTCAGGGCCATTAGTAACAAGTAAACAGTTTTGCCACAGAATTACCGATTTCGTGCACTCTGAGCTCGGCGTGACCGCTCCCGGATTAAAAGTGTATTTAATACAATATGGATGTTCTAAAAAATGTGTAAAACAATTTTCATTATGCTTTATATTCTTGGGAATACTCATAAAAATAAATCTTGGCCAAGTAATCCTTCAAAGTGCTCTGTGTGCTTTTCCAAACATCATAAAAATATTTTACAAGGAAAAAAGCGCAACAGAAATAGTTTATTTACAACTACCCTAAATGAAAAAACAAATACATAAGAGCAGGGACGTAACTAACCGTACAAGTAAGTTCGAAGGTCAAACCGCAGCAAATACATTCTGCTGCCTACAACTAATGTACAATATTTCAATAATATAACAGTGATGAATTTTTTATCTCCCTAAAATTTTTTTAATTATGGGTCTGGGTTTTGTTTTTTCTCTGAAAGAGTAGGATTTCAAATTTGAAAAGAAAACGTAATAAAAAGAATCTCTCATCATAGGATTACAGCAAATCAAATAAAATGTTTTTTATTTGGTTATAGTATCAAAGATAGCTATTGAGGTTTTGAAGTAGAAGCTTTTATTTTTTTATGACGTAATATCGCAGATGATATATATAAATTATATCAGTGTAAATTTGTACTTTCTTATTATGTCAGAAAGTATTTTGTTTTACTTCATTCCAGTTAATAAATTTTTTTTAATCTTTTATTTTCGATATAATAGCGGCCCCCTCGTAGGTTTATTGCACCCCCCTCTTCAGAGAGGCGCGCCCCACAGTTTGAGAAACACTGTTTTATAGTTAAGAAACACTCTTTTAAAAAGCAATATATTTCAAAAAAGATATTTATTTTGAAAAGCAATACATGCAAGCATCATTAAAAAGATCGGAAACGAATCATTAAAATAAGTATGAGAAGGATTATTTATTTTCTCCAGTTTCAATATGCTGTTTTAGTCATACAAGTACATTTAGTAATCTGAATGGAAATACACTCATTTTTGCATCAATGTTTGATAGGAGTTTCATGAAATTTTTTTTTATTAATATTAAAAGTTGGCAACGATATTAATTAAAAGGAAATATTTTTATAGTCGATAAAACGTGCGAATGTTAAAATGAAAATAAATTTATAGCATTTGTTTACATCAGTTATTGTTGTGCAATTAATATATTTTTCCGTGCATTAACGGAAGCATGCATGAAAGATTTATGCAAACACACATTATCCCTTTTTTTCTTTTTTTTTAAGGAAAAAAGAATTCTTTACAGAAGTATAGAACAAAAAATATATAACTCATGACAAAAAATATGTTTATTTCGTTTTAAAAAATGAATACTTCATTATTCTGCAACAAAAATTAATATGTATTTCATATTTCTTGTGATTCAATGAGTTGCTGTTATTCCAGCAAATAACGCAGAATATCATTAGATATATTATAATAAACAAATACATTTAATGATAATGTAATCTCGGTTTCTTAAAACAATCATTTTACACTATTTGTGAGATAATTTAATGGATTTGTTATTCACTCACATATTTAACGTCTCTCTGTTTCTCAGATGTATAATACTTGCATTATCCGTGGTAGGATCCAAAAGTTCGGGAGCTGCGCGGTCACCCATGGCAACCAAAGCATGTAGTTAAAGTAAGAGTATTTAAAATACATTGAAAAAAAATCGAAGATTTATTACCTGATTTTAAAAAATCAGAAAATGTTATTTTTTAGAAAAACACTTTTATCTTACACTTTTATGACACTGATATCCCAATCTCTGAAAACGTACTGAACATCAATCTGCTCCTTATAGAAGGCTGGGCAAGGAGCTGAAATTGTTGATAAATCCAGAAAAATCCAAATTTTGTATGTTTTCTACTGACAGAAGAAACAGAGAAACCTTTCATCTTTATATAAAGATAAACTCAATTATTGAAAAAACCTCCCAACCCAATATCTCGGCTTGGCGCTAGATGCGGAATCAAGGTTTACCAAGCATATCAAGAATATCTCGCAAAAGGCTTTGAGAAAGCTCAGAATTCTTAGAAAACTTTGCGGATCGTCTTGAGGCTCTGAACAAAGGACACTGAAATAGCCTACACTGCACTAATAAGACTGGTACTCGAATATGCAGCACCTATGTCGGCTGTGTCCTCTTCCATTTCAAAAGAGAAATTGACTCCGTTCAATACACAACATCTAAATTGATCATTGGTGCTGTTTCTTCGACAAGCAACGTGAAAACTGAAAATAAATGTGGCCTACCATCATTAGTAAGCAAGAAGAAACTTGCCACCTTCAAATTTACGAATAAAATCAGATGCTGTCATGAATAACATTACTAAAATGTCTCTTTCCGTTCCTAAACAGCAATGAACAGGTTAAAACGATCTTCAATACTTCAGTTTGACAACGTCATAAGAAACGATGTTAAGACAAAACTCACAAGTCTTGACATCATTCAGGAACCCTAGTTTTGTATCAAACCACACTCCTCTGTCAAGATTATTGTGGATATGTTAGAGCCTTGCACAAAAAAGGAACCAAAAGACACGATAAAAAGAAAAGGTATAGACCCAATGCTTAATCTTACGTAGCCTCGTCTAGTCACTGCCTACACCAATGGTTCTTCACATTCAAACTGCACAATAGTGGAGGATCTAGTTTCGTTCTTACATACCCAGATAATACAACTTGGGACGGGCTAAAAACTCTTCTTGGGTTCTTTGGGACCGAAAAGGCAAATTCATTCCAACCAAATCCAGAAGCGCGCGAAGCGTGATTATGCAAATTAAAAACCTTTTAAATAGCCGAAGTTTAGCGTAAACGGGGTGGCCTTTAGGAAGTGATTATGCAAGTCTGTGGTTAGGAGTGTAAAAGTAAAAAGTGAGATGTTATCCGGTATTCAAGTGTTCAGCTATTCGTGCCAGTGCGTTCAAGTCAAGGTGGATACCATTCCACGCGAGATAAAGAAACGACATTGTGAGGATTCGAGATAGTGGCTTCTACCTAGGAAATAGAGGTAGGATCGTTCTATTAAATACTAGGAACTGTGTATATACTGAGATTAGGAGTAGGTGGTAAAGTTAAATATAATGATTAAGGTCGCGTTTATTTGGTAATACGTATTGTGTGTTTCTTCACCTTAGATCCGCTAAGTTAAAATATAAATATTATCAGTGTATAGTGTTTAAGTTAAAATCTTAATAAAAAGATATTAAGATTTTGACAACGCCTGGTTCTTCATTCACTCCCACACCTACAGGTCACAAGGAAAACGTAGGAGTATGGCATCACCCACGGGCGAATGCCTTACAAACTTCAAAGCACAGAGCGGGGAAAATCGCATCCAACTTTACGTGTGAACTCCTTGTAATCAGAACAGATCTAGATACATACCTCGAATGGACAAATGTAGCTCACTCCGACTGCATCATTGCGATCTCGGTTTGCAGATCCTCTCTCAAAGCCATTCAGGGAGGGAAAATAAGGCTCACCCAAGACATCAACTCTCTTCTACTCTCAATTGAGGCAATGGGAAAATTCTGCTTCCGTCAGTGGATCCCGTGCCCACGTTGATATCGATGGAAACGAGTTGACCAACTCTGTTGCCAAAGAAGCCAGAACAATCGAGCTTGTAACTCTCTCTGCTACGGTTTTTGATGCCAACGCCATCCCAAAATGGAAGCTTTGAGCAAACCCGCGAAAGGAAAATTCTCACTGCCATCATTAAGGTATACGACTACGTTCGGATCCGCGTGATTTTAAAAAAGCGCATAAATGGATAATTTTCAGGATAGTTAGTGTCACTTAGATTAGAATACATGTATAAAATTGTCTAAAGGATATTTTGACAAAAAAAATTATTTAAATACAATATTTTGGCAAAAAATTAACTTAGAATAACCTTTTTTCAAAATGTTCTCCTTTTATAAAAAATGCTTCTAAAATAATAATATTTTGTGTGTGTGTGCTTTTATAAAGTAAAGACTTCTCCACAGAGTTTGAACTATTTATTTTTTTTAAAAAAAATTCACATTAATTTCAGAGTTACAACCCATTGAAATAATTATCGGCGTTTTTTTCTTAAAATTTCTCCCATCTGTTGTCGTAAGACATGGATAAACCCACTTCTAAGTTATATATTTCAAAAATTCTAGTGGAGCCTCTGTACAGAGGTCTGAGCTATATACAGGCAAAATATTATTATAATAGAAGCATTTTTCACAAAAGGAGAATATTTTAAAAATGGGTCATTCTATGTTCATTTTTGTCAAAATATTGTAATTAAATAATTTTTTATTGTAATAATATTCTTAAAACAATTTTATATACATTTTCTAATCTAAGTGACACTAAATATCATAAATATCATCCATTTATACGCTTTTGCAAAATCACGGTTCCGAACATAGTCGGATACCTTAAACTACAACCGAAAGATAACGACGATCATAACCAGACTAAGGAAAAAACGTTTCAAAGGCATAAAGATCCAACCCAACGAATCAATAATGTATGTGAAGTGCAAGTAGTGCCCGGGCACACGGAGGGATCCCAAACACTTTTTTAGCTGCCTTGTAAGGATCTTGCCTCCCGCCTAAGGGTGTGGGAGAAAGGGAAGAAAGACTAGTCATATACAAAATCATTTAATCACTTTATCAAAACAGCACAAACCACAAAACAAGTTCGATCAATCAAAGCTAAGAGATGCACCCAATTAATCAATATGAATACAGTTAATGAGGTACGCGAGATATGAGAAGACTTTAATTATTGGAAACACTTCAATTCAGTTACTCTGACTTCCTAACTATCTAATCTAGTTTAAAGCTTAAGTGACAGATCATCACCTTAATTATTACAATTATCAATTACTAAATATCTGCGTCACACTTTCAATTTGATTAATCACTGCTCCGCTAGCAGTCTACCCTATATCTCTCCCTCTAACCTGAAATCCTAGACTTTATATAGTAGTTTTAGTTTGCCTGTTCACGTTCTCGTCTTCGGAGGAGAAGCGTTCTAATAAAATAATTTTAAGGACCAAAAACTCCCCAAGTAGATTGTTAGTAAGAAGATCACGGATAGAGCCGTCTCAATCTTTTCACTATTCATGCCCTTTTCAAAATTGATATTGACTGTAACATGGACATATTATACACGACACATTATACCGATGACATTGCCAAGGCAGTAATTCACGCTTTTGGCACTATCTAATTTTTATCATCGTTTCTGCTTGTGCACTTTATCATACACGACAACAACAACATGTGTTTAATTTTCGAACTTACTGGCATAGTTAGTCCCGCCGCCTCTTATGTGTCTCACTTTCATTCAGTGAAGTCATAAATAAAGTATTTCTGTTATACTTCTTTTTTTCAAGTAAAAGAGTATGACCAAATTTGTAGAAGCACGGAGAGCATTTTAAAGAATTATTTGGGCAAGATTTATGAGTATTCTCAAACAAATAAAACATTCAAGCATTCTTTTAGTACTGATACACCCATATTTTTATATTTAATAATCTTAAATAAAGTTCAAGTTCATTTGCTTTAAAAATTCTTTGAAGTCAGCTCGTTTTCAATATTAAAACTAACACAATTATTTATTCTTTATCGGAATTTTACATTCTGGTTTATTATTTAGCATTACTTATAAAAAGCACATGTCACGTTAAAAATGACAGTTCTCTTAACCCTTTATCTACCGCATTATGATTTACTGCAGTTTTTTTCATGCAATATTTTTTTGAATCACTACATTGAAAATTAATTGATATACATAAAAAATACTGAACTTTGGGAAATTTAATCCCTTAGATCTAATTAGTTAATTAAAGATAATCAACTGTAAAATTAATTATATACACTGTTCACTTAAAATAAGTAGTCAGATCATTTTATAAGGTCTTCATTTACATACAAAAAAGATAAGACACATTTTGACATTAACTATTTTTTCGGAATAAAAATGACAATCTTCGCAATCCACTAAAAACGCAATATCTGCTATAAAACTATTCGCCTTACCCACTAAAATACTCATCATAGAACTCGTGCTGCCATATATATTGGAAGAATGGATTTAAAAGAATATTCCAGCTAAGTATCGTCAGAGTATTCGTAAAAATGGTTATTCTATGTGATTTTAAAGTGAGTGGTACTTAAAAGTACCGTCGGTAGATATAAAGGGTTAATATTATTTATAATATGAGCACTCACATTAAAAAAGTTATTTTACAATTTTGTATACATTGAATGCACTGGGTTTTACACTCCTTACAATTCAGCTATTATATCAAGAATAGTATTTTTGTTTTTAAAAAAAATTAACCCGTGTGCGAAAGTGGGGGTATTACAGCTAGAAATATATAAAGTAAAAGTTACTGAGTGAAAACTAAATATGTGGAATTATTCCCCGGAATGCATATTTTCATACCTAGGAGTATATTACAAAAATCACACACACAGTCATAAAAGACAATTTTCAAAATAAACACTGCTGGCTATTAAAATTACAAAACAATGAAGGAGGAATTCTATAAACGTCATATGAAAAGGAGATACTAGGGTGTGTAAATGCTTAGCACTAGGACTACACAGTACCCTTAAAATTTCATTTTTACCGAATTTTATTTATTTATTTTTTATTTATTTATTTATTTTTGTTGTTGCATTTTCTAGGAGCTCATATCATTGAGAAGCTCGCCACCAAATTTCAGATCTGTTAGCAAATTAATTTTTAAGATATTTGAAGTTTTGTGAGCTATGCTTCTAGTTTCGGCTTCAATTTAAAGCATTTTTCCACTCTTAAATTGAATTAATTAAAATATTATTGAGCTTTTAGTTTGAAATGGTTATTAATTCCAATTTTCATTACTGAAATCATTTCTGTTTGATTATATTTTGAGTTTTTTGAATTCTCATAATTAACTAATTAGGATTAATTTCATGACCAATTTTTGCTTTAAAAATAATTTACATAACTTAAAAGCTTTATCATTAATTTTTTCCTGTAGAGAAAATGACATGGCAAATGCGTTCTCAGGTTGCTATGAAAAACAATATTTAGAAGAGATAGAATACTACTGAAAATGATGTATCTAAAAATCAGTCCTCTTCTGATACTGCAATTAGATTTCCGAATACAAGTATTTTGAATTCAAATATTGCAGATGTAACTGAATATCTCCTTGATGTACCAAACTACATTATACTAAACATATTGTAGTACTATATTTTAGTATTTTAAAGTCTTACGCGTGCGCGCGTCAAAAGCTAAAACTTCCTAAATTGCCCCAATTTAAAACTGAAGAAAACTAAATTTTATGAGCAAACCTGATTATTTTAGCTTTAGTTAGTATCATTATTATTTTGTACATAAATGTTTTGTGTTTCAAAATTTTTGTGAAAATATTAGGTTAAGATAAAGCTGAATAAACTGACGTCTTAACAAAGGCTATCAGTATTATGCAAAAATATTTTTTGAATTAAAAATATTATCTTCTCAGTCATATTTAATTAAAATAATGTTTTAATGCAGAACATACATTAGAAAATAACATATTAAAAAATTAGAACTTTACGGGGCATTATAAGTTTTTGTTTTGTGACTTTACAAACTTTAAATACGTTTTTCTCAGACTTTCAATTTTGAAGATATAATTGTTTTCTAATTCCTAAGACTTTTTTCCTGTTCAATATAGAGCCTTGAATTTTTTTGTATGTACTCCCAAACGCGTACGTTCTATAAAAGTAAGTATGGATTTAGGGCTGAGATCTCTAGTTATTTTTCTAAAAAATGCTAAAGTTGATATTTTAAAAATGTTCGTGTTTTTCCCAGGTTTTTCTAGAAAAATAGCTATTAAAAATCAACAAGGGAATTGAGATTTTCAGATCCATACTAACTTTTGTTTGCAATAACCTAAGAAACATTAATAAATTAAAATGACTAAAAAATTTTAAAAATTAAGTATTTTATAAAAATTTGAAAAAACTTCAAAAATTCCTAATTTTTTAAAATTGAAAAAATGGCTGGTCAAACTGACTTTTTACTTACAGAATCAGCTTAATAATACAATCTAAATATAAAACATCAATTCTTTTTACTGTAACTGTCTCCAAAAAATTTTTTTGAAAAAGGGTACCGTGCAGCCTTAAGCACAATTTTACGATACAGGAAGCCTAAACGGCTCCTTAGAGTTTGAATCAGAGGAAAGTTGCTCAGGGAGTTTCTCATTCGGAAATCACATTTGAATGTTGGTTGCTTGTGAGAAGATCTTGCAATGTCTTGTATAAGAAGAAGAAACAACTACCAGCACGTGTCAGAATTCGATAGCGACAAGATCCTGACTTATTGGAAGGGCATCCGTGATATTGCTACTCGCATTGGTCAAAATCCAACACCTATTTTGTGAATAGGGAGTCAACAGCCCTATGAACGCCATGTGAGATCTTAATGGCTTGACATGTTTTCAGGTTGGTCTTGAAGTATCGTACAGTAGCATCACGGTCTTTCAGTCAAGAAGTGGACTTGTTTAACAGCTCCTTGAGACTAGAAGACCTCGGCGCTGATTTTTGACATCAAAGCAAGTAGGGAAACATCGGTTATTATCGTAGCCATGGCTTCGGAATTCTTCCAAAGCATTTTTCACATTTCCCAATATTAAATGAAACATGCGTGCAGTAAATAAAAGATATTAGTAACCAGATTTTTAACTTGTATTTATTGTACAAAGCACAGTTAAAAATTAATATTAATTTACATTTTAAATAATAATTGCAAGCATGTGATCATTAAAGTATTATTTACATCGAACGCGCGTACACTGCTCTTTGAACAAAAACACAAATTAAATGATTTTTATTGTTCTTAGTAGAACAACGGTCATCCGCATAGTCAGCATCGCAGTAGGAACGGATATCAAGCGATTATGTGCGGGTGAGATCGAGTTGATGATTCTTTGTAGCATAAACGTAACCTAAAAGCTTTAAGAATCCAGTCCAATGTAGAAGACCATGATCGCTCGAAAAAATGGAAAACAGATTTACAGCATACGAAATATCAGGTCGCGTATGAGCAGCTAAGTAAAATAAGCATCCAATTAGGCTTCGATACGGGTATTGTGACATCTATTGTATTTCTGTATATGTTGATGGACTCTTCGAGATTTCGAAAACACTATTCCCTTGGCGATCGGCAATGATGATATTGGAGGATGAAATTTAGAAAAACGCTTATAAACTTCATATATTTATCGAGTTTGGCTAATAGAAACTTTTCCATTATTTTCTGAAAATTGGACACCAAGTAGAGTTTTAGTTCTTCCAAAGACTTTTAGATCAAATTTGCTTCCTACAGTTTCGATGATCTTTCGTGCAAGGGGTTTGGGTTTTCCTAAAATTACGATCCCATCAACGTAGATTGATGAGAAACGCCATTAGCCCATCTAAACTTTGTAAGATTTAGCTCTTCTAAAACACTTGAAATTTCATGAAACCATTCACGTCCGTTCTGTTTAAGGCATTTGATGGCTTTATGAACAATGCAAATATAGTCGAGATCCTTCAACTCCTCATAACCTTTTGGTTGAGACGGGCTCACGCGTCTTTTCATTAGCATGTCCTTTGGGTTCTTTTGGGGTCAAGATTAATGGCAACTCTTTTCCAACCAAAACCCAAGAAGTGAAACGTGAATATAAGATGCAAATTAGATAGCTTTTAAATATCAAAAGTTTGAGTAAGTGAGATGGCAATTTGGGGAATGTTATGATAGAGAGTGATACGATTGTGAAGAGTGACAGCCAACAGAGGTTATCCCGAAGATAGAGCCATAGAGTGCAAGGTGCATACCATTGCACTCGAGTAAAGAGGCAACTCCCTTATGATTAGATCGGCGATCGGATCAAGGTAGGATTGACTATTTATATTATAGGACGTGATATTATTGGAATTGAGATTAGGCGGGTTAGATATTGATAGTGGTCCGAGTTACGTTATTTCGGTATTATTTATATTGTGTGTTTTGTCACATCGTAGATTCTCTCACATATATTACTATCATATAATCTGTTAAACGTTTAAGTTCTTAATAAAGCCATATTAAGAACATGGATATGTGTCTGGTTCTTATGTTAATCCTACACCTCTAGCTCAGACAGATAATCAAGGAGAAGGGCTCCCTGAGGGGGCAATTTCACATGGTTATCACATGAAAACCTTTTCTTTAAAATTTGCATATAAACATGCACAAGTTATGTCGGTTTGAGTATGGCTCCAATGATGAAAACTTACCGGTACGGTAGAAAATAACCTAACTATTGAAAAATTGATGTGACCACAGAGAAAAAACTTCATCATAATTATTTCCTTTGATTTGGTTAAACCTTTGTGCTTTATATCTCGCTATGGTACCTGCTTCATCTTTCTTTTTCACTTTAACTTTTTCTGGTCTAGGGGGGGGGGGTGTTAGGCTCTAAGCTTCATGGTGCTGATCCCCTCATCCATTGCCTCCTTCCACAATCTGGCGTCGGTAGAGTTCATAGAGCTTCCTAAAAAGAACAAGGAATAGGTGTCTGGGCTAGTCATGCCTGATTAGCTTCAGGTTGTGTCTCCTTTTCGGCCTTTACTACAGAATATTCGTATCTGCCTGAAAAACTGGAGATTTCTGATTTATAATCAAGATCATATTTTTGACAAAATCCTTTGATCTTTTCTATTGATCGGAAGCGAGCTTTCTGACCGAGAAATTAGTAGATATCTGTTCCATATCCGTCTTTAAGTGGAATGGATTTCCCGATCTAGTTTATATTCCTGAATAGTCAACATTGTCATATTCAGAAATTTCTTCTGTTTGGTCAAGATACGACTCTTCAGAATTTTGACCATATGCAGTTGGATCTTGTTCAATTGGTTCAATTTTCGATTTTCTGAACTTGAAGATTCATCATTACGAAAATTATATACTACTGTCCATTAAAATTACTACACCAAGAAGAAATGCAGATAACAAAATGATATTTGTATCTGATATATATATTATACTGGAAATAAGAAGTGATTAAATTTTCAAGAAATTTGGGCACATCGATCCTAAGAAATCAGTACTCAGTACAACCACCTCTGGCAATAACAGCACTTATACGTCTGGGCATTGCGCCAAACAGAAATTAAAGGGCATGTACAGGTACAGATGCCCATGCAGCTTCAAAACGATGCCACAGCTCATCAACCGTAGGAACTGCCGTATGGTGACGAGTAAGTCGCTCGGCAACCATGGACCAGACGTTTTCTATTGGTGAGAGATCTGGTGAACGTGCAGGCAAGGTAAACAGCCGAGCATTTTCCGTATCAAGGAAAGTCCGCACAAAACCGGTAACATGCGTCGAGCATTATCCTGCTGAAACGTAAGGTTTCGCAGGTCTCGAATAAAGTGTAGAGCCACGGGTCGTAGCACACCAGAAATGTAACGTGCACTGTTCAAAGTGCCGTCAAAGCAAACAAGTGGAGACCGAGACGTGTATACAATAGCACCCCATACCATCACGCCAGGTTATGGGTTAGTATGACGAAGACGAATGCATGCTGCCAATGTGCGTTCACCCCAATGCCTCCAAACATGGGTGCACCATCTTGATGTTGTAAACAGAACTTTGATTCATCTGAAAAATTGACACCTCACCATTTGTGTGCCCAGGTTCGTCATTGATCACCACCATTTAAGATTCTCCTGTCTGTGATACAGTGTCAAGGGTAGTCACAGCCGTGGTCTCCGAGCTGAGAGTCCATGCTGCAGCAAACGTCGCTTAACTCTTCCTGCAGACACTTAAAGTCTTGCAAACGACCCTAATTCTTGACTCAGCGCTCGTGAAATGGGTGCGTGATCTATTAAATCCATACCGATAACATGCCTGTCTTCTTGGCTGCTATTGATAGGAGGTCGTTGAGATCCAACACGGCGTTCCGTATTACCGTTCTGAGCCCATCGATTCCATATTCTGGTAACAATCATTGGATCTCGACCGACGCGAGCAGCAATACTGCGTTACGATAAACCGCAATCCCGGTAAGCTACAATTCGACCTTTATGAAAGTCAAGAACTTGCTGGTACGCATTTCTGTTTCTTACACGAGGCATCACAAGTTTTCACCAGTAAACAACGTTCAAATGTAATTTGTGTATGAGAAACCGGTTGAACAATTTCCTCATTTAAACACATTGTAGATGTCGCTTCCGGCGCCTACTTTTTCTGAATGCGCTGAAAAGCTAATCATTTACATATCATAGCACCATCCTCCCCCCTGTAGTTTAAATTTCAAGTCTGTAGGATGTCGCCTACTTGGTGTAGCAGTTTTAATGGCCAGTAGAGTATTATTTTAAGATATATTCTTCTTAGTGTGTCTGCGTTGAATGGGGTTCTCCGAAAACACCTTACAGTTCTAGGGGTTCCTTGAGTCGAAAAAGTTTTGAAGACCGTTGTTCTAAATCAAGGGTGTCAAATTCGTATGATATTACGGGCCACATGGTCGATTTTATTGTAAGTTCGAGGCCGCATGTTTGCAATCTTCAAAAAATCAATAAAATACGATTTTTACAATGTACTATGCATTTATTATAATGTAAAGCTCAATGTATTTTGTATTATACACATGTAGTCGTGTTTTAATTTCATGTTATTTTAAAACTTAATCCATACATATTTTATGATTATCAAAAAGCAAAATCAAACAATTTTTCAAGAATTTCAATTTAACATTACTTTTTAGAAGATATTTGACATTAAATTTTTCACAAAGCAAGTTATCAAGATTTGATTAAAAATACTGAAGTGATGCAATTTTTAAAATGGACGATAAATGTTGATTGGTGTTAAACTTATCTTTCTGAATTCTCGCTATTTTTCATTACAGAAAATAATTGCCTGCATAAATAAGTGCTTCCGAACATAATCGTTATTCGCATAACAAACGATAAATTTTAGGAAAAAGATCTACAGATATATCCGAGTATGTATAAAAATCTAGAATTCCAACTTTCATAGATTTTTGCTTCAACAAAGAATCCCACTGGATTTTAATTAATTTATTTGTAAGCTTTCACCAACCATTTCCATATCGATAGATAGAGATGAAGTAAAAGTGCGAAATTATAACTCACAGCTCTTAAAATTAGAATAAATAATATTCCGTTTAAAACAATTTAATTTTGTGAGCGTATTCAGTAAATTTTAATTTATGGAATTTATCAATAAATATATTGACAGCTTTCAAAGTAAGACAAGCTTTTTTTAAAATTTATTTTCGCCAAAGTAATAATATTTAATATTATCAAATATAGTTATAACAACATGATTTTTGCCTTAAAGCTTAAAATTAAGTCGATTAATATGGATTGTAATATCAACTGAGAAAGCAAGGTCCTCTAACCATTGTCCTTTTAATTCACACATTCATAATATTTTTATTTCGAAGAAAATTATAATTTCGTCCAGTAATTTGAAGAATCATTTTAACACTTCATTATTAGAAAGCCATTGAATTTCTCTCTCCATATAATATGGTAGATCATTGAATTCATTCTCTATATCTTCGAGAAATGAAGCTAATTTACGATGATTAAGTCTATGTTCTCGAATATAATTTACAAATTTGGTGACTATTTTTAAAACATACCATATGTTTAAAACTTGGGAGCACACTACGTGCTGGTGTATAATACAATGAAAATGCCCAAAATTATTATTGCTATGCTGTTTGCATGTTTCTTTTAATCTTGCAACAACTCCTTTAGTAATATCGATCATGGTAGGCACACCATCATGCAAGGCAAACCAACTTTTCCATCGGTAATTTATATTTCTTCAAAACATCTATAAGTACATAAAAAATATCAGCTTCAGAGGTTGTATTTTGAATATGAATGATTTTCAAAAGTTTAAAAAGGGGTAAAAACCTTCAGGAAATCGATTTTGAGTTTTTGATATTTCTAAAATCTCCAAATCAGGACTTTTCCAATGATATAACATCATTATATGAATTAGAAGTATTTTTTAAAAGGATTTTTAAAAAATAATCTGCTGATGAACCACACCCATTTTGACAGATAGAAATGTAAACATTGTCTTTTTAAATCTAGGGAAAAGTTGCAAAGCCTCTACTTATTTTATTTATTCATATACAATTTACTTTAGATAACTGTATAATAGCTGCAAGTTTAACTGTATTATATATGCTAAAAAATTTTGGAGCCAAATTTGGACATGTGGTTTTAGTAATTTGAATATTATATTTAATCTTTAGTGATTTTACCTAAATTTAAGTCTATTCTTTACTTTAAATTTAGTTTTAATTAATTATTATTACTGATTATTTAAACCCGTTAAGGCTTAGTAAATAGTAAGAAAAATTAAACTGTTTGCGAAATTGAAAATTTTAGATTTATGCATATGAATTATGCAGTCAAAACTATGAATTAATGAGTATTTCAAAATACTTACTTTGCCAAGGTAAAATTTTTTTTATAAAAATTTCTGTTTTCTAAAATTTATATTTTTAAAATTGTGTAAATTTACTGTATGCATGTACTCTATATTTCTTAAAAACAATTGTGTGTACTGAAGTGACATTTTTGAAATAGTCTTAAAACATTTAAATAGAAAGCAGATATCATAACAAAAAATGACAATTTTCAATAAATTCATAATAATAAATGCTCGGTGAACTAAAAGTTTGTCTTTGAAAAAACTAATTAATATATTTAAAAAATTTCATTTCAGTATAAATATAAATGTCTAGTTGATATACAATAAAAATCTTGAGTCTTTATGTTTAAGAGTTTCTGAGAAAAAGTTACAAAAGACATATTGTCATTGTTGCGAGAAGTTTGTTACATATATATAAAAAATTAATGAATTTCAGATTTAAAAAAAAAACACTGTGTTCTTGTGGCTGTTTTAGAAATCACTTGTCTAACATATAGATGAACTTGAATTCTGATACCTTAGGATGTTGTTAGTTTATTTACATTCAAATGCATAATGAAAACTTTCGAAATGTCGTATAATCACATATTCCCAAATCCTTACTTTTACATATTGATACATTATTACAAGGCATTTTAATGATGTTTTATGGTCAACTTTGATGTAAGTAATGCATCAAAACTGAAAATTCTTTCAAGATTGATACAGACTTTGTGGAAAATCATGTATATGCTACTAAATATCTCTCTTTAGGCAAAAACTGAAAAATGTTATATGTGTATTTTCTGGGTTGTTTAAGACATTTTTGTTTTTTTTAATGAAATGGTACAAATACGTGTTGTAATTCATTATTTTTGTGATGAAGTGACACTTTATAGTAAAATTGCAATTCTCTCAAAATTATTGTTTTCAAACTGCTTGTATCTTTTTCTTAGAATCTACTGAATGAATGCACATGCAATTTTTACTGCATATAAATAATATGTAACTATATACAAGAATTACTCTTTTGGAGATTTTCCCAAAATATTTTGCTTAAAAGCAGATCGTAAAAAAAAAAGGCCAATTTTCAAAAATTTCATATTGATACTTTTACGTTGAATTTTTTTGAAAAAAGTAAACAATATATTTGAAACATTTTAAAGACTGTATAAATAAAAAGCCTAACAGACAAAATTTGAAGTTATTATATTTAACAGTTTCTGAGAAACAGGTTCCTAAAAAAACTCAATTTAACATTGTCGATATTGGGGATACCGACTACTCTTAAATCAACATCGCATCAGTGAAAAGAAGCGACTTGCTGAGTGAAATTTTTCAATATATCTTTACTTTCGTCAATATTGCAATAAAGTAGCTTGAAATGTTGATATTATTGAATTATGTCGATTTCTCAAATTCTTGACTGTTTCATCAACTCTGCTACCATATTTCGACTTAAACTTACATTTTTAACTTGCTTTGTTTGTGCTGGACATAATGCTTCCGCTGTTTTAAGGTATCCGAACACGTTAAAATGGCCAAATTCTGTCAAAAAACATATTTTTTGTTTTTTATTTTATTGAATAGAGCTATCTTTTGGTTTTCCAAAACATCCTTTGTTTTGTTTCTACGTTACCTGGAGGTCAAGTTATAATCAATTTTATAAAATTAAAAAAACCGGAAGTGATCCTGTCATCTACCGGAAGTAGGCATTTAAATGGCTTAAAATATGTCAAAAATTAGTTTAAGAAGCAGTTTTTTGGAAATACAGTTTTAAAATTCTTTTAAAGAAATAATACAAATAATTTCTTGTCTTTAGTGGCAACACTACATTTCTTTCAATAGTTCGGCAATAAGAGATTATGTTTACAAAATTTTCAATCGCTTTTCACTAGCTTTTAGCTCGAGTGTTTTGATTTATTTTGCTAACATTGTCATTCTTTTTTGCGAAATTTTAATTTTATTATTTAAATTTTGTATTCTCTTAAGTTATGGGTAATCGCTTGAATAGAAATTCTACTAGTAAATATAAGTTTAAAGGCAATAGATACACAAGTTAGAACAACACAAATGAGATCAATAAAAATGTCAAATCTGCTTCTACTCTGTAAGTGAAACAAAACTTCAAAATGATTCAAAAATGTCAAGTACTGTTGAAAATGAAGATAAGAACATAATTTTTAATTTAAAAATTTTAAGTAATGTGATTTCCTTATTATGTAGCCCTGAATGTTTCGAAAATAAGATACAACTTTTTCAAGAATCTGTGTTTGACTTAGCATTTAATATGATACTAAAATGTAAAAACTGTAAATTTTTCAGCTCCTTTTGTACATCTATGAAAGTCAACAAAATGCACAATATTAATCTTTCCTTTGTTTTTGTCTTAAGAACCATTGGAAAGGGACACTCTGCTGCAAGGAAGCTGTGTTCACCTATCAATGTGAACTTTCCTTCTAACACAGCTTTCAGGTGTCTTGAGAAAAAATTAGAGCATGTTTCTAATAAATTTGCATGTAAAATTATGAATGAGGCTGCAGCTGAGGTTCGCAAAAAGAATAATTTTGATGAAGTTATTCAATACTGTGTGTCAGTCGATGGAACTTGGCAACGTAGAGGACACTTGTCTTTAAATGGATGTGTTAGTGTCATTTCCATAGATACTGGTAAGGTTTTAGACATTGAAGAGTCTTGTCGAAAATGTGCAGATTATGTTCGAAGAAAACTGAAGACAGTATTTCATATGAGTGTGAAAAACATGTTGGGTCATCTGGTGCGAAGGAACCTGTCGGAATGTATAGAATATTCAAAGATCTGTTCAGATGAGAAAATTGCAATATGTGCAGTTTTATGGAGATGGGGATTCAAGAAGTTTTGTTGCGGTTAAAAATATTTATGGTGAAAACAGCGTTAAAAAATTTGAATGCATTTGCCATATTCAAAAGCATGTTGGCTCAAGGCTTCGAAAGTTGAAGATCAAGCAAAAAGGTCTGGGAGGTCGTGGGAAATTAACTGATAGTTTCATCGATAAACTGCAAAACTATTATGGTATTACTGTCAGATCTAATGCCAATTGCATAGAAAAAATGCAAAGTGCAGTAATTGCAGCATTTTTTCATTGCTGTTCCAACAAAAACCAACCGATGCATGGCCAATGGCCAGTTGGACCCGACAGCTGGTGCAAATTTCAACGAGCTGCATTTCACGGAAAGATGCAAATTGATACTGGCAAGAGACTTCCACAAGAAACAATTAAAATTATTAAGCCTCATTATATGAAGCTATGTGACAAGCATTTACTGAATAAAGGCTTACATGGGAAAACACAGAATGCAAATGAAAGTGTTAATGGCATTCTGTGGAAATTTATCTCGAAAGATATTTTTGTGGAGTAACAAACTCTGAGATTAGGAGCTCACATGGCTGTCATACAATTTAACAAAGGTTTAATCAAGCTCAAGTACAAGTTGGTGCCAATACTGAAAGAGGTTTTGCCCAACTCGATGAAGAGCGCGTTAATGAATCAAAGCGTCATTCATTATCTGAAGTAAAAACTTCCAGAAAAAAAATAGGTCACGAAAGAAAAGAAAATTAGCCAAAGATGATGTACAAGAGGGCATAACTTACAAATGTGGGGAATTTTTGCTTTCTATATGTATAATTTCCTTAAAACAACAAGAGTTTAAACTTTAAATCCTTTTTTCTCCAAATTGTATTTTATGCATAATGTATTCACGGTGTGTCAGATAACTCAAAATATTATGAATATATTTCTATAAAACTTTTTGAACCTGATACTTATATTGTTTTCTAGAGAATGTACTAAAAAAATATTTCTTATTGTATGAATAATTTTTGATTCATGGCCAGTTATTTAAATAACGGTCTCATAAAAATGACACACATTTCCTATAATACTTACTCGATCAGCTCTAAAATTTTTAAATTTTAATAAAACATTA
>BMAV01005502.1:307395-381665 GCA_019973955.1 Trichonephila inaurata madagascariensis | reverse complement strand
TGTATATTCCGCAATCATTACGAGGTGAAATAATGCTCGAATTTCATGACAAGCCCATAGAAGGACATTTAGAAAAGAAAATAACGTATTTTAAACTCCGAGATGTTTGTTATTTTCCCTAAATGAGAAAAGCCATGTATCAACATGTGTTGACATGCAACGTATGCCAGATGAATAATTATAAAAACGCGTTACCAGCTGGTTGTTTAATACCGATAGTAACTAGTTATCCGAATGAGATAGTGTCATTAGATTTGTTAGGCCCCTATTCAGCGTCGCGAATAAAAAGAAATCGCTATATTTTAGTAATCACCGATCACTTTTCGAAGTGGTTAGAGGTGATACCCCTCAAAACGGCTTCAGCCAAAATAATTGAGTATACCCTATTTGAGAATTATATATCGCGTCATGGAGCTCCTGTAAAAATGATAAGTGACAACGGTCCCCAATTCATATCCGAAGTTTTTGAACATTTAAGTAATCAATTAGGCATACAGCATGTCAAAACAGTTGTATATAGACCTCAATCGAATAGAACGGAAAGAGTGAATCGGGATCTTTTACAAATAGAATAATCACGAGACTTGGGACCAGTTCTTAAGAGAGTTCGCTTACGCCTTGTGAACGGCAGTTCATGAGACCACAGGAAAGACCCCAGCAGAGTTATTTTTGGGTAAAAAACTTATTACCCCGTTTCAAAAGTTGGTGATGGTGTCCGATGGAGCAGAATTTACAGTGGGAAATGTTGAAAAATTATTTGAGGATTCTAGACAAAATACTAAAGTTAAACACAAAAAATGGGCGAAGTATTACTATAGAAGGAGGCGAGTGGTTAATATTAAAGTAAATGATTGGGTGTTTTTATAGAAACGCATCCCATAAGCTCGGCAACGAAGAAAGTAGTCGCGAAATTCAAACCAAAGTTTGAGGGTCCCTATAGGGTCTTGAGGGTGCAGAATAATAGTTTGGTCATTTGGAAGGCAGGAAAGAAAACAATGGTTATATAGATCAAGTGTGAATTTATCATCAGAGGAAAAGTGACGAGAGGGTGATAGAGATTGGAATTTCAGATAGCAGTGGATCATATTATCAATCAAGTACTTTCGAGGAGGATAGACCTAGATTAGATCAGTCACAAAGTCTTAGGAATAGTGAGTCTGTGTGGTGAACGACGGGGTGAGCAAGAGAAAAAGACAAGTCTTACTAGGAATCAGGGTGGTAAGTGTGTCGGAAATAAATAAGCGTAAAAGAAGCATACGTTCAAAGGAATCATTTATAGAACTGTATAATAAAACAAAAAAAAATCTAGGCGTGAGTTGACGGGAAGCAAGAGGAGAAACTCTTCATCAAGGTCCGAGGGACCGAAAAGAAAGAGGAACAGAGGTCCAGAAAGACAATTGAACAAGAGAGGATTACCGTCATCGTCTGATTCAAACTGTTCTTTGAGCAAGAAACTCTGACAATCAGAAGCGTCAGGCCCGTACCACCTGCGTCCAAGAAATAGAGTTACCAAGGAAGCTGGTTCCAGATCATCAAGAGGAGAGATGCAAGCCCAAGGGGGACCAGTCCGGTCCAGAGGAGAACGATTTCAGAAGCCCAGCCCGTACAGACAGAGTCGACAATCCAGATAGAAGTCCAAACACCAGGGTCGCCAAGAACGGGAGTAGGAGCCGAGGAACGGATGATCCAGCTGTCCTAGACAAAGTCGACAATCCAGATAGCAAGATCGCCAGAAGATGAATGGAAGGCCAGTGAGTAGGAGGACCGCATCGCTTGAAGTCCTCATTGGAGATGTCAAGGACAGGAGAAAGAATTAGCCAGGTTGTATTGTTCCATTATTTTTTTTCCTGACAAGTAATCAGGTGAATTTTTGTAGGAAGCAAGTCTGTTTTTTTTTTTAAAGTTGTTATTGCACAAAAGTTTGACACTAAGTTGCGGTGCATTTTTCTGGCTGCTTGAAAAATGAATTTTTGTATGTGTAAATTTATTCCAAAGTGTGGAAAGCAATTGTATGATTACATTTGTTTTTTTTACTACTGATTAAGACTTCGCTTCCATTGTTTGCTTAAGATGAATGTTATAAAATTATTTGTAATTGTATATGTTTATGTATTGATAGATATTAGTATATATCTGGTTTTGGGGAAGCAGCGTAGGTAAGAAATTATAACCATAACACTAACGGCGCTGCACGATTGGAAGGGAGCTCTTTTTCGAAAAACCAGATGGTGTGTTTATATGTTTAGAAATAACTGTTATTTGGCATATGTGTACAAATTAAATGTGGTCTGTATATGTAAGGTGTTGAAATTTTTTTTTGTGCGTCCATTGATCCAGTTCTCATTTCAGGGTGGCTGACCCTGATACTTTGAAGAATTTTTTTCTGGTGTTGTGAAGGCAGTGAAGGTGATAAAGAAAGAAGATTACTTTGTTATAATTTCTAAGTTACGTGTTATGTACTACCAGTTTTTTCCCTTCCTATATGGAAGGTTTTCCTCGGTACTCACCCAAATGGGGTACACCTTCAATAGTTAATATACAAGAGGAAATTTTTGAGTGATTTAAAGACAGTTACTAGTAGTTTCGGAGTAATTATTTTAATGTAGTATATTGTTGTGTTGAAGTTAATGCTAATTTCGAGTTAAAGATTTTTGTGAAATTTAAGTGCAAAGTTTTTCAACGTAATTTCTATCGTATCATTAAGACTCTCAAATAAATCACGTTTTCTTCTTGGAGGGGATTGTGACGTGGTTTTACGTGATTTTCCATTAATCCTCTTGGGAAATCTTTGGAGCCAGCAATTATTTCACAGCCATCCCTCTCAAGAAGAAACCTTGTTATGCAAATTAGCTAGTATATATATAGTAGAAGTGTAGCAATCGAGGAGAGAAGGAAAAGCAGCTGAGTTGCTGAAAGCAGTGCTGTTACGGTAAGGATCGGAATTTGGACGCGTGATCGTAGGACGGGCTTTAGTGATTAAAATAAATTAAGGAAGTTAGGATTCTTAGGATAACTTTGAGTAAAGTTAAGCTATTAGGATTTCATGCGCTTATTCACATAGGGTTTTGAGCTATCGTTATATCACTCTAGATCTTCCCTCTGTAGTTGACTTGTCTTAGATTATTATATTTGGTAATAATAAATTGGATTTCTCATGGCTAGTTTGGGTCATCAATCTTTACCTCCTACAGATTTAGGTCGAGTAGATGAAGAGATGGCTTCCCCGGGCAGGAGGCCATTACACAGTCTTTGAAACATGTGAGCGTGTATTATCCTGCTGAAAGATAAATCCAGGTATGCCTTGAAGAAGGGAACGACTTCGGGCTGTAGCACTTCACGGACGTACCTGTTGCTATTGAGATTACCCTCAATTTGTAGCAAATTGAATTGTCCATCATATGAAATCACACCCCAAACCATAACTCTGGGTGTTGTACCACTATGTCGTTCGATAACGCACTCTAGAAGGCTGCTTTCACCGGTATAGCGTCTAGCACGAATGCGGCCATCATGGTTCCACAAATTGAAGCGTGATTCATCTAAAACGGCAACTTGGTGCCAATCAGCTTGCCAGGCTCTGTGTTCATGAGCCCATTGCAGATGCAGCCGTCGATGGTTTGCCGTGAGGGGATCCTGTATAACGGCATCCTTGCACACAATCCACGGTGAAGCAGACATCAACGAATTGACAAAGCCGTCATTAGTACACCTGTTGCAGTAGACCAACGTGCTGCCAACTGCCTGAAGGAAGCTGCATGGTCATTCCCCACCATGCGGAGCAGGTGTCGATCGTTGCTCTCTGACGTCACCTTCCATTGTCCACTGTCCCCTCAGGGGGCTCACCTTCTTTAGGTGAGTACGGGTTTCATGCTCCCGAGGTACCCCAGTGATCTTTTTTCCCTTCTTTATCCTCCCCTTTTTTTTCTTTGGACATTTGTTTGCTTTGGAAATAGTTTTCGTTTATGGTTTTTTGTGATAAGATATCACTGTTTTCTTTAAATAACCACCAATTATTGTTTTCCTTTTTAGTACTATAACGTTGTTTACAAAAATATAAAAATCCGAAAAAAATCATAAGATACGTTTTTAAAATTTAAAAAAAAACACATATTTTTTCGTTAACATAATAACAGGTCGGTGGCGTATCAATGCCGATCTGCTGCATACCTAGCCCTTAGCTCTAGGGGTCTCAGTACCACCCTTTTAGCCTCTCCCGCGAGGGATACTAATTGGGCAGTAGAAAAGACATTTGCGGGGAAAGTGATGTGGGGGAGGAGTTGCGTGCGTCGTCGATGACGGCTCTGAGGAATGCTCTGCCTAAAGCGGTCCCAGAGGTCGAGGACCTTGGTTGCGGATGGCTAGGCAGTGGGGACTCCTTCATATCAAGAAATCCTCCTTGACTTCGGCCTTGGACCATGCCCGGCAGCCCGTTATGGGGGTTTCCCCGTTGTCTAGCTTTGAAGAATCCTCCAGCGGTTGCACTTGGCACGTCAGAAAAGTGTGGGAATCCGTGGTCTGGCGGGGACCACGATGGAACTGGAAGGAATCCATGGCAGCCAGAAATATGGAGATAACAAAAGGAAATAGCGTTTTGCCTCCTAAAATATTTCATTTGCCTCCATTGCCTGCGCCATCTACAGGAGACATTTTGCCTCCTGTATTTAAAAACATCTTGTCCTCCTGGGCTGATCGTATCGATCACTCGACCCCATCAAATCGACTGCTACAGAGTGAAGACCTTGTATTACCCAACCCTAACATTGATACTATTTCTACACATACTCGATTAATCTTATCTCTTCCTAATAATGAAATGTCACGTAAGTCACCGCTTGCAATTCAAAAAGCTATACAGGGAATAAGCGGCGAACCAAAATCGGTAAAAAAATTACGATCTGGTGATTTGCTTATTGAAACATCATCTGCCTTACAGACAAAATCATTCTTATCCGCTAAAACATTTTTGGACTGTCCATTAATAGTAACTCCTCATAGATCCTTAAATTCTTGCCGTGGTGTGATATCCGAAACAGAACTTTTGTGCGCCTCCGAAGCAGAAATCTTGGAAGGACTTTCTGACCAAGGGGTTACTCAAGTCAGAAGAATTAAAATAAAAAAAGACTCGTCACTTTTTCCTACTAAACATTTAATTTTAACTTTCAATAGCCCTTAATTACCATCAAACATTAAAGCTGGATACCTAAATTGCAAAATACGTCCATATATATCGAATCCTCTGCACTGTTTTAAGTGCCAGAGGTTCGGTCATTCTCAAACTTCTTGCCGTGGACAACTGACTTGCTCTAGATGTGCGTCTGCTGGACATTCTTCTACTGACTGCATTCTAGAGCCAAAATGCATTAACTGTTCACAGTCCCATCCATCGAATTCTAAACTATGCCCTAAATGGAAAATAGAGAAAAAAAATACAAGAAATCAAAACTAACAATATATCTTACATAGAAGCTAGAAAACCAATACCCCCTCAGATATCCCAAACATATGCCCAAGCTACTAAATCTCCACCAATATCCGTTACAACGCAGACAGATGAAAACATCACTAAAATAAAATGTCCACCTTTAAATTTACTGACACCGCTTTCGTCTCCTCCAAAACCAAATATATCACTATGTTCTCCTGCTGTTACCACATCATCCTCAACCCAAGTACAACTCTTGCCATCCATTTCTTTAATAGAATCTACAGTATCAGATCCTCAGCCACCAACTCCCATGTCTGATGCAAAAAAGAAAACTAAAGAACAACCATCTCAAGCACATGGCCCCCGAAAAGATGGAAAAAAAACAGACTTAAAAAATATAAAACCTATGACGAATTTAAGAAAAAAACCTGAAAAAAACATACCTTTGAAGATAGAGAGGGAAAAAGATCCCCTCTATAAATCAACTCCCGTCTCCAAAAGATCTCGGAGACAGAAAACTTTTAAAGATTCGGATGAAATGGACACAGACGCTAATCTGACTGACACGGATTACGTCACCGATCTGGCATCCGAGGAATATGAGAGCCTGTTAGAGGCTGATTTTAAACAAGTGGCAGCTAATCCCTTGACAGGGATTAATAATAGTGATCACTTCTCTGTTATCCTTTCTCACGATTATGATGCGAGTGGGAAAATTTTCCCACCTACGTATTCTTATAATCGTGCAGACTGGGCCCTTTTCACACAGTTGGCTGTGATATCTGATGCAATAGTCCAGAAAGAAAGTGTTGATACTGCTGTACAAGAAGTCACCAATGTTTTGATTGCGGTTGCTGATTTATCAATACCAAAAAATTCGAGTCATTCATTCCAATGTTACAAACCTTGGTGGAATGCTGATTGTCAGACAGCGTATAAGAACCAGCGGAAATTATGGGGAATCTTTCGCAGATACCCCACTACGGTGAATCTTTTGGCGTTCAAAAAAGCAAAAGCTAAAGCTCGCAGAGTAAGGCGTCATAGTTAGAGGGAATCCTGGATTCGACATGTGTCTTCACTCACTTTGTCAACGTCAAGTAAGCAATTAAGGAAAAAAGTCAAGGCAGCAAATGGTTTATATCGGGAATTTTCCTTTCCCATTTTACAAACATCCGACTCTGTCTTTTCTTCCCCAGACGAAATTGCTAATGTTCTGGGTGAAACTTTTCAGAGTGTATCTAATACAGCATCTTGAAATTCTCGTTTTCTCGAAATTAAGAGGTGTGCAGAACGTACTCCGATAAACGTTTACACTCGTTCCTTTTTTCCATATAATTGTAACTTCACGATGATTGAATTAAAAAAGGCACTCGTACAAGCACACAATACAAGCCTTGGACCTGATGGAATCACTTACACGATGCTCCGTCATCTTAATCCTAACTCTCTAACGAACATCCTCTGTTTGTTTAACAGAGTTTGGAAGGAGCATTACTATCCCTCCAGCTGAAGAGAAGATATTGTGATTCCAATCCTTAAGCAGGGCAAGGTGGCAACAGATCCTCTGAGTTACCGTCCCATTGCTCTGACGAGCTGCTTCTGCAAGACATTTGAACGTATGGTAAATGCTCGTTTGGTGTATGTTTTGGAGAAAGAAAAGTGTATCTCTTCTCTACAGAGTGGATTCCGTAATGGCCGATCCACTCTCGATAACATTGTATACTTAGAATCCCAAATCAGGGATGCCTTTGTTAAGAGAAACCATATAGTTTCTCTTTTCTTTGACATAGAGAAAGCATACGACCGAACATGGTGTTATGGGATTCTCCGTAATATGTATGATTTTGGCTTAAGGGGAAATCTTTCCATTTTTATTTTTAACTTTTTAGCTCTTCGTTATTTTCATGTAAGCGTTGGTCACTCATCTTCTCATAAATTCATGCAATATCAAGGTGTCCCTCAGGGTAGCGTTCTGAGCTTTACACTTTTTAATATTCATATGAGCAGCATACTTCATCACCTCCCACCTTCAGTGCGAGGAATGCTTTATGTTGATGATCTGCAAATCTTTTGTCAAGGTTCAGATATGAGACTAATTGAGCGACATCTGCAAACAACTCTCAATCGATTAGTTAAATGGTGCGATCAGAATGGTCACACGATCTCTCCTTCCAAGAGCAGCTGTATCCATTTTTGCAGAAAGCGTAACATACATCCAGAGCCTTTCATTCAAATAGGAAATACACAAATACCTATAGTCAGTGAGGTACGCTTCCTCGGAGTGATCTTTGACTGTAAATTGACTTTCCTTCCGCATGTTCTTTACTTGCGGAAGAAGTGTGAACGATCCCTCAACATCTTAAAAGTACTGTTAAACACCGTATGGGGAGCCGATAGAATCTCGTAACTCCGAGTATATCAAGCACTAATCCTTTCACGTTTGGACTACGGTACTGTAGTGTGTATGGTTCTGCTCATGCATCTATCTTAAGACGATTGGACACAATACATCATTCTACTCTGAGAATCATCTCTGGTGCTTTTAGAACTTCGCCTGTTACAAGCTTGTATGTGATATGTCATCAACCACCTTTAGAATTAAGGCGGAGGCTGTTAAGTGCCAATTACTTTATTCGTGTGCCATGTCTGTTCCTTCTCATCCATTAAAACCCTTTTCTCTCTTGCCATTGGTCTCACTCGACTCTATGAAGCCCGTTCATTTTTCGGAAAGAGCAAAAGCTGTTCTAAATGATGCCCTCTTAATTAGCATAAATATTCAAGAAAATAATGCACTTGCATTTCCACCCTGAGGCATCCAAATTTTTAATTATAGTAACCCTTTTTCAGGTTATGACAAAGCATGTGCTGTTCATATTATTTATCAGCAGATCTTTTCTTTCCATCGCAGTAAAAATTATAAGTACAGTCTACACGGACGGGTCAAAGACCGAAGGACGTGTTGGGTGTGGTGTTGTTTTTAACGATACCCTTTTAAGTTTCACCCTACACATTTCTATGTCTGTCTTTAGTCCTGAATTGACTGTCATTCTTGTGGCACTTCAACTTATATTGATCTCCAGCCACCATCATTTTTGTGTATACACTGACAGCATGAGTGCTCTAGAATCCTTACACTCTTTAACAGAATGTAGACACCCCACTGTGATGGAAATAATTTTACTTCTGCGAAAATTGGAAAGAAAGGGTTTTGATATAATTTTTTCTTGGGTACCTGGACACGTGGGTATCCTTGGTCAGACAGGCTGATAACGCAGCACGATCCATTTCTGATCACATGCAGCAGCCAGGACTTAAAAAAATATATACAGCACTATATTCATCATACATGGCAAGAGATTTGGGATCAACAAGTCATTAACAAACTACATAGCATTCATCCTTCCATTACTCAATGGACAGCGATACCAGTACGAAGACAAGATGTCCTCTTGACTCGTCTTCGTATTGGACACATAGACATTTGCTGCTGGGAGAGAGTCCCCCAGTATGTGACTTTTGTCAATGTGACCTTTCTATTTTACACATTTTAATAGAATGTCCAAAATATTCATCTAAACGAAACACCTTTTTTAAAACCAATCTTTTAACTTTGACTGATTGGTTGGGGAAACTCCCCATTCAAATCTTTTTACTTTTTTACGTTCCATTGACATTTTACATGAAATATAATTTTATTGTACCATTGTATTTTCTTTTTTTAAAAAAAGAAATGTCCATAAATTTTTACATTAAAGAATTTTTAAATACTTTGTTCACTTTTATATTCTGACATTTTAAAATACATTTTTATATTTATATACACTTTTATTATATGTTTATATTTTTAAAATTTTAATATACTAAACAAATGTGTGGCGCAGTATTAGCCAGGCTTGGCTCTTGCGGCAAAAAAAAAAAAAATTAACAATCAATCAAACAACCATCGTCCACTGTCAGTTTTTCGAGTTTTTCGGTGCTCGTCGATCCACTGCTTCCAAACTCTCATCACTATGGAACTGTTCCGCTGCACACGAGCTCCTATTGCTTGATAGGAAATTCCTCTTTCTCGGAGGCCGATAATCCTTCCTCGTTCTAACTCCGTAAGTTGTTGGAATTTCTCCTTATTTCGTCGTGGAAGCATACATAGGTCTCACTAAACGTTCGCCACTGACAAATAATCATTAACTATTTTCAACGTCCCACTACAGCCGCTTTTATTTATATGCTTTCAGCATCAGTTCAGAAGGAGCTGCGCACGCCATGTATGCGCGGTGGCTCTGAAACTTCACTATTTTACGTAACATCCTATAACTGATATTTGCTGCAAAGTTCATTTAATTCTGATGATTCCTTCATGGTGTTGCATTTTTTACAAACAGCAGTATATTTTTATCAATTTGCAATATAATAAGAAATTGTATTGCTAATCTACACAGACTGTTAATTAAACATTAAACAGTAATTTATTTATTTGCAATTTTTTCTGTTGTACTAATGATTAGATTTCATCAAATATTCTAATAAATTGCCAATATGAAAGATCATGTGCCTTTTTGAAACACCACACACGCATTTTACACTCTTCTTGGTTGTTCTGTAGCCGCAGTAGCAGAGTGGTCATGATCGCGATCTCGTGTCCCACGTTGTTTTTATCGTATCATGGGCTTTAGTTCTGCTAACACTGAAGATTCACTGTGTAGAATATCTGATGAATACTAAATCTATTGAAACTTCAAGTTTTCATGTAGGATTGATGTGGAAGTTTGGAGAGTGTAATGCCAACTCGAAGGTCATCCTCGCCACTTGACCGAGGTTCAAAATTACGAGTCCCGTCACTAATAGCTTATATGTGGTTTCAAGGTGCATCCTTAATCAATAATCAAATAAAAACCTGTTTTTCATTATCTCTATTTTATAATCATTTATGACGTTTTTAAAGTTCTCAATCACTCCTCTAGTTTTTTTATATTGGGTCCCCTATTCCATGAATTCTCCAAAACATTTAGCCTTAGATAAACTATGATATTCTGCAAAATTGAAATAATTTTACCTAAAAACTTTTTAAAAACTAATTTAGTCTATCTGAATTTATATTTTTGTATCTTTTGTGATCTCGTTTTTTCTTGAAGTTATTCTGGGAAGTCCTACAGGAATGTGTCTCACTATTACGTTTGCTTTTTCCGGGTGTTATTGTCGTGAGAAATTATTATATATGTGGTTCTTCTCCATATTAAATTATTTAAACAAGATAAATGAAATCAAAATATTCAAATTATAACTTATTTCGCATTTTTACTCTTCGAGGAAAAAAATTGACAAGCTCTTTTTTTTGTCCCATCGCAACTGTTTTTGTGTATGACGTTTCGGCAATTGTTTCATTTTATGTTTATAGTAGGGTGTGTGTATAAGTTTTAACTTTTATTTTGAAGAGAGTGTAGTGTGTTGTGTAAATATGTTTATTTTCGTAGCAAACTTGAATGTCGTAGGTTTCTCTGTCAGTAAATTGTAACTGATTTATATTTGCACTATCTTAGAATCTGCCCATGGAGTGTCACATAATTAAAAACAAGTTATCTATTTTTGTAGTTGAATAATAGTAAATAGTATTATTCATAAGTCGCATCCTCCTTCTTGGAATAAGATGGATCACACACAGAATCCATACAATGCAGATTTAACGGTTGTTCCTAGCGGAATTTATGGTTCAAATAGCTCCGAATCTAAATCAAGTTCATTAAATTCGAAAATGGAGCATGAATCAGTCGAAAGTCAAAGCTCTCAATCTAAAGGTTCTCATTCTCCTTCAAAATCTGTTTGTTCTTCATCATCGACCACATCGTCTGAAAATGTACCTTTGGAGGAATTGAAAGTAGGTGCTAATTTTTTTAATGTAAATTTTCCTATATTATTTTTATATATGAACTTTGCTTTAAAAAGTAATCCAGTTAAATACTTTGACATTTATGTTATAAATTTTCTTTTACCCTCCATTTTTTTAAATTTCAGTTGCTTGTAATAAATTTAATTAAATTGAGTGTTAAATGGTCAGATTTTAACAAAATTTAAATAAGCAGTTATTTTAAGTTTGTTTTTTAAGAGGCTTTATGAGTAGGAGTTTCAGTCTTAATATTCAACAATAATTTAGATTGAAGGAAATATATCATTCAATACGAAAAATGAATAGTTTTTAAAGTTTTATGTGTGTTTATTATGTCTTATTTACAATTTTCACTCTAGTGATCAAGACCCTTGCCTATGTGTATTACTGGCAATGTTTATTTATATAAATTATATAAGATGCACCTGTCAAATTTTATATTTTGAAAGGTAGTAGACATTTTTTATTAGATGCTTTATGTGTTGTCTCAGTTTTTCTCTTTTTACTGTATCGATTTGATTTTATTAACTTAACTCAGTGGCGTGACAGCCCATCAGGGCCAAGGCCTATTGTGCTGAACTCAGTATACTCGACCTTGGGCCCTGAGGTGTATGATTAGATGTTCCAGTCAGGTGGTCAGTCTGATGTAAAAACTCCAGTCAAGTTCCCAAGCAAGCTTGGTGCTCATTTATCGACCCACTGAAGGGATGAAAGGCTGAGTCAACCTTGCCCAGCCTGGGTTTGAACCTCAGACCTGCGGTGTGGAAGTGCTATACACCAACCACTGAGCCACTGGGCTTCTTTTATTTTATTAGTTTAGTTTATAATCTTATTTTAAAACTTTTTAGAAAAATACTAACTTATTTTTTTAAAAAAAAATCCTGCATTGTTGCATTCATTTAGTGTTTCTCGTCTACCTGTGATTAATTGTAAATTCTGTTATTGTTACTGATAAATGTTGTTAGATTGTTTGAAATTTTAGAAATATTTTTTTAAAATTCATTTAAAAGCTTTTTTTCATTGAATTCAGAATAATGGTAATTTTCAGATTACTGTCATGTAAAAAAAATAAACTATTGTGTTCTTCTAATAAAGTATTTTATCCTCTTGAGTTTGAAAAAACTGGTGAAAATGAAGTTATGTCATAAAATACAAGCTGTGACAATGAATTTATTGAAAATGAAATAAGTTTTTAATTTGTTTCTTGTGCTCATGAAATAAGACAGTTATAAAGTTAATGACTTATTTTAGTTTTCTAGTGTTTTCACTTAATTTTTTTTCCTTAAGACTTGATAAACTCAATGAGCAAGAAATATAAATAAGAAAAATAACTACCAGATTTATGGATAAAACTTTTTTTTGTTTTTTTGAGGAAATATAAAGCTTTTATCCACATAGTAGCATGATGCAAGGGAGTAAAAAAGAGTATGTAAAATAGTAGGATTTGTGTTTGATATTTGTTTTATAAAAAGTTTACAATCAATGCTGTGTTGCTTACAAGCAATAAATTACCTACTGTGTCATTGTTTTTACAAAATACAGTGAAAATCGTTTTAACACAAAATTGAAGGGGCTGAAATATTTTTTTGCGTTAAAGGATATTGCAAAAAAAAAAATTGTATATTTAATGAAATTAAGTTTATAAGAGTACATTTTATTTACATTGATATGTAAATACGCATGTATTTAATAAAAATCAGTGAAACAAAATTATTTACTTGAGTTGAGTGCAGTTTAATACAAAACTTTCAAATTTTTTGTAAAATAAAACATTAAGTTTTTAGAAAATATTATGACATTTTTTTTTTTACATTATCTTTTTTTAGCATCAAATTGTCAACAAATTGTTTGATGTCGTCCATTTTGTTATTCATTTCACCATTGGAATATGGGTCTGAATAATTGCATATATTTTTCATGATGTTCCTCATTTCAAATGATGTGGGAACAGGAGCTGCATTTCATTTTCGTCTTGAGAATCTGCATCAATGATATTTTTAAGC
Source organism: Trichonephila inaurata madagascariensis (assembly GCA_019973955.1). Taxonomy (NCBI): domain Eukaryota; kingdom Metazoa; phylum Arthropoda; class Arachnida; order Araneae; family Nephilidae; genus Trichonephila; species Trichonephila inaurata. The sequence continues at coordinate 368,359 of BMAV01005502.1, read as the reverse complement.
TTTGAACAAACTCCCAAATGTTTTTGTCTGTCATAATTGGGGCTGCACACACATTATCATCAACTGCTTTACCATGTGAAGCCACTTTTTCATTTCACACCCCTCTTAAATCTCATCTGTGTGGATTGTGTTTTTCGTGTTTTGTTCATTCCCAGATTGGAATCTTTTCGTGTTAAGAGGAGAAAAATGCAGGAAAATACATTTTAGTTTGTCGGAACCTTTGTATTATTTTGTGTTAATCAATGTTTCATCTTAAGCATTTCACATTAATCGTATTCCTTAGTATATTGTTAAAAATTTCAGTTATAATGTACCTTATTTTTTTCATGTTTAAAAATGCTATGTTATATTTAATGAAGTAATCTGAAAGGAAAGTTTGCTTAAATATTAGTTCAATTTAAAGCTCAATGTGATGTCTAAAGTTGTTTCTGTTACTTATGGCATGAGAATATTGAAGAAGAATAGTTTTTCTTCATTTAAAGTTCTGTATGGTAAATAGAAATTTATATGGATATGAAGATTAACATTTTACAAAAAGTGTCTTGTAAAAAGTTGTATCATAGTAATTAAAACATTTTTAATGTGTCTTGTCTAACATTTAAAACATGAGCAAAAAGTTTCATTACATATTGAAAAGGAATATAATTTTGTAGTAAATAATGGGATTTTAAAAAATAATGCATTTATATTCTTATTTTAAATTAATTTTTACGTGTATCTTTTTTATTATAGTCTGTTCGGGAACCTCATCTTTCATATAGAAGTGATGAACCACCTCTTCTGCCTGGGGAGAAATTCCATTCTAGAGGTAAGAGTTTCAAGTCTAATTTCATTTAATTACCTTGTAATCTGTGAATATATGAAGTATCTTAAAATGGGAGTTAAGGAAAGTGGGGCCTCTATTTAATAAAGTTGCTAAATCCCAAAAAAAGTTATGGAAATTCATTAAATAGAGATTCAACTTGTAAATTGTAAAATGTTCTTGGTTTCAAATATGTTTTTTAAGAAACTTTTAATTCCATAGCCAGAGATGTGACCTATCTGTGCCCATTTTCTGGTCCAGTACGAGGGACTTTGTTAGTGACTAGTTACAAACTTTACTTTAGGAGTACTGATAGGGTAAGTATAATAACATGTTTGTTTTAATTTAGTTATTATGCATCTGTAGTTTTTGAAATTTTAATTCCCTGTTATATTTGGATTTATTGACAAAAAGTAAACATACTAGTGTACAAGTTTTTAAGCAACTTTCATGATATTCTTGTTTTCCTCCAAATAAGTAAGAAAGCAAGTTTTATAATTTGCTGTAAAAATTTATGGAAAACATTCAATCTATTATTAATGAACAATGGTCAGAATGTGTGAAAAAACATCTGTTTTGATATTTTAAGTATGGAAAAGTAAACTAGCAATGTGTGGTTTTATTCTTTGTTTTTAAGTAAACCTTACATTTACTAAAACTGAAATTGGTCTCAAAACAGTTTTTTTTTAGAAATTTAATTAAGAATTATATTTATAATAAGCAATTTCAATTGTTTATTTTTGAAGCATGTAGTCACACTGATTTCTTTTGCCTTTTCATATTGAACTAGCAACAAAAACATCTAATTTCTTTTGCGTATTTTGCTTCTGTAGTTGTGAATAGAAGAGAGAGTGAGAGAAAAGGAATGTAATTAGTTAATGTATCTGGACCATCTTCATTTACAGTAAAGTGTCAGTATGTTATAAATTTGCTCCATTTGAGTTAAGTTAGGGAATAAAACATTTTTTTTTATCAGAGCAGATATATATATATATATTGTAAATAATATGAAAAATGAAGAGGAGATAAATATTTATGAGAAAATATTCAATATTTAAAATTCCTTTATTTTAATAATTTATACTAATAAGGAAAATTATCATTTTTCTTTGTATATATACATCAGTGGTGTATGCAGGTAAAGGATGTATTTAAGTTTTGCATTGCCCACATCCCCATGTATGATATTGTTTCTTTAAAGAGGCATGTAAAGTATTGTATCCAGAATAACTTTAAAAATTGTAATATGTATGCTATTTATTAAAATTACATTGCTAATAGAAATGATGCTACAACCAAAAATTTATGTAATCTACTAAAATAAATAATTGTAATGTTCGAAGAATTTATTCCATTGAAATTGATGAAAACTCAAGTCTACAAGGTAAGCTCAGCAAGCTGTTTTTATGCATAAATGTGATTAGAACTTGAAAGCTAATTGCCATCATTTACTAAATTTGTTAGGTATAGGAAGGGAATTCACCAATATAAATTATTACACATAAATTTGATGACTGTCCAATTAAAGTGTCAAAACGATTATTTAAAGAGATGAATAAAATTTAATTGTAAATCCAAAAATTATGTGAGCATGAAACATTAAAAAATGATCAATGGATAAAAAAATCTGGCTTTTGCTGTCATTACTAATCATCTTAATTTTAAACTACAATATGAGCAGCATGTGGTTACCAGCTTATTTGACAGTAAAAACATTTTCAAATAGAAATTATTACTCTGGCAAAAGTACACATTCAAAAAGAAAATTTGTCTCACATTCAACCTATAGCCAGTCATTATTCCAAAAATCTCACCACATTTGAAATTTTCAAAATGTTAACTGGGTTGAATTGTAGAAAATGAATTCTAAATAAAATTTTGGGCTCTAAAAAAATGTGAAAATCCATTTCAATTAACTTCTCCTTTGTCCATTGGCAGTGAAACTGTTGATAAAAATTTACAACTGGAATTGAAATTCAGTATGATTCTCTATAGAAATAAGAATGTATAAATAGTGGGATTGTCTGTATTTCTGTAGTTATTTATCACTGGACTAATTTCCCAATCAATTATTAACAATCAAGTTCATTTTATCTATTAGGTAGCATATATTTCTGTGAATAATTATTTTCCATTTTTAAAAATAATAAACCCAGGTAAATATCTAGATTTACAGACAAACATGTACAGGAAAATTAAAAAATAACAGCCTAAACTAATCTAACCAAATTTTGAAGATTTGGTTTAATGAAAAACATTGCCATATTTCTTTTTCTTTTTTTAAAAGATATTTTATTTAAATAATGTTAAATATGAAAAAAAGAAACTGTCCTACATAATGTGCATATATATGTGTGAATATACTTATATTCCGTGTATTATTTTGTATGTATAAATTTGTTTATAATAGAGCTATGCTTCTCAACTTGATTTCCGCTTTCCTTTTTGTTTTCCAACTCACGATTTGAGATTAAATACATAACATAGCTCTCCATGGTTAATGAGTTTGACATGCCTACTTTATAAAACATTTTCTTTAATTCCAATTTTAAAATATTTTGAATGAACTAAAAAAAATTCTACATACACTTGTTGGTAACTGTTAACTAGCCAAGAGTGAGATAGATATATGTGAGTTTCTTTTTCAAATTTATTATTAGACTAATTCTATGGAATTTTTAAGGTTCATATTGCCTTTTTTATAACATGTTTCAGTTCATTTAATTTTTATCTTGTCATTATTTTGATATGCATTTATGAAAATATATGTGTAAAAGTCATTTTAGAAATTTTTGTATAAAAATAATTATATATAAAATTTTAAAAATATTTATTTTATGAAATGAAATGTAAAATATTATGTGATTTTATTTCTTGCAAAATGATGATGGGTGTGAATATATGTGTATATTTAAAACATTTTGTTAAATAATTTTATGTAATTAAAGAACATATATTCTTAGGAATCTCCCTTTATACTTGATGTTCCTTTGGGAATAGTGAGCCGCATTGAAAAAGTTGGTGGTGCCAGCAGTCGAAGGGAACTTTCCTATGGCATTGAACTATTTTGCAAAGATATGCGTAACTTAAGATTTGCTCATAAACAAGAAAATCATTCTCGACGTGATGTTTTTGAAAAGCTGCAGCAGTATGCATTTCCAATATCTAATAAATTGGTGAATTTTTTAATGATTCCATAATTATATAAAATACTAATTGCTGTGAAATTTGAAAAAAATTACTAAATTTTGAAACTACTTATATTTAATTTCAGCCATTGTTTGCTTTTGAATATGAGGGAAAATATGCTGTTAATGGTTGGTCTGTCTACGAACCTATTGCAGAATACAAAAGACAAGTGAGATATATTTTTGTTTTCATTTCATGTTTGTCTAATTTTAAAATTATTTACATTTATCTTTTAATGAAAGAATTTTTTAACATTTTACTGAGATTGCTTACTGAGAAGTTGCATGCATTGACCATTTGTAATATAACTGAACATTTTTATAGTGTTAAAATTAGACCAAATTATATTTTGTGTATGTAATATCCCAAACTTTTGAAAAAATAGTATACTTCTAGAACTACAATTCTTTTATCTTATAAGACAAGTCACATTTCTTTTAAATAAATATTTCGATACATGTAGAAGTAAAAAAATTTTTTTGCTCATCTCTTTTGTTATTTTTAAATCTCTTTTTTTATACCCAGCATATAACGCACACCCTTAAATTTCAATCTTATTTTTTGTGTTAAAAGTGTGTGTTATATGCTGGATTTTACAGTATTTAATGAATCTGTTCCTTTCTTGTTTAGGGTTTACCAACTGAAAGCTGGAAAATAACAAAAATAAATGAGCATTATGAGCTTTGTGATACATATCCTGCTATAGTAAGAAAAATTTAATTCATTATTATTTTTTTAGAAGGTAAATTGTGTTAATAAATTTTGATAAATCATGTGAATAGTTTGTGTCATTTAGTAAAATTTGTTTTAATGTGCAAAATTGTAGTGATTTTATAAATTTTAATTCAGGCTCTTCAGATTTGTAATATTTTGTTTAAAACTTTCTGATAGAATTATTTTGGGGTTTACTTCCTTCTGGTAGTAATAGTTGAAGTTAATTAATATTAAATTGGTTTTGTAAAAAGAATATCAATTTTATACTTCTATTTTATGCTTTGTATTTATCTTTCAGATTAGTTTTTATGTTTAATACTCTGCATTTTTTTTTTTTTGTTTAATTTATCTATCATTTCTTATCAGGTATTTAATTATCTATATATGTTCAATAACTATCAGAGATTTATACCTGTTAAAAGATAATATTTTCTCTGTATAACCATTCACTTAGTTTTGATTAAAATCTTAAACTTCACAACTAATTTTATTAATTGCCTTTAATTTTAAAAAATATGGGAAGGTTTTTATCGTAGCTTTTGTTTTATTGTGTTTATCTGTGTATATTCCTATAGTTAGCTGTACCTGCAGCTGCAACCGATGATGATTTGCGAGCAGTGGCAAATTTTCGCAGCAGAGGGCGTTTACCGGTTCTTTCGTATATCAATCCAGAAACGCAAGCAACTATTGTTAGATGTAGTCAACCTTTAGTTGGCGTCGGTTCAAAGCGATCGAAAGAAGACGAGCGATACATTCAAATGATCATGGATGCAAATGCTCAGTCTCATAAAATCTTCATAATGGATGCCCGACCAAGTGTTAATGCTATTGCCAATAAAGTAAGTAATTTGTTATGTCTTCTTTACATTATGATTAATTTTGTTGGATCCCTTGTGTTTGGACATCTAATACTTTATTCTTTTGTCTGTGAAATTTTGTTTCTGAAAGTAATTATATGTCAGAGTTCTCTAATTTAGGACAGTAATAAAAATATGTGATCAAATCAGTTATATTTGTGAGCAGAGTGGCTTAAAATTATCTTGAGAGATTCCTTCTGATTTTTTTAATTTATTAATTCTTTTTTGTGTAATATTATCAGCAAGATGTTCACAGAAGCATAAACTTCATTTTGAAAACATTTTACTGTAATGAACACAAGTGCCACCTACAACCCTTTTTACTTAATTGAGCTGTCTTTTGACAAACATTCTGAGTTGAGATTGCATTAATTGATATATTTTCCTCTTTGATATCCAACTTCAGCTTATATGGATACAAATTCTAACATTTAACTACATATCAATAAATGCTTAGTTTTTTTCTATCTAAGGTTTATTTTTTAATACTATATGAACTATGTACAAAAGTAGAACATGTTTAAGTCAAGAATTGCATATATTTCATTCAATAATGTTTTATTTTGTTCCATATGGTACATTAAATATGTTTATCATTCCATTTCAAATTTTTGCTGTATAATTTGTGTAAAATATTTACTTATAATTTTTAATTTTTATCATTATTTAAAGGCTAGAGGAGGTGGCTTTGAAAATGAAGATGCCTATCAGAATGCTGAATTAATATTCTTAGAAATCCATAACATTCATGTGATGAGAGAAAGTTTACGTAAACTCAGAGAAGTTGCTTTTCCATCAATTGATGAAAACCATTGGCTTTCAAGTGTTGATTCTACTCATTGGCTGGAACACATTCGGTTTATATTAACTGGAGCTTTGCGCATTGCACATAAAGTGGAAAGCTGTAAAACAACCTGCGTCGTGCACTGCAGTGATGGCTGGGATCGTACTGCACAAGTATGTTTTATCTTAGTTTTAATTATTTGAATTATTTTGATTTATTTTTATGTTTTGTCGTATACTTTTTTGTTTCTTCAACTGTCCTTGAATGAAATAATGGTAATTTTGTTAATTTATTACATTTTAATGCATTGCAAAAGATGCTGTCTTTGATAATTAATGATTTTTGGTTTAAAATCAATAAAATTTTTTTGTTTTTTTATACAGTTTTTATTTATTAATCCAATACATGCAGAAATCTTCGCATGTTGATTACTTATTGTGACCACTGTATATAAATACAAATCTTCCAAGATATTTTGTGGACGCGGTACCATATTGTGGCTAGTTTGTCACGAGTTCGAGCCCAGTACCACTAAAGACCCACTGTGTAGGGGAGCGATGCACATTAAATCTGTCAAGAGCTCAAAAGTCCTCTTGTTAGTGTGGTGTGGTCGTTAGGAGAAGGGGGTGCCAGCTTAGGTGTCATCCTCCTCACTTGACCGTGGTTCAAAATTATAAGGTTAGTCGCAAAAGATCTTGTGCTGCTGAACAGTGCAACATTAATATTCACTCATTCATTCCAAGATATTTTTCACATTATTAATTACTTAATTGAAAAAACATTAAATTTTTTCCTGTCGCTTTCTATGGAAAAATAGTAATACAAAATATTTTTCTCTCTATAGAATACAAAGGTGACTGATTTAGTGCTTATAATCTTTTTAGTTTTTTTTTATGTCTCCTAAGTTTCATTTGAATATTTTTGCTATTGAATGTGATGTCTAAAATAATGCATTTTGCTATTTCTTTTATAGCTCACAAGTCTCGCCATGCTGATTTTAGACCCATATTATAGAACTCTGAAAGGCTTAGAAGTCCTTATTGAAAAGGAATGGATAAGCTTCGGTCACAAATTTGCTCAAGTAAGCAGAGTTCGATTTATTTTTAAATGGGAGTATCATGTTAGGTAAAGCATAGAAAAAGTTATGTTTTAATTATATTCATTATAAGACTTGAAATTAATTATCATGAAATAGTCTTAAACTTTTTTTTTTTTTTTTTTAAAAAAAGGACTTTGCTGAGAGTCAATGAATGAAAATTATGAAATTTTTTAATCTTTTGGTACACGAATCGATTCGTCATTGAAGATTTTCACACTAGAAAGCAAAATATTGGTGATAATGAGGATGATTGCATCATTAATTAATTAAAAATTTGTTAAGATTTTAATTTTCAAATGGACTTCATCACTTAATGTAATCACCCTTAATGTATATGCGGACACATGAGGATTGTATTTAAATTAGTAGTAGTTATCTATTGATTTCTTATCCAAGTTTATTTTAATTGTTTATAATTTTTAAGAACAAGAAATGTTTATTAAATCCATTTTTTCTGGCTGTATTACCCATTGAAAAAACTTTAATTATAGCGTATTGGTCATGGAGATGACAAACATTCAGATGCTGATCGTTCACCTGTGTTTGTTCAGTTTATCGATTGTATATGGCAGATGACACGTAAAGTAAGTTAATGTTTATTATTATGTAATTATTTTAAAGTGTTTTATACAAAATTTATTCAAATGTATTTTTTTTAATTGATAAGCTGATGATAAAATAGGTTACATTCTGCAGAAGTTCAAATCTGATCAAATTTCTTCTATTCACATACTCTAAAAGGTGAAATTTTTTTTGAAAAAAAAATGAATTTAGCTAAAATGCTTAGTAATAAATACTATTGGAATATTTTGTACGTAAAAAAGATATAAAGCCTTCCTTTTGAACTCTGTATGAAATAAATATGAATTATGAGGAAAGATATTTTGCATGTTAAAATTGCAGCTTGTGTAAATCAAAATTTAAAATAGCCGTAACTGCTGCATAAAATGCAACATTTTATTCTGCACAATACAAGAAACAAACCTGATTTAGAAATGCCTCGTACACTAGAAAAATGAAATTCTAGCATCATGAAGAAATTAGCTTAAATGAATGAAATTTAGGGGAAGTATTTGTCTAGGTAACACTTATTTGGTTCAAGGTCATGGGTTCAAATATTTGCAAGAGCTAATTCAAATGTGAAATGGCAGTACATTAATAGCCCATGCTTTTGCCCTGATTTCGAATGAAACCATTCATGCTTTGTGTTGCAAAGTTGCTGTATGTTATTTTGTAGGGTGGAATTCTATCCTGTTGCACATGCGTGAAGCTTACATTTTGTATTTAAAATAAACATGATTTAGATGTTCGTGCCAGTGTTATTCGTCTATTACTATTTCTGAATATATCTCATCTTCCAAGTGTGCCTACACTTCTCTTAAATTTTGTTTATGTTGCACAATTCCTTGGTGTTGGGATTTTATTTCCTGCCAATTTATTCAACATTAATTTACTACTGTGCTGTGCAATAAAGTTTAAGTAATATCTGTAAAAAAAATTTTTTTTATAAAAAGTGTGTTACCAAAACTTAAGCATAATTTGTTAATGTTTGTGTTATGTATTTGTTTTTCCTTTCCAGTTCCCAAATGCATTTGAATTCAATGAACACTTTTTGATAACAATTCTTGACCATTTATACAGCTGTTTGTTTGGTACTTTTCTTTGCAATAGTGAAAATCAAAGGGTTAAAGAGGTACAGTATTTTTTAAATACATAAATTTCTTTTTAATATCAGTAATGCAGAGATCTTCAAACTTTGTCTATACACAGAACCTTTAGAATTATAAAGTGTTTTCAGGGAACCCCATCCTACTCTTAGAAGAATATATCTTTAAATAATATTTAAAGTAGATCAACATATTTTAGGTACTTTATATAAAAAAATTTAAGAAAAATATATTTCTAATTAATTTGTAAAAAAATACAATTGGACCTCCATTTTATGAACATTTTATTTTGTGAATCTCTCTATTTTTTGAACTTTTCTCAAAAACCAAGCTCATGAAGTATTTTGAAAATGAATCTCCTATTTAACAAATTTTCCACATAACAAACTATTTTTCTTGATTTAGTGACTTCTTTTGATAGAAGTCCAAATATACAAACATGCATTAATTTTTAACATAAAATTAATATAATATACTCAATAGTATTAATTCGTGCTCCAGGTGTCTCCTACCTTTCCATTATATTATAGTTAGGGACTTTTCACGTAAATTGTCGAAATCTATATTGAAGCTATATGCAGTTATATTTTATGTTTACATTTACTTTATTTCTATACCTTTCTTGCCACATACATTGAGAAAGATTTTTTTCCATGAATACATTGTTTTTAGCAGTATAAGAAACTTCTGTGTGCTTTTGCAAACAAAAATTTAGGAGCTGCTGTTTAAATATAGATTTCAACATCAAATAAGTTGATATGTCAATATGCGGTTGTCTCTCCTTCATTGGCAAACCTTTTGATTTATCATTGTACTTGAATGGATTTTTCATCCATTCATCTTCGGTTTTCGCTTATGGAAAATATTCTCCTGTAGTTTCTTTTGCAATTAAAAAACTGCACCATTATATAATTTTTAACACTTGCATCTAAATTCAATTTAATTTCCTTTAGATAACCGTTAAGTTTTGCAAAATACTAAATGTTATTGTCTTTGATGTATGATGACAGCAAAAGATTTAAAATAAGTGAATTTATATTACTTTAATTTTTGTTCTACGTACATTCAGTCCTTGAAGGGATACATTAACTTTTGGAATAACAAACATTGTGCTAAATAAAATAAACACTACATCCATATTTCAATAGCTCGACAGCTGAAATTGTTGCTGTCATTGTCTAGTTGCAGATTTGAGTCCTAGTACCACTGAAGATGTGTTGTGATGTGAGGCTGATGCATACTAAATGTATTGAAGCTCAAAGTCCTGTTGGCTCGGTGTGGAAGTTTGGAGAAAGATGTGCCAACTCAGGTGTTGTCTCCATCACTTGACTTTGGCTCAAAATTTCGAAGTCTGCTGCCAATAGCCCTCGACTGGATAATTCTTTACAAAGTAAAGCAAATAAATTACCTAGATTTTAATTCTCTTGATTTTATCAAGTCATTTTTACCACATCATTTCAAACTTCCTTTAATGCATTCAGTATTCATTTTACTACAAAAGGGTTGGAATCAATACAGCATTGATTGTGATTAATGTGTGATAGAATAGAAATTATTAGTGATGTTACTATACTTTGTTGGAGCCCAATAGCGTTTTTTTTATGAAAAATCACAGCTTGTGTTATGAAATCGACAATCATACTTTATTTTATTAACTTGCAAACAAAGATTCCATGACCAATAGTTTTTATAGACCTTCTCCTATCAAGCGAAAAGAAATTATAAGGAATAAATTATTCCTTTTTTAAAAATTAATACATCTCTGCAAGTGACAGTTTTACATATGTTTAAATGTATATATATAATGCAACATTATATTACATAGTTATTTTCACTTTGATCTTTTTTGTGTGGTTTAATGATGTCTATTATGAAAGGTTTTTAAGTGCCAAAGAGAGTTATCTAATACACTTTAAAATGTGCATCATTTTTATTAACACAATGTGTTTCAATAAATTTCAAGATATATAATTCTCTTTGCATAATATTGTTTCAACATAGATGACATTTAACCCTTTATCTACAACATTATGATTTACTGCGAGTTTTTTTTTTTTATGCAATATTTTTTTTTAATCATTACATTGAAAATTAAGGGATATACATAAACAAAATACTTAACTCTGGGAAATTTAATTAATTATTTAAAGATATTCAACTGTAAAATTAATTATACACACTGTTGACTTAAAATAGTCAAAACGTTTTCTAAGGTCTTCGTTAACATACAAAAAAAATAAGACACTTACCTTTGGACATTAACTATTTTTTCGGAACAAAAATGACAATCTTCGCAATCCGCTGAAAACACAATTTCTGCAATAAAACTATTCGCTTCCCCACTAGAATACGCATCATAGAACTTGTGCTGTTATATATCTTGGAAGAGAGGATTTAAAAAAATATTCCTGCTAAGTATCGTCAGAGTATTTGTATTTTCTATGCCATATATTTAAATTTAATATGTTAACTTCTTTTGTTGATTTTGAAAATTCTTTTGTGGAAATTTAAAAATTGTTCTAAAAGAATTTTCATACTTTCTGACTTTCAAAAGATTAAATAACATTATTAAACTATCAATTTATTCTTGCCTTTTTTCTTTAATTTTTTTTTTCTTTCCTTTTAAGGATATTAAAAATAGGACAGTGTCTTTGTGGTCGTTCATCAATAGCAATCAAAGTGATTTTATCAATCCATTGTTTACTACTCAACAGCAACAGGATATTCTTTTTGCTGTACCTAGTATTCGATGTATTTCCTTGTGGAAAGGGTATTATTGCCGCTGGAATCCACGAATGCGACCACAAGTATGAATTTTTTATTAGTTAATTCATTTCTCTTTTGTTGAACAAGGTATATGTTTTACCTTATTTCAGAAAGAAAAAATAGTAGTTTCAAAAGCAAACTGTTGGTTATAAGGATAGAGTGATAGGAACATATTTTTTTTAAAGTATTCATAATGAAGTATTTCTAATTTTAAATGAAAATTATATATTTTTACCTCATAAATCATATAGCTTTTGTTGCAAAGTAAGTTGAAAACATAAAATTATTTCTTATGGAAGAAGAATTAAAATTTTAAGAAATTGCACAATGGGATTTTTTGGCACAGTAACACCAGAAGAAAATTACTTTTTCCTATGTGGATTAGTGATTTTTAAATCATAATTGATGTCTGTAGATATCGCACACAAGGTTCTACTTGCTGCAAACATCATTTAAAAAACAGATTCTGGATTTAAAAGGACCATTTCCAAGATGTTTTGTGATCCATTAAGATTCAAATACTTTTAATTTTAGAAATGAAGTTTCTCTAATTTTTGTATTTGTAGGAAAAGAAAATTCTAAATCGTTCTGTTTTTGATATCTTGATTATGCATATGTTAAATTGAACCTTTGGAAAGTCAAGTATTTTGTTTATTTTTCAGGAACCTATTCATATTCGAAGCAGAGAGCTTTTAGCAGTAAGAGCGCAACTGATTCGTAAAAAAGAGGAACAGAAACGAGAGCTGGAAGCCAAAAATGCTCGCAATCTAGCTTCTCCTCCTCATTTGTCATCTCCTGTGACTGTCTAACATTTTTGTGTAGTTATATTGCCTTTATAAAAAACTTTTCAGATGAAATATTACATCTAATTTATATAAAACTATATATGCACATTCTAGTTTTTTAAATATTTTAATTTTAAGAGATATGCTTTCATTTTAATATACAGTGTTACATATAAAACAGTGGCCTTGATAATTAGTATATAGTTTAAAGCAATCAAATTTTATAATTTCATTTTTGAGTAACATATTGTTTCTGCATCTGCTTTACATAGGCATATTTGAATCAATAAGTGCTAATGTATTTTACACAATAATTTCTTGTCTAGTCTATATTTTAATTCATGAAAAATATATATGCATGTGTAAATATGCAACCTATGCAATTCCTTAAAAATCTTGTTTGTAATGATCTATTCAATCAATCCTTTAAAAGCAAAATAAAATTTAATATTTCAATCTTGTGCTGTAGAAGATTAAATATTTTCTAGCCTAATTATGTTTAAATAAATAAAGAATCAAATTATTTTTCTGGATAAGTAAAGAATAAAATATATTTCCATGCTGTATTTTAGAATTTATAGTAAACAAAGGTAAATGATGTTTTGAATTTAAATATGTGTTGAACTTATTGTTAGAAAATCTATTAACTTTGTTATGCCATTAATAAATCTTTTTGGGGGAAAAATTGCATGCTTCATTACTTTTTTCTTCCTCACTCAAATGATTTATTTAATGAAAACATTATCAGAAAAGTATTTTAGTGTAAAATCTTGCTTATGAAATCGTTTTTGTTATGCATTATCAAGGAATATTCTTGACCAATTTTTTACATAAAGGTCACTGCTAACCTTAAATGAATCTACTTTAATTATTTTTTTTTCTGTAGAGATTCTTCAAGTTTTACATATGTATTGTACTCAATCTATTTTCATCAAAAATTAGGGTGGGGGAATGAAAATGTTTGAGTATTTTGATTAAAATGTTTTTACACAAAAGCATATTACAGTTCTTAGGAATTTTTTAAAAGTGCGTTTTTGTAAGAAACTATTTTCTGTATGGCTCTTGGTAAATTTCCTTTATTCCTGCGCTCGATAAACCCACTGTTTTATTAGTAAACTCTTATTACAATAATAAGGTATCTGAAATATAATAATTCAATACAAGACAAAAAATTTATTAAAACATTGTATCTTTATTGAAGTTGGTTATGTTTGCAGAAAGCATGTTTAAAGAAAGAGGTAAAAATTCAAGTTCCCCAGATAGAGGTAACGTTTCTTCTTGAGTCTCTTGGATGTGTAAAAGTTTATCAATTACCATCTTTCTTTCCTGTGCAAAGTGAGAATTAAAATATATATAACATACATAACAATTCCAACCCAAATTATAAGACATTCAGAAGCAAGCTAAAAACCTTCATTGATTAGTGTATGGCATATTTTAAATTCATACATATAATTAAACAATTGCTATATGCAATTCTTTTAAATACCTCATTTTTCAAGATTTCATACGAATATCTAAAACTCTTCAAATTAATAGTTTCTTATTTAGAAATAATCAAAGAAAATATGTATAGCTGAAAATTAAAATATAAAACAGTAAAAAATGTTGAGCATGGGTGCTATTCCGAAAATGTTATAATGAAAACCTTAAGACTTGACATACTCGTATATTAAACCTATGCAAAACTGCATGATTAATTTCATATAAAGCTGGGGTTTCTAAACTTTCCATCATCGATCATTTGTAAAAGAATTTTCTTAATAGCTCCCTTTAAATTTTTCTCTATAATGTACTGCATACAATAACTAATCCACTAATAACTTAGATTTTAAGATAAGGGTTTTTTATATCATCTGTATGCTGGAGTTATTAGTGAGTGAAATACTTGAAAACTGGTGTAGGGTTCCTTTCCATTGCATTTTTTTTATTACCTCTGAAATTGCTGGTAATTTTTTTTACCAGAGTCAGGCTTGTGCAATCAACAAAGAAATATTGCAAGAGACTTCTAATCCTCCTACATTGTTTACAGAAATGGATGGCTTACAAAATGAGATAATTTCAGTTTTAGAACGATACACAATCTTTTCTTTAAGATTGTTGAATATTTCAACAATCATATCTTAGCAGAATGCATTCTTTCAGTATGGTCTTTCACAGATTAAACATAATGGGAGAATATCTTTTGTTGGAAATACGATGAAATCAAAAATGCTAAATATACTTGAGAATACTGCCAACAATTTTTTTGCCAAGTGACATGGCATAATAATAAAAATCTTAAAATGAAAACCCTTACTAATGATATCTATGTAAATTATTATTTATAAATAAGATTTTAGCTAAATGAATAGTAGGAATTTGAGTTTTCAAACACTAGATTTAATAATTTGAAATGTCTTACGATACTGTATGCCACTGCTAGAGACAATATTACAGAAGAGTCCTTCCTTATACAGATTGTTTTAGCTGTCCATGAAGAGGTTGATTGATTGAATATTAACGTCGCACTGTTCAGCTACACGAGGGCTTTTGGCGACGGACCGCGTAATTTTGAACCATGGTCAAGTGACGTGGACGACACCTGAGCTGGCAGCCCTCTCCTAACTACCACACCATACCAACGGGAGGACGTTTCAGCTCTCGACAGATTTAACGTGCATTGCTCCCCTACACGGCGGGTCTTTAGTGGTACTGGGATCGAACTCGTGACAAGGCAAGCCACGATCTGATACGTATACCACTTGACTACCGTGGCCACTGTCCTTGAAGAGGATTTATGAGGGAGGTGACGCGGTCAACAATGATTTCTAGTTATCTTGTGACAAGAATCTTTCAAAAGATTGACTCTTAATTTATCTGAGAACATTATATCTATTACCGACTGGAAATTTACCGCCTCTGTATTTTAATTATTAGTTAACAAAATTAGTAAAAGTAAAAAAAAAGCAGTTTTAAATTTTTTTATTGATTAAAAATGCACTTTTTGTGTTTTTTCATAGCAAAATCTTTTATACAACTGTCAATATCAATATGTATGTCATGTTCAATTACTAGAATAGCTAAATTTGTTAGCCTTAATGTGGACATAGTCGATCTGAGATAATTTTTGATTAATTTTAGCTTAGAGAAGCTTCTCTTGCAACTGGCATTACTGATGGCAGATGTTAAAAAAAATTCTCAACATTATGACAATGTTTGGTAAGCCATCTTCAAGTTAGGTCTCAATAATATATTTTAATATGCCAAAGTGCCGGACCTAATGAGTTCTTTTTTTACAGCCTGGGTCTGTTGCAGCTACGAAAGTTTGTAAATGTACGCGCTCAAGTTGGAATTCTTCTCTATTAAAGTCTTGAGAAGCTTAATCTAAGTTCGTCCATGCTCAATATTAATTCAGGCCTTAAAAAAGCATATTTTTTCGCTAGATTCTGCAACGGTTGAACTCTTTCTCGAATTTCAGGAGTTACTCTGTCTATCGAAGTAAACATTGTTCACCTCAAGTCATCGTACGATAACTGAACATCTGTACTTCAGTTGCCAAATATATGCTTCTTCCTGATTCTTCTTGGGGGTTCAAAAGAAATTTCAAGCTCTTCACATAAACATTTAGCATATATTAAAGCGTCATCTACGAATTCCTCTCGTTTTGCTTCTAATACGGTCAGTAAAGCACTTATTTTTTTTTAGCAGATTGATGGATATTTAGTCCCTCTGTTTGCAAATAATTTTGAGCATCATTGACTTCACACGGTATCGGTTGCCAAAAACCTAAGTAACATAAAAACGAATGCGATTGCATAGTGACTAATAAAAATTTCCTGCATCTGTGCTTTTATTAAAGCTTTCGCTCGTTTTCCGTTAGTTTCGTCGCGCTGGCGCAATTTGGAGTTTGAAACATTTTATGAATTTAAATATCGCGGTGTTTACCGGGGCCATGGCCCCCTCGGCACCCCCACGCTACGCCACTGATCTCTTAGTGGATTGTTAGTCCAGTTCCGATGTTCTCCGCTCCATCGCAAATGGACTCTATAGCACACATTCTCCGACTCTTCTGTATAAATTGTTTGGTTGTAAATCATTATTTCCATAGTTGCAGCAAATTTCAAGGATAGCAGTCTAGCACACATTGTCTGATTATGTCGCACAGTTACGCACCAAAAACGGTTTTGTCTAGCTGTTATTCTCAGTCGACCTGTTACAACTTGTCTCTTAATGTTTTCAATAGTTTGGTATTATTTCTACAGTTTGGAAATCAAGCATTGTACAACATTTACACCTGCCTTTTAAAAACTAGTCGATTTGTCTGTTTTGAGCCATAATGAATATTTTTGTTAAAGTTGAAATATACACACGCTCTTATTAATTACACAAACAGCCAGAATATCGAATGCACATTAATGTCATTTTATTTCAAGCATTTCCAATAGCCATTGCCTTATTACTTCTCTGAGAAGAAAATTTCAGAGATCACAATGCTTTCAACAATAGATCGTGCAATTTCAGGCATTCCTGTTTCATTTCTGGAGTTTCACAGATTTGCTTAATTTTTACAAACATGTATTTATTCCATACAGTGAAAATTTTACTTCACCGTATTTTTGCTAAATAAACAAGTAATAAGCAGTTTGTTCTAACTATGATATTCATTTATTGTTGTGTCAATAACAATAAATGAAGAAAATAAGTATAATAGTTATTTCTGAAGTTTTTTTAACCACTTGGGAAAATTACTAAACTGCACTCTGAAACATCTTACATAGTTTTTACAGTATATATTAGTTTTACAAATCACAAAAATCATTCCACACATATTCTTAAGTATAATTATGCTCTTATAAACAACTGGAGATTTCTACAGAAAAAAAATTAACAGTGCGACACTTTAGATGTAAAATCCATTCTAGTTCTTGAGGAGATCATACTCAAATAGATTATTATGTAGGCATTGCACAAATGAATATTTCTAAATCATTATCTGCCACCAAATTTAAAAGCAACTACTTTAAAATATACTCTCACTATAATTACTTTTTAAATTAAATATTTTACCTTTATCATAAGACATAATTCAGCCAATAGCACATGTTTTATTGTGTGCATACACTAAAATAATATATTTAAAGATTAAATTTTTTAAATATTCTTAAAATTGAGCTATTTTATCTCAAAAATTGAAATGAGGACTGTTACTCACATTTTCTGCAGAAGAATTTCCAAAAGTGTACGATGGAAGATTGTTGTTATTTATAACTATAAATACTGTTTCACAGAATAAGTCCCTGAAAGTATTTTTCTTGGTACTATCCATTCTCTAAAGTAATAGGAAAAATTATGTTTGTTATAAATCAGAATATTTGAAAATTGTTTTGTATTAATTTCATCTCAGGAAAAAAGTTGTATTCATGTAATCAATATTTTTCATACACATTTCAATAAAAATAATACAAGCTATGTCAAATAATTTTAACACAAAGTAATATAAAATGCAGAAAAAGTTTTAAAAATAATAATTTTAGTTATAATCGTATTTCAACATAAACCATGAAATGGCAAATCTATTTTTTAATATTTAGAGTTTAAAGTAAAAGTTCGATTTCTTTTCCTTTAAACTATTTAATTGCCAATTTTTTATAAGTTAAATAATTATAAACAATAATCAGTCACTGAAATAGCCTATGTTAACAACTTGTGCTCTGATGATCCTCATTTATATTTAAATCTATAATAGGGGTGGCCAACCCAAATGACCTCGCAGGCCACTTCGGAAAAACATAATCTCGTGGGCCACACATAAAAATATGTACCTTTATATCAGATTTGGGGGGAAAAAAACCATTTATTGGAATGAAAATTTAAAACAGAATGAATTATTATTATTGTCTTCATTATTTTTCATGTATACAGACTTAGATAATATAATAATGTTTTTATAATATAATGAAATGATCAAATAATGTTTAAGATATTACAGTTGCCATTTTCTTGAAAATTACGGTGCTCTTTTGAATTGATCTTTCGTTACTCATTGTTGAAATTTGATTGTGCTACCATTCGGAAACGATTAAGTATACATTGCCCTTTATCTTAACCATCCTGAATATTTTTTTTTTTAAACTTTAAAAAACATCTCTGATTGCCTCTTTTGGGGCACTCCAAACAGAAAAGGAGGGGTAGAAATGAAAGTTACACACATTGAGAATCATGTAGCATCAATAGTAAAGGATATGCATAATGCAATTCGGAATTTATTAAAAAAGTAATTCATTATAGTAAAAACAAATGTAACTGTTTGAGAAAATATTAATCTATTTCAATCTAAAGAACATTTCTATTATCAAAAAGGATAGATTTTAAAACAAGAACAGGTAACAGGCAAATACATTGTAGATTTATAAATATATATATATGAATTTCAAAATGAAAAAACTTTAAAAACCTGATATTTAAATTTTTTTTTAAAAAAGATTCGGCGGGCCGCAATTTACGTTCTGGCGGGTCGCGTGTTGGACACCCCTGATCTATAACACCAGAACACAGATGTTACACACACACATTTCTGTGCAGAAACAGGCACAAGTACCACCAAAACCAAATACAGTCGGACCTCTATATAACGAAGTCGTTAAATCCCGGAAAAAAGTTCGTTATATGGAAAATTAGTTATATAGAGGTTGATTTTTTTAATATACTTTATATAAACCACATAAGACAAATTTTAAATTTATAAACACTATATATTAAACCAAGTAATTATTCACGCCTTTTTAAAAATTGATATATGTTATATATCTTACCCTTCAAAACAAAGAAAGGAAAACAAGAAAAAGGAATGTCGAAAAATACACTGTATTTTCAATATTAAGAAAATTTTATATTAAAATTAATGAATTTTAAGGACACTTTCTAATTTAAAGCATAAAAGTAAAAAAACATACATTATTTTATAACTAGAACAACACGGGACAATTCTTTTGAGTGTGAAAGGGGATATCGAAGATGTTTCTAGTGAACTAGACAATGGGAGTTAAAGGTCGATGAAACGCCCAGAACTCTATTGCTCTCAGCGAGTTAGATTCTAATAAAACTAATTCACAAGATTTATCACCACCATAAAAAGTGTTGAAGAGAGAATAACTTGAAATGTTCAGAAATACTTTGAAAATAGGGAGAAAAAAATTTTATCACAGAAGAAATTGTTCATTTTATAGAAAATGCTCTTCGCTATAGAGAGGTAATTTTACGAATAAAGTCGTGAAATATTCAAGGTTCCAGGAAAAAGTTCGTAATATAGAGGTTCGACTGTACCACAAAACTAATCTTAATTCAGAGTGTGTAGATTTCAGTTACCTGAGGTAGGTAACATAAATGCATAGATACAATGATAATTTAACAGAATAAACACTTCCTCCTCTCGAATAGTTTCTGCTTTTGCATAAAACACCCAAATGACTAATAGATAAATATTTAGTGTGGAACATTCTAAGAAAATTAATAATTCACGACAAAATATCATCACTGATGACAATTTACAAGCTTCTCAGAAAGGCTACAACAAAGTTAGATCAAATTGAAATATAATAACCAAAAAAAAATTACAAGAATTTTAGTCTTAGAGTTGTAGTATGCTGCATTTTTTTTCTTACATATATCTCAACTTCTTTACTTAAACATGTGAGACTTGATCATCTATCTAGCTTCCTTTTAATAATGACATGAGTTTTAAATTGTTTACTATCTGGTAATCTTTGCTCCTTAAACATAAACCCTACATGTTTTACAATCAGCACAGGTAATTTGAGATCAAGAACCATACCTGCAATTTGAAGAATTATTTCTTTCTGACCACATAGACATATATCTAATACAAATTTATTAAGCACTATTTGTATTAGAAGAAAATGTATAGGAGCATGAACGTTTAGCTTTCCTTAAACTACACAAAACATAATGATTGGTGTGAAGATATTAAGTCACATAGTATATGAGCCAATGAAAAGATATCAACTAACTTGTATTTTTCTTTATTTGTTTGTGTTTCTGATACTAAGTAACAGTGTTAAATTTTTAAGCAAAATATATAAAAAAATATTTAAGTTTCAAGCATTAATTGAAACAATTAACTAAAATATTGCTATATAACTCATGATGTTTTACATAACTTAAAATGAGACATAAATTTGATTGATTTAAATTGAAAAAAAAAAATGAAACACTTACTATATCATCTGCATTTAAAGTTTTCACCACAGAAGACCAAGATAACTGTAAAATATCAAGCTAGTTTAAGTAAAAAATCTGATATAAAAATGAATACGCATATAAGTACAAAAATTTTGATTACTCTGAGAGCATCCACAAGATCGAGCTCATTTAAAACACGAGGCATACTTGCAAGGAAAGGTGACAGAATTCGTTCTAAATAAATAAATAAAATTATTTTGAAATGAACATACAAAAATTTTAAAAAACCGTCTTAATTAAGCAAGAATTTCAATATATATATATATATATATTTGAAAAGATCCTTCAATAACAAAAAATTGTAATCTATAAATGTGCAGCAAATAACAAGAAAAATTCTGAATGAAAGAAAAACTAATGTACACATAAATTTATTCTTAAAGTTATGATTTATGCATTATCCAGATGAATAGTAAATATATAATTTCTACTTTATTTTCGACAGAGAATAGAAAGTATTGTTTTAACTTTAAATGGCCTTAATGCTTCTCACATGTGGAATGAAGACAAAGAAGAATATTGCAAAATTACAGAATTTCTGGAAAGTCTTTGGACAAACAAGATAAGCAGACGAGATGCGAATTTATTAATAAGTGAAGGCATACTTGGATTTTAGTTGGGTGAAAATGAAAAAAATTTAAAAACCAGAATTAGTTGTAGGTTATTGCACACTTTAAAGGCACAAATTGAAGAAGTATGAGATAAGTATCAAATCTTTATTTACAAAATTCACAGATTGTTTGGACAATGTCTTCCAGTAAATTTCTTCCATTAGTTACAAAAACTGACATTACTAAGTTATCGCGATAGATAATATCAATGTTATGTAGATATTCTAGAAAAGATGACTAGGATGTTAAAAAGTGATGATGGAGAAAATCAAGACATATCTGTCATGAAAAAGGCTATGTGAAAAGAGTAATAAATAAATATCTGCAGAATTGACTTTTTCTAGTACTCAAGGATTAAAGGAGTTTTTGGTCCTTAACACTATATATATATAAAAAAAAGATTTATTATTCAATGTTTTAAAGGCAACTAAGCCCAGCTCAGTAGCAGGCCAGCCAGTTTTTTTCTATTGCTGGTAATTTTATGTCCAAATAAGAACAGGACTAAGCAACAAATCTTCATTGGCGCTCTTTAAAATACCATTAGAAGTCATGTTTTATTAAACAAAGAAATAAGTAAACTAATAATTTATATAAATAAAAAACATTTGTTAATTTCTATAATATTCCAAGAGTATTATTTTGTTAATTTTTTCTATTGTAATAATTTTTGTTAACAATTTTATTTTGATTCTTTTTCTTTTTTTGGCATTTTTCAATCATTATAAATAAGGGGGAAAAAATAGAAACTTCTACTTTATGTAGTAAATTTGTCTTGCTTTTTATCTGTTAAAACTCGAAACTGGTTTTAATCAGTTTCCGGGAAAAGTTAAAAATCGAAAATCCGTTTTTTATAAAAGGCGGCTTTTTTATAAATCCTAGTTAGGCAGTTGGGATGCCTTGAATCTGGATTAGAGGTGACCTACTATCGTTCTATGATGCAGCGATGTCATTCGGTGGGCAGTTCTACAGATAAAGCCGGATTGAACCGGTCACCATGTCAACGCCACAATAGTACACAGAGGCTATCAGTGAACAAACAGAAGGCGTGAAGCCTGCCTAAGAATAAAGCCCGCGCCATTTCCTCGTACAAGTTGCTCTAGCCCGGTATCATCGCAAATGAGGTCGACTGTGTTATAGGTCAATACAGGTTTTCTTAAAAGACACTAAGACAGCAGACCACAATCGACGTGTAATGGCTCTGGTCCACATGGGAATATGAAGAGTTACCTGCCCATGCTGCAAAATGATGAAAGAAGTTGCACGCTTCTTTGTGGATGCATCGATCCACGTGTGCCGACGTCGTTCTGCCCATACAAGAACTCCTCAAACTTGACACATATTCTCGTTCCGACGATCTTTGCCACAGCTAGTATACAGTGGATGTGTATAGATGGGTGTCAGCTGAGAATTAATGTTTGTACCTACTTGCACTTCTTAGTTCAACCAACATGTCAATCATAAAATCATCTGTCTGCTGTAATTGCGTTCGTTAACGCTAGCTTTCGATTCTCAGCACTAACACATGCCCTAGGAAACTAAACCAAGAAATTCCACAGTGATTTCCCAGGCAGCAAAACCAACATGGATTTTGCTCATTTTGCAGATTCTTTCCTTTTAATCCTATGCAATGTGTAACACAGAGCGCTACACATTTCACATCATTTGCATTACTCATTGAAGGTATACATCTAACATGAAATTTGTATAACTTTCTGCCACTTTTTCTTAATATGCTTCATTTTCAATATCATTTGAGTATTACAGTTAAATTAATCATATTCTACATATTTCTTCAGAGATCTTTTTTCTTTCATTAAAAGAAAAGTAGAAATTTTTTAATTCTTTTGTTTCTGCTGAACGTTGTTTCAGTTAAAATGCAGAATTGTGAGCAATTTACGAATGAGTGAGTGAGTGAATATTAACGTCACACTGTTCAGCTACACGAGGGCTTTTGGCGAAGGACCCCGTAATTTTGAACCATGGTCAAGTGACGTGGACGATAACTGAGCTGGTACCCCCCTCTCCTAACTACCACACCAACGGGAGGACGTTTCAGCTCTCGACAGATTTAATGTGTATCGCTGCCCTACACGGCGGGTCTTTAGTGATACTGGGCTCGGACTCATGCATGCCTGCCATGATCCGATACCTTTACCACTGGGCTACCACAGTCCTGAGCAATTTATGAAAAAGCGATATCAGAAATATGTGTTTATAAAAACGGTGTGAGAAAGAAATATATCACATATTATTATATTATCATATCTTCATTGAATCATTTAGAAGATGACGAAACACGAAAAGTAATATTGACTAATATGATATCATTCTTTAATATTTATGAAGAGAAAATCCAAAAAGTTAATTCAATTTCAAAACAATGTTGAACCATTTACATTGGGCAATACATTCAGAAAGTATTGATGCCTCTTTCTGACATTCAAATATTTAATTTCCATTTTTTAAAAGAGAATTTTGTCAAATAAAATAAATGATTTCAAGAAAGTTTAGATGGCTATCAGGTAATCAAAGAGCGCATATTTTTACTTTTAAACGTTAAGAACAGAAAACAGGATAAAATCCATCATTGTGTGCAAATTTTAATTAAAAAATGTGAGTATTTATACAACAATTAATGCTTAGCCTTGGTGTCATGATGATTTTTAATTACTCTTTTTTATTCATTATTGTACAATCCAAGACTTCTTATTTTCTTTTGCTGAAAAAAAATGGACCCTTGCCTATATTTCAGAGCCTCAAACAATAATCATTTGTTCCAAGCCTTCAAATTATTTTTAACTTGATAACAGTACAAATAAATTATAGAAAGCCATTAACTACATACATAATTTGAGAATAGATTATAACGATAAACATAAGCAATTGACGCCTGGACCACAAGAGCAAATGGCTCAGCAACACCAGAAATTACAATGGGTAAAAAGATAAATTAAAACACAATATATAAACAACTTATAAAAGTAAGATTTTTCTTAAAAGTTGGAAAAAATTTAATAAGTTTATTATAAAAAAAACTTACCAGTACTATCAAAAGAATTTCTTCCCAAAAGGTCCTCAGCTGTAAGTTTGCGACATAAAGAAAGAATAGAAATGCAGCTCCATGGTCCAATTAAACAAGATGGTAAATAGCTGCAAAAATGTTTGTAAATTAAAAGGTTATTAAGAGTTTCGTAAAAAACAGGCAGCTTCATAGCAACAATAATAGTTATAAATGGTAAAGTAGATATCTGTATGATTATTATTGCCGTTATGTTAAAATAACATATTAAAATAGCCATTAAAAAAAGAACTAAATTCAGTTACTTCTCAGAAAGTAAAACAAATATATTTTTTAAAATATACTCTTTACATTTTGTGAAACTAATTTCTTTGTTCAGTGCCTTAAATCGTATCAATACTAAATTTATATTACTGACAGGTAAACTACTGCTATTTTATTATTCATGAAAAGTATTTGTGTAACTTAACAGGATGAACCAAATGATTATTATAAAGAACTTCATAGATACTATAAGAAATTAAGTTATAGATGTGCTGAAAAAAACTTTCTTAACAGAAGTGAGCCCATTAATTTTAAATACATTTCTATAATCATGATATCTTATTTTTACATTAAAAAGTCTTATTTAATTTTATAGTTCATTGTTTGATTCTTTACCAAGTACGAAAATGAAAAATATGCCCGGTTTGGCATAGTATTGAATGCAGAGTGATATCTACCAGATCTCTCCAAATGATTTCATGGTTTCAAAGTATTTTTATATAATTTGAAAGCATTAATATCACTATAGTATTATCCACAAGGTTTTGACTGAATAAAGTGGTACCAAAAAGGGATAAGTCAGTCCTTGATAAACCACGATTGTTAATGCTTTCCTTATTTTTCTAAATTCCTAATTACAATGGAATTAAACAAAGATGGTAATTAGATTTTCTTAACTTATTCAAAAAAGAAAAAACAGAAATCTCTGGTTGATTATACCTCCTTTATCTTTAAGCGTTTTTTTTTTTAAATTGACTGAAGCAATTTTTGGGTTTCTCACCAGCATTTTTCAATAATATTCTAATGGAATTACTAAAATTGTTTAAAACAAATTTTATGTTTAACAAGACAGCCGATGACAACGGAATCCTAGGACAGGTTGTTGGCTATAAGAAATTTTTAATTTGTTTAAAAATACTAAGGAACTTGCGATTTGATAGGTTGCAACGTTTGCTGACAATGAAAGATTAACAATGGAAAATTGCAATTCGAATTTAATGAATCGTAAGGCTTAATTTCGAAAGAAAAATAACGATTTATCGCATTCAGTTAGATGCTCTTCATACTGCAAAATATTCTTAAAATATTTGTACTTTAAATAAAATTTTGAGTCATAGTTAAGAATGCATATTTTAAATTCTACAGAACATTTGAAAATGACAGATAATTAATAACTTAAATTTTCAGGTAAAAAAGGGGGTTGCTTTGTCCTAATAATATAAATATTATCAACCAGTAAAAATAAACAAAAAAAGAACAGTGTACCTAATTTGCTGGTTAGAAGCTCTATCAGGATCACAGATTGAAATAACTATCCGAGGTAATTTTTGCTTGTCTTTTATTTTTTTAAAGAAGCCAGTGACACCTAAAAACAAGTCCGTGAACATTACTTTGAAAAAAAAAGCACCATGAAGAAAGTATCTTTATTTGAATTGAAACGAAAAATATATATATAATAGATAAATATTTATAAATAGAAAGGAAGCAAAACAAATTTCAAAGTCCCTGAATGCATCAATGACTAGCAATCGCACATTGAATGTTATAATCAGTAATTGGACATATTGAATATAATTTTATCAATATCTTACCTTGTGAATTAGTATTAAACAGATAAGCAGCAAATGGCTCGGTATCTTGAATTTTCAGAATGTTTGTTCTTAAAACAATGAAAAGAATCAGTGAAGAAAAAGAATACTTTAGAAATTTAAAGATAAATAATTAAAATAAGTCAAATAAGGACATATGATAAAGGAGAAAAATGTATAACAAAATCCACAGAAAATTAAGAATCTCATTATTTTTTTTTTTATTTCCTCAAAAAAATAGGAACCATATCTATGTGTAACCATCCAAATATGTTACAGACCATTAGTGATTTATATGCTTTTATTTGAGGGAAACATACACACTATGGCAAATTCTTTTTTAAATGTATAAATAAATTATGAAAAAAAATTATAGCAAAAACTGCAATATTCCACTTTTTATCAGATATATAACTTATAATTCCACTTATAATCATCTTTCTCAGTCAAGTCCTTCGAAAATTTTTAAAAAAATAGTATTAAGAAAAAAATTTTGATGTAACTTTGATAAATACAATTGAAATATTCATAATTATTCTATACATATGAAAAAGATATCACCATCAGAACATTTTCAATACATAACAATTTGATGGTAAGATTAATGCAACCTAAAAATGAGTAAAATTAATCTTAAGTATCAAACTTTAAGAATATTTGATCAGAAGAGATAAAAATGTATAATAAATGCATAAATTTTATGTACCTAAAATCTTGTTTTAAAAAGTTTTCGTTGAAATTGCTTTTGAACATTCAATTCTAATTTCTGAATTTGAAAATATTTTTAATATGGCCACAAAATGTTTGATGCCGCAAAGCACAGAAATTCTACATATAAGGAATGAGCAAAATGTACAAAATAAGTTTTAATAGCTACATTAAAAGTGTATACTTATTTTTAAAATTATGAGCTGAAGCTTGAGAATGCTTTACTCAGAATTTCGAGAGAAAGTAAAACATCAATAATTAGCTTAATTAATCTGATAGCACATACGATAATCCTTCTATAACAAGAGATATTCATAAAACAGACGATTTTACATGAGTGTTTGTAAAAGTGACTCCATTACTTAACATACTACTACCTTCCATATTTTTAAATGTAATATTTAAGCAGAATTATGATTTCCAGCATTGCAGTGGCTCTTAAGTTCATATTTAATTTTTAAAAAACGAAAAATATTTGACTTGGTTATGCCACCATTGTATAAATAAAATTTGAAAGCGTAATTAGTATGAAAATCAAGGAAATAAAACTGAAATTTTAAATTATTACCCAGTTAAAGATAGTTTTCACAGGATAATAATTAACAGGATTATAAATGCTTTCAGAATATGCCCTCCACCCCACCGAATGATAGCAAAGGACTTTTATTATATATTTAAATGATTACATTTTAGTAATAAGGTAAGGATTTGAAGTTAATAGTAGCCTTTCATTCATGAGTAACGCGAGTTTATTTTCACGTTCCATTTTGAGTGCGTTCCATCCCCCATGAGTACGTTCCATCTTGAAGTAGAAACTCATTCTTTAGCCTGTCCCTTTGTCTCAAGTACAATCGTAAAGTCCCGTTTTCGGAAAGAAATCCAATGTAATAATTTTTAAGGCATGGAAGATAAAATTCAACGGTAGTGTCTCGAAGCGTGACGATAACGGCATGTAGGCATTTGCAACACACATTTCTCAAATATGAAAGTAAGACAAAATCTCACTATTTAATTTTAGAGTAATAAAACCAATAGAAATTTTAAGATATCTCTTGCGAAGAACTTCATTAGTAAAAGAAACGTTGTGAAACGTGACACTAACATATATACCATAATACTATTAAAGGACTTATTACTTACTTACTTATTTACTTATTTTAGTAAGTGACCTCTCTTTCAAAATAGTGGCTTGGTAGTCTAGTGATCAAGGTCACGGACTCGTAGTTGGCATGTCATGAGTTTGAGCCTAGTAACGCTGAAGATTCGTCGTGTAGAGGAGGCCGATGCAGGTTAAATATCTCAAGGCTAAAATGTTCTCCAGTTGGTGTGGTGTAGAAGTTAGGAGAGGGGATGCCCGCTCAGGTGTTGTCCTTGTCATTTGACCATGGTTCAAAATTAAGAAGTCCGTTGCCAACAGCCCTCCTGCAGCTTTATATTCCGACGTAAATATATAACTTGTCCAGGATTAGAACCCGCGACCTATGGATTCGTAAGCGCGTAACATGCCAGTAGAAAAAAAGTGATCACTCCTGTCCGGAGGCTGTTACTGGCTTACTTAGATATCGTCACAGTACTCACCCACCAGTGAGTCGGTGGATCGGCGAACGAACGAGATATTTGTTGTTATGGCGAGCTTGTGAGTTGTTACTGTTGCGTCAAGTGAGTCTGACGATTTTGGTTGCTGCGTCAACTGAAGCTGACGACTGTGCCTGCTGCGTCAAGTGGGGCTGACAACTTTTTTGATTGCTCTCTGTTCAGTCCGTAATTGTATCTATTTTTTATCGCGAATGCCATCCACCGACTGAGCACCTCCACCAATGTTTTGGTGTAACCCTCCGCATCAGTTGTTGTTGTAGATTCCATCTTGGAACAGCGTGCGAATAGCACCATCTCGAAATAAAACAAATTACAGTACAAAAGTCGCATCGTTTTCGTTAAAACACGAACCAGCATTTGAGTACGAACATTTGTAAAACAGCATTATATTTTAGAGCGTCTAACCGGAGAAAAAAAATGGATAAACTTAATAAATCGAAGCGTGCAATCAAAGGCACCATAACTAAGGTAGAAACATTCGTAGAAGAATCAAGGAATCATATACTCCTACAAAACTTGATATTAAAGTGAAACGCGTCCAAGAAATGAACAGAAAGATTGATGAATTAAAGGATCAGTACTATGATATCAAGGATATTAGTGATTCCGAACTAGAAGTCATAGAAGGTCGACCTACAAGGTATGGAGGACAGACTGGAGGAGCTGGAGGTAAGAATTAGAGATATTCTCAATTCTTTAATTGCTAAATCTTCTGTTAGCTCTGTTCATAATCTTGAAAATGATATATCTCAAGCTAATTCTAAACTGAAATTAGAAATAAAACTTCCGGAAATTCCTTAACCGGTATTTAGAGGCAGATACGACGAATGGCCTAGCTTTAAATCACAATTTGATAACATTATAACTAATAACAATGACTTGGAACGCGTTACAAAAACTTTATTATTTGAAAGCGTCATTACAAGGTGACGCCAAACTACTTGAAACAGTTGATAATTCCTTTGAATCGCTCATCTCACAGCATTAAAAACTAGATTTGAAAATAAGCGTCTCCTAACAGAGACTCATATTAATGCTATATTAGAAATAGAAAAGTTAACAAGCGAATCAGCTCGAGATATTAGATCCATGACAGATATTCTAAACAAGAATATCAGAGCTTTAAAACTCTTAGGTTTTGAATGTAATAATTTATCGGATCTTTTATTGCTTAATATCATTCTGAAAAAATAGATAGAGAAACTCGTAAACAATTCGAAAAATTTATTGATTCAAATCAAATTCCTGAATTCGATACATTTATAATGTTTTTAGAAAAAAGAAGCCAAAGTATTGATAGTATTAATCGTTCTGCTCCTATTACTCATGAAGAAGGAAGGTTCGTTCTGGGTACCTTCCGTTCCGAACGCGAGTACTTTACCGATCACGCCAAAACGATCGTCTTCGCATGATGTTGGTACTAGTTCATATAGATATCACACCGCCACATAATAAATACTCGAAATAGGAAAAGGCAGAATTATGATTCATGGATTTGCTGGTGCCTCAACAGCAGCATATGGTGTTGTACTATATGCTCAATCGATCTTACAAGAGGATGTATCTACAAGACTCTTGTGCAGCAAGTTCTGTGTTGCACCGGTGAAACCAATCACTATCCCTCGTTTGGAATTGTGTGCTTGTGTGTTATTGTCACAGGTCCTGGAAAAGGTTTTACATTCCCTGACGCAATCTATACAGCAAATAATGTTATGAATTGACTCTAACATTGTGTTAGCCTGGATTCAGCGATCCCCTGAGCAGCTTAAGACGTTCATCGGCAATAGAATCAAAATAATACAGAGACTAACCAAGAACTGTCAATGGAATCATGTATCATCTAACGAAAAGCCTGCTGATCTAATATCACGTGGATTGAATGCTTCGGACATCTCTTCTAAACAACTTTGGTGGTATGGTCCAGAACTTTTAAAGGAAGAACTTGAAGTAACCCAATTGACTTTGAAAGGATAACTTCGGACAGTGACTCTACTTAAAGGAACTTAAACAACCAGCAGATGTGCTTTTAACTTCTTGTAAATTCTCTCTTATAGATGATCTTTCAAAACGTTCTAATAACTATATTAAATTGTTGCATATTTTGAGTTATATTTTCAGGTTCATCAACAACTCTAGAAATCCTAGTGTAAAAAGGTATGGTCAATTAGATTATAGTGAAGTGAATGAAGCAGAATTATGCCTCATCTCTCCTCAGGCGCCCTGGGGCCTGGATAAACTGGACATTACCAGGTCTTCTGGTAATAAATTGCGATCCGCCAGTGCGAAGGGGACCCGTAGATCTTCTGCGCCCAGGGCCTGAAATGAGCTTAAACCAGCACTGAACTCAATTCTAACTTTGTTTCTTTGTTTTTTTAAGAAAAAGGATGAGGGGTTGGCACTGCATTTCTGTACTTTAAATTGTTGATATTTTCTTATAAAAATAATTTTTTTTAAAAAATTGCACATTTCTTCGAAATAAATAATAAATTTTTGCACTTCTAAAAATTACACAAGAAATTTAAGTATTACAATTTTGACAGTATATAAAACACAGTTAAATTCAAGCAGTTTTAAGTAAATGACGGGTCTTTGGTTTCATTATATTTATTTTCTGTAATGGTGGATCATAAGAGTGTTGTTTTTCAACATCACTTCCTTATTCAGTACATTCCTTTATTAAATACGAATAAAAAACAATAAAAAAAAATATATTCATAAAAATCAGTAGCCCAAACATATAAAATTAATTTAAAAAATTGGTCTCTGAAATATTTTTTAAATTAAAAACATTAGATTCAGAAAATTAATGTTAAATATCGATAGTCTTAATTTATATATATATATTTTTACATTATTAAATACATCTCACAAATAATAATCAGATAAACAGTAGAATTTTTTAAATTCTTTCTTTTGTTTATTAGATACAGATTTCAATTCTGATCCAAAAAGAACTGGAGCAACAATTTACTTTAATTTCTTTCAATACCAGGAAATTCTAATATACGGATAACTATTATCTAAAAATATAGCTAAGTTAGACCAAATATATTTATTTGTATTCATAGTTGAAATATAAAGACAAATTTTTGGATTGGATGATTTTATGATTACAGATCATTTATAGAAGCATATTTCAGTATTTAGAAAAACAATATTAGAAAATTTCTCATACTTAAACATTTTTAAAAGAAATTACTGCGTTATTTCAAAAATACTTAAACACAAATAAATTTGGGCATAGTCATAATTTAAAATTAGTTTTTACGCAACTCAGCACAATTATAAAATTGGAATATAATAATACACATTTCAAAAATTAACAGAAGTGTACCAAAAATAAATAATTATAATACATCATCATATTCCCTGAAATCACCTTATTAATGAAAATATTGTTGGTAAAGCTCTTATCATGCTTTCCTAAAAGGGAATTGAATCTGTGAAGAAATTATTACATTATACACTTTCTCACTGACTCGATAAATAACGAACCAGTTCCACTCTTAGTATCATCAAGTTATATCAAGCTTAAGATCGGCACTAATTTACTACTAGGAAAATTGGTTTTCGCGATTCCATTACTGTCCCATTTAAAAATATTTTTAAGTAAATTGTAATTAATGAAAAATAGTTTAATGAAATACCCCAGTAAGAATTAATAATTAGTTGTGATAAATTCAGATGATATTCAGCATTTAATATGACAAGATACTCAGAATTTTACCCTAGAAATTATCCAATTTTTTAATGTACCATAAAAAACCTGGTATATATATATGATTATTTTAAAATTTATCCTCTAAAGAATATACTTTTACAGTGTGCATTAGATTCCAATATTCAAGGTAGAAAAAAAAGTCCATCTAAATTTTAATTAACACGAATTTCTGTAAAACACTTCAATATTTGGATGTAAATTAAATTATACCAAGGAATTAAATTATACAATTTCATTAAATTTATTCACATTTCCGGAAGCTGGATGTTGTAATAAACTTCAAACATTTAATTTAATAACATATTTTCCCTTCATGTTCACTAACACATTTTATACACATTATAGTAATTACATGCATATTTTCTTACTTGCTTTTGACAGGCTCTCCAGAATCATTTAACAGTTTCATGAATGCCCAGCCACAACACATTTCTCCAGAAATCTAAAAATTACACATATTTATACTGAAAACAAAATCTCAAGATAAAAAACATTTAATTTATAGCATACAATTGCTGATGTGACAAACACATTTATTTAATTTTATGCTTACCCTTTTACTAAATTTTATAAAGAGAAGGATGTGTATAGGAGTGTGTGCACATTATAATATATATATATATATATATATATGTAATAATTCCTTCTTATATCATTTTTAGTAATTTTTAATTATTTAGTCCATTCATTCAGGAATCGCGTTTAATTATTTTAACTGGCTTACCCGCATAATCAGGATTTTAATGGAGGAAATTCACAGACAAGCGGCGCCAAGTGGGTAATCACGTGACACTGGGGCAACGTTTTCACGTGTTTATTCATGACCATGGTATAACCTATATGTAAGTTGACATTCTTGTGCTTTAATTTTATCTAATTAAAAATATATGATATCATCGTATTTTTTGCATTATTCTAGTATATTTATTAGAAAATAATCTTAACAACTCTTTTATGTAATTTTTGTTTTATTCTAATTTATCTAATTAGGTATTAATCTGTTTCGACTAGTGTTAGCTGGTATATTTATTTATAGTTCTTGGCACACTTAAATATAGCTCTTAGTTATTTTAGTTCTTAATTAATTTTGTAGTTCTTTGTTATATATTTTTGCACAAGAATGGCTTACAGTATAGGATCAAAAAACCACTTCTTTTAAAAAACTTCAAATTGTATGACTATCGAACAACAATGGAATCATTTCCTTCAAAAGAAGTCACACCTATTATTATCAAATACAGTGTCAGTAATATAAAAAAATGTCTATTTGTAATTTTAATTAATAATTCAAAGTCAAGAGAAGATGTTTATTCTGAAGTAATACAGTTTGATAATATTTTGTGGAAGGAATGTTTACAAAAATTAAAGCAATTTTTCTTTGATTTTTGCCTTCCACAAATTATTGTGTGATTTCTAAATTATTAATATTTATTATTTACTGTTAAAAATTAATGTCATTTATTTCTTTAAATTGAAATAAAATATTCTTAAGGGGAATAATACCATAGCAAAAGATAAAAATTTTTAGAAATGATAAAATTTAATTTGATGATTTGTTATTATCTTATTTTATTTATTTATTTATTTATTTTTTTTTTGAAGTACATGTTAAACTTGAAAAAAGTTTATTTCTTGAAGCATGTGTATATAGAATATTAGTTAATATGAAAAGTTTTTGATAAATGTAGAGAATTATCTTTTGGTGAAAGTGTATTTTTTTCCATCATCTTCTATTGTCTCACCTCCATCATTTTTTTTTTTTTTTTTTGAAATCTCAAATTCTTCAAAATGAGCAACTCAAGAAGTAATTATTAGTTTTTCCATGATTTAACTTTTTCCTTTTTTGCACAGATTCTTAAAATAGTTTAATTCCTGTAAACTCAGTATTATGCATGTAAAGATAATTATGGATATAAGTTAATGATTTGTGGATTTTATAGATGTATCTGTTTTACAATGTTAAGCTTTTTAAAGTAATTTTGTACATAAAATATTAGAGTTGACATGGAAGTATTTGATTCATATATACTTATCCTGTGATGAAAATGAATTTTTTTATAACTTCATGAATTGTATATTTTATAATAGTATAGCTTACCAATGGGGACATTGAACACTATAAGAATTATTTTAAGTGCCAGACATTTGAAATGATCCTGTAATTTTGGTTTGATTTATCAATACTATAGAAAGTTCTTAATTTATTTTCCTTTGTACTTGTATGCTACTAGCTAGTATACCTGTTCTTCATATGGGTGAATTTATAAATATATACATAATATTATGCATGAATTTTCTCATTTTTTTTCCAGTACTTCCATATTTAGGGAAGGAAAGTAACAATTTTCTATAAAACATAATATTATATTTACATCAAGTTTGCCTACCTATACTTAAAATTCACATGAATATTTTATTTCACTGTGGAATAGTTATTTGATGAAAATGAATTTTATTTTTACAATGTATTGCATATAAATACTTTATACCAATGGTCTCCAACCCCCGGTTTGTGGATCAAATACTACTGGTCCACACAAGAAAAACATTAAATTATTTCTATTTTATTTACTGTGGCATATTTTTCTTGGGTTTAGGCTATTTATAATGAAAATCACTTTATATTCTTGTTAAATCACTTTATATTCATTTTTGGTGTAGCTATATTTTATTCTGAAGGCACATTTAAATACAATTAAAATAAAATTATTAAACAAAATAATCTAAAATATAAACAATCAATGTCCTCCCCTTATCGGGCAGCTGTAAAATTATCCAACGTTGACCGGTCCGCGGCGATAAAAAGGTTGGGGTACACTGCTTTATACATATATATATTTTACAATATTATGAAGCATTTAAAGGTATTTGAAATGATTTGAATAAAATAACATTCCTTATCTTTAACTGTCTTATTTACTTAGAAATTATCCTTTAAAAATGTTTGGATTTTTTTTAGAAATAACCGTGTAAAGTTTTAAATGAAAATACTATTTCACTATTAAGTTAAAGAAATGAATTATACTAATATATTATTTTTAGGAATTATTAAATTTAATGTGATTATCCATTATTATGAGTTATTGAATTACATGTAAAGGGCATAATCATGGCTAATAATTATCTAAATAATTATAATGAGTTATTTCTACATCTATTAACTGTTTTAATACTTTTCTCTAAGTTGCAGTTACTATAGCAAGTGCTTTTTGAAATTTATCATCAAAATTATTGAATATTACAATTTGATAAATCTTCAACAAATTGTGCAAATACCAAGAAATGCATATTTGTTACACATAGTAAAAAAATTTATACATCTGTGTGATAGGTTTATATCAGTCAAATTGATGTGATAATAGATACCACGCAAATATATTACAATTTAAGAATTATGGATTCAAAAATGAATTTTTTATTTTGATCATGTAGGAGTGAGCAGGACTTTTATATTCAATATATGACCACAAATTTATATTCTATTATACACACATTTTAATTTAAAAATTTTAATGCCTTAATTTTTTACCATATTTGGAATTAACTTCTCAATAAATTATATCTTTTACCTAAAATAGTGCAGTGAATAAAGACTTTAAAAAATGTTGCACAAATTTTTACATGTAATTTTACAAATGGTAAATTATAGTTTTGATTTCTAATGTTTGAAAGTGGTACTTGATTCATCATCAAGTATAAACATTAATGAAGCTGTAGTAAATTAAGATATTTTTCCATTTCTGCAATTAATGCTTCTCGAAAAAAAATTTCTTCTTTTTTTTTTTCTGTAATAATGTAAAATTATTAAGTAAAATAAGTTTTATATATATATACTTGTTTTTGATATGACATGTATGGTTACATATCAGATTCTTGAGTTCTAATTTTAGATAATTAAATACAGAAGTACCTCTGTTAACTACTCTGAAGATGTTAAAAATAAGTAAAATTTATAAGTTAACTAAACATTATATGTTCTCAATATAACTTTATTTAAAATACATAAAAATTTGTTTCTAAGTCGACTAACATATTTTACTTTTTTATGTATGTTCCCTATATAATTTTATTTAAAATAAACGAAAATTTGCTTTGAAGTATTAACATTCTTGTAGAAGTCTAAATCTATCCAAAATCCTTTTAGAAGAGTTTTTTTTTATGTGAAGACAAAAATAGTGAGAATGGAGCTCGGTTTTAGCTGGAGACGATTCGTAAATGGTTGGTATTGAAAACATTTCTCTTCAAAGTGGTCAGAACACATAATAAACAGTGAGGAGATGGTTTGTAATCCTCACGCTTCATCATTCTTATCCATGTTTTTAAAACATTCGGATTTTTTACCGGAATATTAAAAAATGATTTTTTCCCCCACAATTATCCTTTCTTTTACTGATCGAGTAACAATTTCAGCAAAATAAAACATTTTAGAAAGTAGAACGTAAAAGTGCAAGAGCAAAATAGTCGTAGCAATAGTGGTAAACACACGTGCCCCTAGTGTCACGTGATCGTGACGTCACATGGATTTAGTCCATTGTAATCGAATAGTAAGATTGTGTCAGAAACTAACGGGCGGTAGTTCCTGACAAATCATAGCTTCTGTTAGAAAAAGTCACGCGACCTTCACCGCCCAGTAAAAAAGCGAGAGTTCTTTGTTCTTCCTCTCTTTGTTTGTCTTCAAAATGTAATCGTCGCCTCTTGCTTTTGCTATGTCATTTGTGTCTGTGTGAGTGTTCGTCCCCGTTAATTAGGAAATACAAATGTGGATGTCCTTTTACGTTATGTGTGTGTGAAACAAAAAATAAAAAAGTTGAACCTTAATTCTGAAGATGTTTCCTGAAACCAGATATCGGCAATCCAAAATAACCACCACTGGCTAACTCTTACATGTATATATATAAATCCCGTCTCACAGTGTTTGTCCGCGATGAACTCCGGAACTACTACATCTATTTTAATATAATTTTGCATATTGTGTGTCATTTCGTCCAACTTAAAATATAGGATAGTTTTTATTTCAATTAAAGACGTCATAATTTTTTTATTGCCGGAAATGTAAAGAATCCGGGAAACGGGAAAATTTGCAAAATATCGCAATGCGCGTGTATCTGCAGAAACGGATTTTGTGGACTAAAGTGCACGAAAAGTGAATGCCTAGCGTATTTCGGAGCGCGAAATCCCAATTTTGAATCAGTTTTCAATTATACCCGTAACTTTGCCGGATAATGCTGGTCGACCGTATTTTAGACACACCGTGGCAGGAGCTTACCTTAACAGCCCTGGAGCGTGAAAAACTTGGTCCCTGACGTAATTCAAAAAGGGTAATCTGAATCTGATATCCTATCTGAGAAATTACTATAACTTTGCCGGATAATTCCGGATGACCGTCTATTACGCGAAACGTGGCAGGAGCTTACGTTAAAAGTCTTAGAGCGGAAAAATGCATTTCTGGTGTATTTCAGGTTGCTGAACGAGAATCTAAAATCGAATTTTAAAAATTCTTGTAACTTTGACGGATAATGCTGGTCGACCCTAATGCCCCCTTCCAGGGACTGAATTTGCAGGCTCGGGGGTGCCGAAAGTAGTTTCCGGATGCATCTAGGGGTGGGAAACGAGAATCTGTTATGATATTTGAGAAACTTTGCCGGATATTAACGTAATTAGGTGGAAAGGCTTTGCATTTTGAGTCCCAAGTCCGGATTTTCATTCCCGCTAGCGACTAAACTTGCACGCGCTGGGGTATCAAAAGTCAGTCCCGTGTGCGTTTCGGGGTGTGGAAGGAAAGTCTGAAATCGAATTTTAGGAGTTCTGATAACTTTATCCGGATAATACCGGACGACCGTAATATTCGTGGTCAGTGGCACTGGCCTAACTTGCAGACGTAAGGACGTAAAAAGGGGGTCCTAGACGTATTTTGGGACCGCTGATCTGAATATTCCCATCCAATTCAAGAAAATCCCACAACTATGTCAAACAATGCCAGACGACCGTATTTTTCGCGAAGCGTGGCAGGGACTTACCTTAAAATTCATGGGGTGTGAAAAGTGATTACCTGGTGTTTTTCGGGTTGGGGTACAAAAATCTGAAATCGGATTTTAGAAACTCCCGTAACTTTGCCAGATAATGCCGACAACCGTATTGCCCCCCTTCAGGGATTGAACTTGCAGGTGTAGGTACGCCGAAAGGGGGCACCAGGTTCATCTCGGGGTGGGGAACGAGAATCTGGATTCGGATTTCAGAAACTCCCGTAACTTTGCTGGATATTGCCAGAATGAGGTCGAATGGCTTTGAGTTCGAGTCCCACATCCAGATTTTCCTTTCTTACAGCAACAAAACTTGCAGGTGCAGCCTTGCGAAAATACTATTGCAATAGGAAATTGCAATGGCAATTGCATTTTTAGGCATTGTTGACACTTCGTTAGATGGTGGATAAACTGCACATTCTGCCTTCAAGTTGCCATTAGACATTCATAAGAAACCAGATGCAATGTGTATAATTGAAAAAAAATGCTGATTGACTACGGTATTGCAAAAGAGTTCAATCATAATCAGGGATGAGTGTACCATAACCCATAAACATTCACTGGAGGCATTTCAAAACTTCGCAAGATTTATTAATTAATTATGTTTAATATTATTTGTATGCTTTAAATTACACAAAATGTCCTTAAAATTCATTAATTTTAGAAAAAATTATTTTCTTAATATTGAAAATACAGTGAATTCTTCGACATTCTTTTTTCTTGTTTTCCTTGCAGTTTTTCTTTCTTTCTTTTTTGATGGGTAAGATGCATTAAATAAACATATTAATTTGAAAAAAGGTGTGAATAATTATTTTTTTAATGTATAGTGTTTATAAATTTAAAATTTGTTTCATGTGGTTTATAAAGTATATTTAAAGATGAACCTCTGTATAACAAATTTTCCATTTAACAAACTTTTTTCCAGGGCTTAGTGACTTCATTAAATAGAGGTCCAACTGTATATATTTCCCATTAAAAATCTAAGAATATTATCAAAACATTTTATGAATATAATGAAACGCTCAAAAATTTTATTTTTAATTCTTTTTACAGATAAATATAAGTATGTAGGCATTTAATACAAAGAACACATTTTTAATATATGAGTAAAACTCATTAGTATATCAATCAATTTCATATTATAAAACCTCAAACATAAAAACTAATAAATAATTATAAATAGTTACATGAAATTTTCTTTAATCTTTCAACCATATGAAAAGTGGCGTATTGTAAAAAATCACTTGAAGTAAAGAATATTGAAAAAAATAATAATAACTTTTCAAGAGGAGAGGGGTGTAGATTATAAAAAAGTTTTTACTCATGTATTTTGTTCATGCCATTAGAAGATTAAATATTACTTTTCCCTTCCATCTGAAATCTTATTCAGAAAATTTTGTGCAACTTTTCATCTATCCTTAATTAGAAAAGTGTTATATAGCAGTTGGTAGAATTATAGCTTCAATGAAGATATTTCAGACAACACAAAATGGCATTAAAATGTGGATTCAAATATGTACAACAAATTCCGCAACATGCTTTAGATTAATTTACAACCTTCTTAATAAAATAGTTAATATATTAGGAAAATATTTTTTATATTGAGTAATGGTATATTTACAATACGCATGAACTCATATATAATTCAAACATGACAGACTAACTTACTCCTCTTGAATTTTCATAGCTCATGCACAGTTCAAATAAAATACCTAAAATAAAATTGAATATATAACATATAAGTATTAACATTGTCACATACAGTTTCATTAAAAATTAAAGGTTATTAGATACAATCAATATATAAGCAAAGTGACAGAAGAAAATGTATAAAAATATGCATTTCAAACTCATATGTACATTTTCGCATATAACTTTGAAGTAAATAAGTTATTTATAAAGGCATATTAAAAAGTAATTAAGAAAATCAAATAATTACTTTATGAATTTATGATAAAATAAAGATGTAAAGCATAAAATTAGTTTAAAATTTTATAATGAATGCAAATATCAAATTTAAATAACAAATAGAATGAAAAATATTAAAGCTGAAAACAAATTAAGATTTGCTTATTTTTTGCAGTGCTTATTTATTTAGTACACAGCAACTATGGCTTTTTCAATAAAATGATATAATGTTTCATTATAAACCATCAGTTATTTTATGGATGCAATTAAAAATTATTACATTACCTTTTTTAGAAAAAATTAAGAACTGGGTCAATAAATAGATAAAATTAACAAATATAATTGAATTAAAATGACATGCGAAATGTGCTTTTTTTACTAACCTCAATAAAGTGTTTTATACCACTCGGTGCACTTTATTCTCAGAAGCATGTTTAACAATAATCATTTTTATAAATTTTATACATTCATTTTTCTTGAAAAAAATAAAAATATATCAACAAGATTCACTGAAAATTATTGCAAATTAGATTAATCGTCCCATTTGTGAAAAATAATAGAATATATTATATATATATATATATATGAAAAAAGCAAAATTTAGATAGCAAACAAGACCTTCAACAAAATAATCACTATATAACATAAAGCAATGAGCTTGAGAAAAGAATATGCTTTAAAAATAAGAGCAAAATAGTTCAAAATTTTAATAAGTTCTTTGAACAGAAACTTGTACGGCCATGAAAAATCTAATTAATTATATTATATGAGATGTTATGACTAATTTCTCATGATTAGTTCCATTTTAACATATTTCAAATGGTCTTATACTTTTTTGAAAAGTTTGCTGATTTTGATTACTTTAAACAACA
Organism: Trichonephila inaurata madagascariensis; assembly: GCA_019973955.1. Lineage (NCBI taxonomy): Eukaryota > Metazoa > Arthropoda > Arachnida > Araneae > Nephilidae > Trichonephila > Trichonephila inaurata. The sequence goes on along the minus strand of BMAV01005502.1, from coordinate 327,147 downwards.
TTCAATAAAATAAGTAATAAATACCTAATGTGGGAACACATTTATCACATTTAATAAAAATTTCACCATCTTCAGTGCATGAATCTTTAGCTGATACCTAGAAAACAAAATAAATTAAGTTTTTTTAATGAAACTGAAAAAGAAAATTTAAAAAATTGAGTAATGAACAATACTTTGAAGAAGTTTTCCTTTGAAGATTTATCTATACTTACCTTTGAACTAAACATCCATAATTTGGGTGTACTTTTGCTCCATTTTGCTTTTACAGTATGAATATTACTCAAAACCTATAATATACGAAACGTTTAAGACATTCAAAATAAATGTTTAAAAAATATAACACATTTTAAGAAATCCCAGTTATTTATAAAAAACAGTTATCTTTCTTTTAAATAGCTTTATTTCTTTCCAATATGCTTGTGATACTAAGAAATAATTATTTTAAAAAATGTTAAAAATTTCATGAAAATGTTGTAAAATGTATTCAAAGACATGAAATACTACATGACAAATTTTCTGTAAATTATTCCTGACATGATAAAACCATGTAGAAAAGGCAGCATAATGTAGAGGTAGAGCAGTGGTGTCAACTCAAAGGCTGACTTGGGCCAAGCAAACAAGGTTTAACTAAAGACGGGCCACAAAAAAAACAAAAACAAAAAAATCAATATTCCCATAAACTTAGGTTTATTTTGAATACTACATTATAATAAACATTTAAAAGAACAAGAAAAATTAAATGATTTCTCTTCTCTATTACTATCTCTCCAATTTCGAGAGGGAAAATTTTTTTTTATTTTATCACATATTATTGTGTGCTGATATATTAGTCGGGCTGCGAGTTTGACACCCCCGATGTAGAGCAAGCTTACATTGTGGTGGGTTACAATCCTCCAGTAGATCATTTATAATGAGCAAAAAACAAATTTTAATCAAACAAAATCTTAGAAAATTTTCTTACCAACGATCTTTCATTACATTTCCATACACTGAGAAGTAAACACAATCTGAATCTGGGAATATCGTATTCTTTAGAAATTAATAATTGTAATCGTGAACTTCTCAGGGGCATCATGAATTAAACAAAAATCATGTGTCTAAATACCTTTATTTATGTTAAATCTCCTTTTAAAATGTTTCTTATTTTTTTTTCTATTTCTTAAAATAATTACATAAAACAGTAGAAATCAAGAGAAATGAAAAGAAAAAAATAAATGCTTCTAATTTTTAGTTAACTACAGTTCATAGTTATATTATATATAGAGAGAGAAATTGGGCAAATTTTATTATTTTAAAGTAATAAAATGTGAATTTTTTTCTATTTCAGAATGAAAACACAGAATAAAAAATATTTACCTTACTACCATCATGAAAGCACATTCGAATATGACAGCTTTTCACAATAAAATCTATCAAAATTTTAAATATTAAGTCAATCATAAAAAAAAAAGTTTAATCTAAAACTAAGTAAGGTATCAGGTAAAGTAGAAACACACTGAACATAAACTAGGTCAGGTAAAAACACTGAAACATTGAATAAGAATCTTGTTAAATAAAAATATATTTCACAGGAAAAATACAGGGAAGATAGGGCATACATTTCCATATTTAGACATAAAAACACAAAAAAATGCTATATTGTTAGGTTTTTAAATATGCTGAAATATAAAATATGTTTCTTTTTTAAAAATATATCCTTATTTTTTTGTTGTCAGTATCAAATACATAAGAATTATCTTGCAAAAAAAGAAAATAATAATAAAGAAAATGGACAAATTAAAAAGTAAAATAGGTTTCTTCTTTGAAATTAAAATTAACAGTACATAGATAATTCATTCTATAAAAAGTAAAAAGGTCTTTTTAATATGCATTCTGTTGTAGAAACCATACCTTTTGGTGGTTCTGGAATTTGTCTAGCTGCAATCAGATTAATTTTCTTTTGCAATAATGTTGTATTAGGTTTTAACTACAAAAAGTAAAAATATATGGAATTCAACAAAATTATATATTTAAATATTAAAAAAACTTTTTCAAACACTACTTATAGATATAAATGATATCATATAATACAGCATCAAAATAGTTGGAACAAAACAAACATTTAATTTTAAAAATATTGAATAAAACATAAAAAATCAACAAAACTTAAATTTGCTTAAAATCCAAAATAGATAATCTTGAGGGAAAAAAAGCATTACATTAGGGAATTTTAACACATATATAAATAAAATTTCAGATTTACTCTTTCTAAAATTTTGATATAAAATTAGTATTTTGGTTCTTGAATATCACTCTACCTTTATTAAACTTAAAATTTCACTGATAATACCAAATAAATTATTCTCCTAAATCATTTAACTTCAAAAATGGTAGCTAAAATTCTATTTTCAATTTATTAAAATATATTGAATTGAGTTGATAAATTATAAAAGAGACAATACATGACTAAAAGATAAGAGTAGCAGAAAAAAGTACCAAAGAAGATTTTTATGTATAGCAAACTAATATATAATCACTTACAAATGTTTTTTCATACTGTATATCTTTGAAAGAAATACCAGTTTCATCAAGTTTTGGAGCCATAAAGTTTCCCAAATTGTAATAAGAATCTAAAATTATTTTAAATTACATATTAGAATTTAGTTTTAATGTTAAAATTCGTTATTTTATACCATCCATACTCAGAAATAAAACACATAATTAATACTTCTATAGAAAATAACGTTAGAACTTTGGGATTCATTACATAATGGGAATGTGATTTGGAAAATTGTGTCAATGAGTGAAATTTCTGAAACAATAAGCTTAAGCAGTTTAATTAATATATAACACGCATGTGAACAAAAGTCAAACATCTGAAATCTACAAGAACAATCTGCAATTAGATATATTCCCAAAAAATTTACTGATTTAAAAACAATTTTTACATTTTGAGTACTTGTAATAGGATAGGTCAAAATATTTTATTAATTCATTCTTAATATCATGGGTTAAGATTTCCAGTCAATGCATAGAATTATATGCAAAATGTCAATCCTTATACTTTTTATTCTAACGGATTCTTAAAAATAATTACTCAAACTTTTTAAATATTAAAGCATAAAGTTATTGTTATATCCTTTTCGTATCATTTTCGAAAAAAATACAAAAATTAGTTTTAAATAATAGTGTATTCTGGATCCTAAAAGTATTTCTTTGTTTTTAATTCAGATGAAGTTAAAGAGAATAAACAAGAACACATCTTTAATTTGAATAAATACATAAGAGAATAACAGAATAGAGAAGAATTAAACTTCAAACGTACTGGAAATAATTACAATACACACATGAAAGAAAAACAGTACAGTAAAATTTAAACTCCCAAAGAATAAAGAAAATAATGTTAAAACAACAAGTTAATATAAATTCCTGTTTGTTTTTTGTTTCTTCCTTTTAAACAAATGCCTCAAACTGGGTTTTTCCATGCTTTCAAGATGAAAGATTTAAAATTATTTTTTAAAAAGTAAGTAATAATACCTAAGTTTCAAAAATTTAATCAGTTATTAAGCTGTAAATATGTAATAGAAAAATATAAGTAATGCATTCTTTATACTGTTTGATTATTTAAAAAAAGCACAATTTAGCTAAAAAAAAACCCCTTAACAGTTAATTTTTACTTAATGTAATAAAATATATACTTACTTTTCTGTAGAAGCTCAAAAAGAATAGAAGGCCGAAATCCTTTAGGGAAAAAATCTTGATTTAATTGTAACATAGAGAAACGATCCTAAATATATGTTAAAATAAATTAAAACTATGCTTCATTCAAACAAGTGGAGGTACATAATACATTATCAAACTTTTTTAAAATTCAATCTGTTTCTTTATGTTTGTGCTTGTTTAGTTATTTAAATAGACTTAGCTCAATTTAAAATGCTAGGCTTATAAATTAATATATTTTTCTAAGAGAAAATAAAATACATTTTCTAAGCCCAAAATATAATTCATCTCTGTAAGTTTATAAAAATCCCTTTCATTTTCTCTCCAAGAGACCATAAACATCCATATGAATACATAAAGTCTAAAACTGCCTATTCTAGAATAAAGTTCCCCCAAACAAATTTGAAACAAGTTAAGCATGATAATAGGATACATTGTCATTCTAAAACAGACTATCTGTATTACAGAATTCTGTAACCACAAAATAATTACATTTAATAAAAAGCAACATAAGGTTCTAGCATTAAGAAATGCTTCTAATGATATTATAGGATTGTATATTTAGCCCAAGAGAGAAAACATGTGCCACTTCATAATTCTATCTAAGGATACAAATAAGCACACTATGTTCAGATTCTATTTTTAGTCTGGTAAAGGGAAGGAGATTAAATTAACCAAACACACTTTACATTTGCTACTTTTCAAAAATAACTTAAAATATGCTTCAGTGCTGTTGCAACTCTAATGTTACATACAACATGTATCAGTAGCTAATTAACTTTTTATAAGTATATTTTTCAATCAAGATTATATTAAGTGCTTGAAGTAGATGCTTTTTTACTTGACAATCATTCTCTAAACACTCGACACACTAAAAGACAAGCTTAAACATTAGTTCCTTCATAATTGATTCTGAGACATTAGTTTCAAAAACAATTGAGGAACTTTCTGCTGAGATAGTCATGTATCATTCAAGATTTTAAAGAAATTCTTTCTATTAATAAATAGTCAGAATGGTAATTTAATTTTGTAATATCAAGCATGCTACATATAAACTCTATTGTTGGATCAGTAATGAAAAAACAGAATCTGACAGAAATAGAAGTATTTAGTTACCTAATATAATAGTCATTTTGTCAAAAATTGAATATAACAATACATATATTGATTAAAAATATTAATATTAATAACTACCACAAGGGAGGTTGGAGGCTCATCTTCCTCAGCAATAGGAGAACTTTCACTAGGCTCCACAGATAATATTTGCTAAATATATTTAAAATAAGCGATAAAAATTGATTAAACTTAAAAATAGATATTGATAATTTATAAAATATTAATAAAGTAAAAACAGTTGAAAAGCTTCAAGCAACACTTAAAAATGAAGACTTTTTGTTGCATACTTACAGTAAATATCAAAGTAACTTTCACATCTAGTATTGTTTCTTTTGAAGATGAAATTAAAAGAAATTAAACTAAAAAATCTTATGAAATATTTTTGAGAAATAAAAACAATTAAAATGAAATTAATTTAAGTGTAATGAAGATAGACGTAAATAATGAACCATAATTTAAATCTTCAGAAAAAGTTCTCAATAAGGTACAGAAATATTTAAAAGTAAATACTGTCATAGTAATAAGTTGTTTTTTTTTTAAATTAAAATTACAGATCTAGAAAATGAAATGCACTGCATAAGAACTAAACCATCAAAAAAATTAAACATCTGATTAAAGTTTTTAAAAGGTGTAGAATACATTAATACAATATACAGTTATACCCAATTATAACATATAAAACACATATTTTTTAAAAAAATATGCATTTAATGACTTTTTAACTTAATGTTTTATAGAACTTATATTTAAAAGATATTTAAACTAAATTACCACCACAGTTAAAAAAGTTTATGATAATATTACGGTCAATTATAGTATACTTTACATACATTTAATACAAGAAAATATTAAAAATGAACTTATTTCAAAATGATTTGAATAAAAATTTTTAATAAAGCATGCATATGACTTACAAAAGGAGATGCATTGCAGTAATCAAGGTTGACAAATTAAATTCTAATATAAAAATATTTGGCAAAGTCACTCAAGTAAGAGTTCTGAAAGTGTGAGATGCTAATTCAATGGGAGCATCAAATATTAAAAAATTAGTTCCATATTATATAAATAATTATGCAGAAAAAAATAAATCTCTAAAAAATCTTTAGTAGAATGTATGAATGATTCAAACTGAAATAGGAGTGAAATTTGATCTTGAATACCTTAAGATTCAGAAAAACTGATTTAATAATGATGAATTTTTTGTGAATAATCAAAAATAAAGACCAGTAGATCAATAACATGATGCTATATTGAATTGCAATCTTTTGGGGGGAAAATCAATTTTGATTCATTTCTTATATATTATAAAATGTTTATACCATGACATTAAACTCACACACACAGAATCGTGCTACAACAATGCTTATTGATACACAACATTTATTTGATAATTTTACTGTAATAAGAGAAAGTATCTCTCCTTTAATTATATTAAAAAAAATTTCTATTGATCTTGAAACTTTTCAAATTTTATTATTTTTGCACTAATTACTTTGAGTAACATTAATGTGTTGTACCAAATATATGAAGTTAAAAGATATGGGATACAGCTGATGAAATGCATTAATTTAAAAATGAATAAGAGAGGATTTTGAAAGAAATTGCTTATTTTAATTAAATGAGAAGACACCAGAAATTTTACAGAAAATTTGATTATTCATCCATTAAATCACATGAAATAATTAGAATATGAAAAAGGTAAATTTAAAATGTTTATTAATGTTCACTTTTAATTAAAACAATTCTAATATTTAAGTTTTACTTTTTAAAAATGATTTCATTAGACTTGAAACGTTGAGTACAATGTGGATGTATGCAGCAGCCATCATAACAAATGTGTGCCTTTTATAAAAGTAAAAGTATTTTACTTAACATTTATTTTAAATAAGAAAATGAAATGTTAATAACATACATGACAAGTGATATATTAACAGCTGAAGAACAAAAGAACAGTAACTAAGTTCTCATGACTTAAATAAAACTCCTTTTAATAAACTTTTTACAATTTAAATAACTGTATGTAAAATTGGGTTTCTCAAAACCAATGGACTTTTTACCTTTCTTGATGGACTTCTGGATTCAATTGAAGAAACATTCTTCCTGAAAATAGAAATGGATAGTAATGAAACAGATATAAATTTAAAATATTATTTAAATTGCAATACTTTTCAATTTTTTTCCTTCATTATTATTTCATTACATACACATAAATTTTGAAATATATTAGCCCTTATTTCATATTCAGGAACTTGTATACACTTAAAAAACTTGACATTAAATGAAAATAAATTTTAATTCTCAAAAATGAACTATAGGAGCAACAATTTTTAATTAAATTTTCCCACACAATTGCTTTGAATTCGTTTTAAAGCAATGACATTATAATCATATTAATTTGTATAAAATATCTATATTGTAAGTATTAATGACTTGATGTACCAATAATTCTTATTAACTGTGAGTCGGTAGTACGAGAACAATGCTCTTTTCTTAACAAATTATATATGAACAATGTTATACCAACTCATGGGTATTGGTAACAATTCATCTAGAATAAAACTCGCCATTTTAAATGCAGAAGTACCTTGACCGAAAATTGCACTCAAAGATTTTCAATTTATATTATTTTACATAAAAATGAGGCCAAGAAAAACCCACATCATTATTGTTACATTTTACTTTATAGCGCATTGTTAATTTACATATACTTCCAGATAGGCTATTGCTGACCGAACTCAAAGGCCCAATTTTATATCTTTGAGCTACAATCAGATGACAAAATTGACTTTTTAAGTAGTGTACTTCAATTTGTATGTCTTGTATACATTAAGTATACTTGTTATTAAGCTGTTATTATACAGCATTATAGACATCATTTAAAATGAGAACCTTTTAATTACTCTACCAACTATTCTACTAAAGTTATAGCATGATGTATCATCCAAGCAGATTTTTGTAAGGGGTTTTCTTTCTTTTCTAAATAATATATCCATCACTAGCAGTCGTAAACATTAGAAAAAACATTCTAAAAAATTAGAAACTGCAAAATTCTGGTGCTCTTTTTAATATTTCCAAGAATTTCAAAATTATTTCACAAAAATTGAACTTTAATTATTGGAGAAAATTTACAAAAGAGAAGAAACTTTCATACTGTTAAACCATTTGATACAACAAAAAATTCTCATACAATATTGTTCTCAAATTTTAGCACATATTTTATAGTATATTTATTAAAATGTATTTCATTCATTATTTCCATATTAAAAATAAGGAGCAAAACAAATACTTATTTTATACATGATTTTATATAATATCAAAATTTAGATTGCTTACTTTTCTTTTCCTGAATATAACCCACCTAAAAATGATATGAATTATATTAAAAATCACAAAAAGAGGGAAAAAAGACAAAGAATAAAACATATGCACACAAGAAATCGGTCTATAAAATTCAAGAAAACTCCGGAGTTAAAAACAGAACCTACCTTCAATTATTGATTTTACATGGTCTGGAATCTATATAATATAAAACAAAATTTATTTCACACACAAATTTTGACACACAAGGCATAACATAACAAAAACTATATTTTCAATTATTTTCAATTACATGACCAAACTCTTTAAGAGGGAGAAATTAATATTACAAAAAAAACAAAAAAAAAAAAACACTGAAAATAATAATTGTCATAAATAAATTCTATGACATTTTGTAACTTTAATACACTACTAAAAATTTAAAACAGACCAAACTGCAAAGAAAGTGTTTTCCATTACATTAAAACAGATTAAGATTTTATAAATTACATTACTAAAAAACTCAAATCCACGAACTTGAACAAATTTAAAATAGGATAATCACAGAGTAATTTTTCATGAATGCTTAAGTTTTGTTTTGAATCTTAAATGCATATAGACATTTTCAAATAAATATCAAACTCATCACAATATAAGAAAAAAATGTTCTAATGATAAAATCTTTCTCTAGTTCCAATATATAATACACTGTTTACTATCTTAAGATTAGATTAAATCTTTTCATGTTAATATTATTCTACATAAACTTATCTTGCATAATATTAATAATGACAGTAAATGTAAGCTGAATAAATTTATTAAGCAAACAATATTAACAAAAGTTAGAACACATGAAGAAAATTATGATGAAAAGAGCTTAAAATTACAAATAATTTTTGTATATTAATAATGCGCATATTGTTTTTTTAAAATTTATTTTAATGAGTCAATAAACAAATTTCGACGAAAGTGAACAATAAAGTTCTGTGTAAAAGTCAATGCAAACAAAAATTAAATTACAAGCTATGCATACGCATTTCTGTTGGAAGAGTTTTTTAAAAAAAAGATAAATAAATATAGCCAATTTTATATGGCTGTACAAACAAGCATAAAAACGTTATAATAAAAACTGTACTTTAAAAAATGTAGATGGTACTAGACCAGTTAGTCCATCATCATTTCTTGCTTCCCACCATCCATCACTCCTGAAATGTTTTATAAGAAAAGAACAATTGAACAAGAAAATTGTACTGTTTATCCATTATTTTAGAATTATCAACTGTGATTTTACACAATTTTTCTCCTTAAAAACAAGGACAAATATATTTTAATAAGCACATTTTTTGAATAACTTCTAATATGAATTAAAATTCTGTTAGTACTTACATGCAATTGTGGCTTCTGTTTATATATTTACTTCAAATATTTTTCATAAAACAAGAATGAGATTTTACAAGGTTAAGATTAGCATGACACAAAATTATTGATGCTTAACTATTTATACCTTCATTAAGATTTTTAGGTGTAATTCAAATATAATATAGGATGGACTAAAAGTCACTATACAGTTTTATAAGCTAATATAATTTTTTTTAATATTATATGACAAAATATATTTATTGATATATATAGTCACTGAAGATCTGACAAGTAGCTGATACACCTTAAATCTATCAAGGCTTAATGTCCTCTCATTTGTGAGGTGAGGAAATTTCGTGAAAAGAGTGTCAGCTCAGGTATCATCTGCATCACCTGATCAATGTTCAAGATTATGAGATTCATTGGCAATAGCATTCATGTCACTTTAGAGGGCAATACAAAAAAAAATCAAATCAAATAAACATATATGATATAGAAATATACAAGTATGAGCTTTTTCAATTACATTTGTTATAATAGCTTGTATATCTCTTTATGCATCCTTCTCGTGAAAAATATTGGTTACAAGCCCAGCAACAGTTTTAGGTTTATTGGTGAAAACATCTCCCCCTCCAAGAAGCTCCCTTAGAAAAAAACCTCCCATCTGAATAATAAAAATGATGCATATATGTCCTCAGATACCCCCTCCCCCCAAAAATTAATTTTCTCAAAAGCTATTTACATTTTAAATTATAAGTAGCTTTTGTACCACCTGTGCATGAACTTAGTTGCTCTTAGAGCTATAAATAATTATTAAAGTACAGCATATTTTCATACGTACCTTAGACCTGTAATAATGAGCAATTCACCTTGCTTAAATGACAAATCAGTCTCTTCTTCAGCTATAAAATCATGCAATGCTTCACATTCAAAAGTCTGTAAATAAAAGATCATTTGAAAACATTTGATTATCTGAGGAAACAAAACCCACATCTGTTTAGTAAAATAAATATTTTAATCACAAAATAAACATATAAGATAAGATATTATACTCAGATAATTGCAATCTGATTAACATGGTATTAAATGAAAACGATCTTGGAGTGATATAAAAACATGACATGAAAAAATCCTGTAGTTCATAATTACTCTTATATAGATATAGCAATAATATTTTCACAAAAATTTTTTTAAAAAACCCAACTGAATTAGAATATGAAATATTAAACATTTTTATAATCTGAAATGAATTGGCAAGAAAAAGCTTACATTTTTAATGAAATTCAAATTTAGATAAAAATATAAATAAAAAGAAAACTCAGTAAAAAGAAGTAGTAACTCAACTTTTTATAATGTACTAATGCTAATATAAATTTAAACATAACTTTTTGAATTAAATTCAAAAATATACTTTTGATACCAAATAATATTCTATAAGAAAATTTAACTTTATATTATTTTGTTATGTTCTCTTTTAATAAATATGAATAAATCACTACAGAGGGATAAACTTTAAGATAACCCTATTTTGAGAAACAAATAACAAAATTATTCAAGTTTAAATAAGTGAAAATTTACAAGCAAACAAATTTTTGTATAGTTTCCATGAAGGCATAACTATATATAAGGTAGGAAATATTTACCACATTTGAACTATCCTCCTCTCTGTCCTCACTTTCTGCTTCACTCATAATGTAAAGAAATTTTGTATTATCGGTTATTCAAATTCCAAACAAATGAAATATAATGAAAATTACTAATCTAGAAAAGTAAAAGTATTGCAATGAATATATATACATATACATAAGCCAAAGAATATATATATATAATTGGACATATCAAAGCATACAGATTATTGAAAACTGAAAACACAAACTATAGTAATCAAGAGCTGAATAAAAAAGTAATTAACTTTAGCATTTATGAGAAAATTTACCTTTGCAGACTTAATAATTTACATACTAATATACAATTAATAACTTTTTATAAGAAAAATGTTTCTAAATGATTATTTATGCAATAAATGATTATTTATGCAATAAATGATTATTTATGCAATAAATGATTATTTATGCAATCTCAAAAAGTACACATTAAATAAGATAAGTTCAAGTTAAGAGATACTGAGCTTAATTTTCATACTTTTAATTTGGAATATCTCATTATTGATTTTAAATTGGTTTTAATTTATTAATTCAATACTAGTTGGTATACCAATTCCTTGCATGGGTGAATTTAAAAATAAAACAATCAAGATAGAAAGATGAAACAAATTTTAATGAGGTTCAATTTTTAAATATTTTGATTGATTGATTGATTGATTGAATATTAACGTCGCACTGTTCAGCTGCACGAGGGCTTTTGGCGACGGACCACGTAATTTTGAACCATGGTCAAGTGACGTGGACGACACCTGAGCTGGCACCCCCCTCTCCTAACTACCACACCACACCAACGGGAGGACGTTTCAGCTCTCGACAGATTTAACGTGCATCGCTGCCCTACACGGCGGGTCTTTAGTGGTACTGGACTCGAACTCGTGACAAGGCAAGCCACGGTCCGATACCTATACCACTCGGCTACCGTGGCCACTTTAAATATTTTGAATACATTTAACTGAACTACAAATTAAGACTTCAATAAAGAATGATTCTGTTAATAAAATAGCTCAGTCAATTCTATAAAAATAGCAAAATCACCTGATATTTTCCAGGTTCACCTGAAAAAGTGAAAAGATAAATAAAGATGAAAGAGTCAAAACTTTAAAAGGGAATTCAAAAATGGATTTGTAAAACAAAAAAACAAAACAAACCAAATCATGAAGTTCAAAACATTAATTTAAAAAAAAAAATCAAGCAATAATTTGTGGATAGACAGTATTTTTGATTTTCTCTTTGGTACATTGATGAATAGATTTTTTAGATTACAAACACATAAATTTTTTTTGTTTAAAACTAAGAGAGTGTTTCTCTTATGTACTGTCCTCTTTTTCCCTTACCCTCTGAATTTCAATCAAAAACAGCCAATTTATCTAAAACAAATAGACTTAGTTTTAGCAATAATAAACAAAAATTACTGTTCATCAAGATTTTTTACAGCAAGATCAAATACACAAAGATATTTTTGATGTTTTAGTTTCCTCACAGGGCCGTTTTTAACCTTCCCAGCCCCGTAGTAACTTCAAATTGTTCCACCCCCTCCCACTATTCCCAGAGTATCCCCTCCCTCCTTCAGTTCTTACCTTGCCAGTTTTGGTTCAGGAGGGAATTTCCCTTAACTCTCTTACTCTTTTCTCTTTCTTTGTCTTCTTAATGTAGAGTTCTTCCATTATCCACCACCTATGGACCCGCTGTGTCCTGTACTGGCAACTGTAAGGAACAAGAGTGACAGGGTTTGATCACTCTTGTTCATTTCTTACTTTTTGGCCCCCCCCCCCCAACCTTTTGTAAATAAGTACAGTAAATTAATAAAATCATATGAAATTTTTCTTTTCACGATATGTTCACCGCCCCCCTCAAGTAGAGTTATCATGTCCTCCTAGGGGGGAGGGGGCATGCCTCACAGTTTGAGAAAGGCTGCAATAAAGATATTATTTTGAGTTTTGAGAACAATTTAATAACAGTATACATGAAACAATATATGATTTGGGGAAGAAAAGCTAAATGATTTGCATAATAATTTGGCCAATAGCAAAATGAAGATCTGATAATTTAGAAATAAAAATAAAAGAGAATAATTGACTTTTGAATAAATACTCTGTGGTTGTATGTTCTCCGCAATTTTAATTTTCTCTATCTTTTTTTTTTTCTTTTTCATCCTCCAATTTTTTCGTCCTCAAATCTTTTGCACCCTAGGCATGTGCCTAGCATGCCTAAGGCAAAAAGCGGGCCTGTTTCCTCATTTAGATAGTAATCAATAATTGTATGCTAAATTTATGGGGTAAAAATTGCCCTACACTATTAACATAATGAATGCTTGACCCTTTCTTTACTAGTTAATACAACATATTATGACAACACACCTGAATCAAAATATACAAATGGAAATGATTTATCTTCAAAAAAATTTTAGTATATTTTTACACAAAATGTTCCAAAATATAAATAAATAGAATAGAAGAAATTACTTTCAAATTGTGCTGAACAAATTAAACACATAAAACTAAAATTTTCACATAACCCTGATGTAAAATCTATAAAAGAGGATAATAAATGAGGACAAAGGAATACTCACAAATTAAGTTAATCTTCAGAAAATGGTAGTGATCATTTTCTTTTATTTTACACATAAATGGTTCTAGAAATTGAAGTTTAATGATAACTTGAAGCAAAGAATAACATGTCTGTCAGATTCAAATTAATTTCATTGTAATTTCATTGCTTATTTTTTTCAATTCGCAGCTTTTTTAATAATGAAGAACCAAAGGTGACACGGCTTTGGGTAAATATAACAAAAGCCCAATTTATTTAAATTTTGGTTGCCATGGTAACTATACATTAGAAGTAACTTCAGTTTAAATGTGTTTCCGTTGCCACTTCGCTAAATCTTATCCGAATACTTTCTTATGAAGACAAAGTCGGGAAAAGCAACTCTTCGGAGTGTGGGCGTTTAGATTGATGAGGAAGAAAAACTGACTGTGTTTGAAAGACACATGGTACTCTCTTCGCTTATGGGGGTAGAAGATTTTAGAAAATTCGCCAAAATAGCCAAAGAGAGCGAGTACTTTTCAAACGCGACAGGTCTATTAGAGCTTCATACTTCTGACTGTGTTATAAGCACTGACGTAATTGAAAGTTAAAAATGATTGGTGCGCGTTCTGCTACATTAATAATATCCGAATTACGATGATACCTTAAAAAGAGATTGCATCATAAATAGGAATTTTTAATGCTAGTTTCTGTATGAAATTTTACATTAGAAATTTTGGAATAAACTTAGACGAATATTTTTAAAGTAATTACAGAAATTAAAATATAAAAGTTAAAGTGTGCTTATTATTATGAACTTTTCTTCTCCTTTTTTTTAAAAAATTTTTGAAGCTTTTTAGAAGAGTGATGAAAACATTATTTTGCCTTAGATTTGTTTCCTGCTATAATTTATTTTGAATCGAATTTGTAAATGCATTCTCAATTTTTGCCAGCAGCTTTCGATTTTTGAAGAACATTTTTTTAAGAAGCAATATTTTCATCATGTGCTTTCATTTCTTCCTAAATAGTCACCTTTTTTTTTTTTTAAACACGCTTTTATAAGCTTCACCTGTATGTAACGGAATCTTTGAACTCGATTTGTACCCACTTTAAAAGGTCAGATTAATTCGAAATTTTTCACACTTGTCAAGGATCGATGACAATACAATGATCCTGATCAGAATCATCAGGATTAACGATTTCCCATTTTCAGATTTGGTAACTAAAAGATTAAGTTGCAACCCTAAAGTGATAACGCTCATGGTTAATACAAACAAAAAAAGATCTGCAATAAAAGTTTTTTTTTAACTATCATTTATTGAATTATAACATATCAAAATTTTTGAGGATATATTTGATCATATAGTTTACTATTGTAATCATTATCAATGACTATTACTATTAATCAATATTTCTTGAATAATTTATTTACATTTTTTTAGACTTGTTTCGAGTTTATATCATCACAGTCAGTATTTATTTAGTGGGAATGTTATATCCGCTTATTGTTTTATGAGAAGGAGGATGCCGAAGATCATTACTC
Organism: Trichonephila inaurata madagascariensis; assembly: GCA_019973955.1. Taxonomy (NCBI): domain Eukaryota; kingdom Metazoa; phylum Arthropoda; class Arachnida; order Araneae; family Nephilidae; genus Trichonephila; species Trichonephila inaurata. The sequence goes on along the minus strand of BMAV01005502.1, from coordinate 311,946 downwards.
CTTCTCCTGGCTTCCGTACCACAACACATTCACAATAGAGATAACAATCAAATTCTCTCAATTGACTGAAATGCTATAAGCTTTTGCATTTTGTTTATTTGTTAAATGTATTTATACATATACGAATTCAGTTTTAAAGTTATTCTTAAAAATTCGATTATTTTTTCGATCGAAATTCTGGGAATATTTTTGAAATTTCAAAAGCGCACCCTTCCCCCAAATACCATAAAATACTGGTTCGTATACTACAAACTTTCTCAACTTTTATTATTTGGTATAAGGGAAAGTTTTGTCGTTTTTGAACACGGGCACTTTTATGCATAGTCGATCCTTAGCAAGAATTCGGATCCAATTGATACCGGTTTTTAAATAGTTAGATTAAAATTTAGTTAATTAGAACTATTTATGATTTGTACACATTTTTTTCGCAAATCAGTCAGTTTTCTTAAACTTGCAAAATTGTTAACATGAGTGAAGAAAAAGTGCCCTTAAGACGAAAAATGTTGATGAGTTCCAAAAAGGCAATAACACAATAGAGACAAAAAAAAAAAAAAACTTGTGTGACATGTTTGGAAAAGAAGCAATAACAGCTTGAACATGCCAAAGATGACTTGTGAAATTTCGCTTGGGTGATTTTTCTTTGAAAGATGAACCCAGATTAGGAAGGTTGTAATGGACGAACCGAGCCATCCGTTAGTGTGAGAGGGTCAGAAGGAAGATAAGCCATAGTCAATACAAATTCTATATATTAACAAATTCTCAACAACGACACAAATTCAACTAACCAAGTTAAGAAATGCACTAATTGTTCAATATGGGAAGCAATAGCGAGGTAGACGAGATACTAGGGGAATTAATACTAAATCGGATCACTTACGTTAAAGCACAATACACCTTCTAACTCAAATCGTCCTAATCCAATTTAACACTTAATTGAACAAATCGTCAATCTTAATATTAATCAAGCTACGAAGTGCTCTCGTCTAGCTTTATATTAATAAATCACTGCCATCCTTTAGCAGTCTGACCTCTCTCTCTTTCGAGCTTGAAAGTCAATTTTTATATACAAGCCTTGATTTGCATAATAACATCTTCTTCTTTGGAGGAAAGTTTTCAATAGAATAATTTTTAAAGACCCATTATTCCCAAGAGGACTATCAGTAGGAAGAACGCGGATAGACCCGTTACAAGGTCATCAGATGTTAGCGACGAAGTGCTACGCAGTATGACCAGGACAATCCCCACGTTAACGCACAGAATTGGGCTTCAAGCTTGGAATTCATCAGACGACTGCTTTGGATTCCATTAAAAGGCTTAGCTTCGTGTCCAAACTTTCTGTTTGGCTGCCACACAAATTAAGCGAAAAAAATTAATGGACAGAATTTCGATATGTTCTTTAAATCTTGCTCATCACAAAAGGGAATCGTTTTTGAACCCCTTGGTGACTGGAGATGAAAAGCGGCTAGTGTTTAAACACGTGGTTAGAAAAAAAGCACAGATGTTTACAAAAAGGAGACACACCATCTACATCCAAAGTTGGCGTGCATCAGAAGAAGGTTATATTATGTTGTTGGTGAGACGGCAAGGTATAGTGCACTATGAGTTGTTGAAAGAAAATAAAGTGATCGTTAAGGTTCACAACTTGATGTTTTAAATAAATAAATTCAACGTACGTAAACTTCCATCTTTGGCCAACAGAAAATGGGCAATTCTTCATCACGACAATGCTAGACTACACATGGTAAGAAACACCTCATAAAAAGTTAGAGTTGGGTTGGGAAATTTTACCTCAACCAGCATATACTTCTAAAATTAAACCATCTGACTATCATCCGTCCAGGACGTTGTAAAATTTTCTTGAGGGAAATGAATATATAAATTATGAGGGTTTTCAAATGGCAGTGGAAGAACCCTTTGTCTCCAAAACAGAGAACTTCCTTTCAAGGGGTTAGATAAGTTGCCAGAGTGCTGGCAAACAGTTGTAACTAACAACGGACATTATATTTTAGATAAAATGTGAAAAAAAAATTTGTTTTTCTTTAGAAAAAAATAATAGAACTTTCTCTTACAACCAATATTAAATACGATGACAATGACTTTTGAGCTCAAACGTCCTCCCGTTGGTGTGGTGTGGTAGTTAGGAGAAGGGAGTGCCATCTCAGGTGTCGCCCTCGTCACTTGACCATGGTTCAAAATTACGAGGTCCATCGCCAAAAGCCCTCGTGTAGCTGAACAGTGCGATGTTAATATTAACTCACTCACTCACTGACATTGACTTTTTTGTTCAAATATGCTTAAAATTGTTTATTTCAAATTGTTTATTGTTAGGTAATGAATTATGCGTAATTTGTGATTGATCAAATTTTTAAGAAAGTGTACTGCTCGTGTGTGTGTTGCGAAAACTACATAAAAATTCAAAATTACAATAATTTCAAGCTCTGAGATTATTATTGTCAAGATTTTTATGAAGGAATAATTGTGGTTCACAAAATAAGGCAAATTCGTTATCAGAACCTGCTTGAAGCAGTGAGTTTTTACTATCACTTTAGAATACTAATTAGCATCAAGAAAATTGAAAACAAAAATGTTATTGAATTTCATTGATTCAATTCTTTCTAAAACGTCTTTTCAACTCTATGATTTCAGATAAAAATTCTATTTCAATCCAGACAATATAAAAAATATTTAAATTTTCCTTCGCATTTGTGAAGGATAAATATCCCATTTATGGTCACGGACTGTAACATTGTTTTACGACACTTGATCGAACTGACCCCTGCATTCTCCTTCTATATCGTTCAGCGTCATGCAAGTTATACAAAAAACAAGATAACCCTTATTGCATCAATTGTGGAGTGTACGCGGTCATACTGCCTGCTACACTAAATGCTCGAAGTTCCCCAAACCCAAGAAAGGCACTCCTCTCACCACCGGAAAGGAATTTATAAACAACAATGTTGTCGAGGGATTTTCTTTCGCTGACAAAGTTGCAAGTAAAAAAACCCAAAGCACCCCCATTAGACCCAAGGAAAATAATGAGGAACAGTCAGTCTGAAGATCTCTCTGTCTCCGAGTCAAATGTCTCGGAAATCGCAAGTTTAATAAACTCTTCAAAAATTTTTCAGATTTAGTTTAAAAAAATGTCTAAACTTCTCTCTTTACTCCCTGCAATTAAAAATAGCACAGAGAACAAGCACACAAAGAGCTTTTCTTATAATAGAATTGCTTCTTGATAGTTAAATGTAAAATTTAATTTCTCTTAATTTATATATATTTAACTTTATGTATTTTATCTCAATAGATCTTTAAATTGCAATAGTCTTTTAATTTTCTCTGAAAAGGGCAGCTCAGATCTAACAGCTCACTTTCAATAGCCAATAGCAATCCAGAACTGAAGCAGCAGTGCGAGCCATCCCATTGGTCCCTTACACCTGAAGCCACACCTCCTCTTCAACCACGGCTGCTCGCAGCCCAGTCTCTTGTGAAATAATACAGTAAAAAATAAGTGCTATACAAGGATGCCTCTCCCCCTTTTTGTTTCTAACTTGACAAATAACGATCTTAAGGTATCCGACTACGTCCGGAACCGGGATTTTGCAAAAGCTTATAAATGGATAATATTTATGATATTTAGGGTCACTTAGATTAGAAAACGTATATAAAATTGTTTTAAGAATATTATTACAATAAAAATTATTTAAGTACAATATTTTAACAAAAAAAGAACATAGAATGACCAATTTTCAAAATATTCTCCTTTCATGAAAAGAGCTTCTATTATATAATAATATTTTGCCTGTATATAGCTCAGACCTCTGTACAGAGGCGGAATTAGAATTTTTGAAATATGTAATTTAGAAGTGGATTTATCCATATTTTATATACTACAACAGCAGAGAGAGGGGAGAAATTTTAAGAAAAAATTACCGATAATTATTTCAATTGGTGGTAACTCTGAAAATAATGTGAATTTTTCAAAACTCCTGGTTCAGACTCTCTGGAGAAGTCTTTACTTTATACAAGCAAAATATCATTATTATAGAAGCATTTTTTGTAAAAGGAGAACGTTTTGAAAAAGGTTATTCTAAGTTAATTTTTTGCCGAAATATTATATTTAAATAATTTTTTTTTTATCAAAATGTCCTTAAAACAATTTTATACATGTATTCTAATCTAAGTGACATTAAATATCATGAAAATTATCCATTTAAGCGCTTTTTTAAAATCACGGTTCCGAACGTAGTCGGATACCTTAAATGAATCGTTTCATTCATTCACTCTGTGCGTTCCCCATGTCACTTAAGGCAGTGCTCCGCAACCTTTTTATCGCTGCGGACCGGTCAACGTTTGATAATTTTACCGCGGCCCGCTGGGAGGGGGACATTGATTGTTTATATTTTAGATTATTTTGATTTATAGCAAAATGTATTTAATTGTATTTAATACATAAATAATATAAATAATTTAATAAAGAATTTACATATATTTCATTATGCCTTCAAAATAAAATACAGTTACACCAAAAAATAAATAAAGTGATTTAACATTTTA
>BMAV01005502.1:284610-302395 GCA_019973955.1 Trichonephila inaurata madagascariensis | reverse complement strand
TCGTAAAACATGGATTAACCCATTTCTAAGTTATATATTTCAAAAATTCTAGTTGAGCCTCTGTACAGAGGTCTGAGCTATATAAAGGCAAAATGTTATTATATATTAGAAGCATTTTTCACAAAAGGAGAATATTTTGAAAACTGGACATTCAATGTTCATTTTTTGTCAAAATATTGTACTTAAATAATTTTTTATTGTAATACTATTCTTAAAACAATTTTATATACCTTTTCTAATCTAAGTGACACTAAATATCATAAATATTATCCATTTACACGCTTTTGAAAAATCACGGTTCCGAACGTAGTCGGATACCTTAAAGGAAATTTTTTTTTCATCTAACAAACAGCGATCTTTGGAAGATGTTTCCGCCTCAGGCATAAGGAGTAACTTTTTCAAACAACCCTACATGTCTGCTTTCCTTCGATTGTCGAATGATTCGCTTTGAGAGTACTACGTATTTCTGTATTCAAATGACTTCGTTAGTTGAAGAATACTGATATTTTTAAAGTAGCTCATCATTAAGTACCCCTGCAAGAGTTAATGAAATTTCAATAATTAAGCCAATTCCAATTAAAATTAAAACCAAGAATATAATTTACGTAATTTAAATATTGTTGTAAAAATTAAAATAGAATTTACGTAATGGACAGAAATATTAAGATTGATTAGTTCTTTAATTTATAGTTTTCTAAAAAAGTTAAGAAGCATTTAAAAAGGTTATATGAACATTAAAAATTCAGAAATTTTTTTAAAAATATTTTATTTCTATTGAAGGCTAGGAACATGGAAATTTTAGAATGTGAAAATATTAAAAACGGAAGCTTAATAAATAACTTTTCTCCTAGCAAAACAAAGATGAATGTTTTAGTGAATGCTGAATTTAACTTTGTTCATACGTAATAGCCAATTTTTAAAAAATGATAGAATTACATTTAGATTTTCTTGTAGATCATAGACTATAAGAACATGATTAATAACATTTGGTTGATTTCAGGAAACAAAAACAAGCAGTAATTTTTTTTAAAAATTCATATTAATATGGCTAACTTTTTGTTATACATAAAGTTTTATAAGCAATAGATCGAATATCACACCACATTCTGTTCTGTCATGTGTAATATCAAGAAACTGAAGTATAGTTGAATTTTTTTGGATACAAGTACAAAAAATGTGAGAAACTCTCATCAAAGTTAATATACCGGGTGGCTATAATTAAATTGCAAGTGTTGAAAGGGTTCTGGAGGGAAGACTACCGGGGATATGCCAGTAAAATTTGGTATCTACACGTTTCAGAACATGCTCAAGTCAAATATTCAAGAAAAAAATAATCATTTTCTCCCGATAGATGGCGCTATACCGTATTTCAACGCTCCCCAGTGGCATATACTTCCAAAACCGATAGACAGAGCATAATGTCATTCTTAGAGGCATATAAACAATATAAAACAGTCCTTACAGTTTATCAAAATTCCGTACTCGCTTCAGTAATTAAATTTTTACAGTATCATATAATCAAAAATTATCATTCTTTATAGATTGTAAATTAAGATCATAAATTAAACAATCCATACAGATGCTTTGGAAAACAACTAAACCATTATTTATTCAATGAAATTATTACATGATATTATTATTACATTATTACAATATGCGAACCACCACATGCAACCACATCATGTAGCACTTTTTTAACCGGTTTAGCGATGTGAGGGGGTGCTCCGTCTTGTGTGCATAAATATCTTGGTTTCTAAACAATGCCTCTCTTGAAATGCTGGAATCATTTCTTCTCTCAACATCGCACAGTAGCTATTCCCAGTAATACTACAGCGTTTGGGACCACTTGGAGTTGGGGTCTCAAAGAAATATGGGCCCACAAGTCATTCCACATGATTGTTGAATAATTGCTACCATTCTGACAGAATATCTTCACTAACAATGCACGTTTCTTCTTATTCAGAGTCATGATTGACAATTACTCAATGTGGCCTTGTTTTTATATTGTTCCATAGGCTTAAAATTTCATATATGCCGCTGATAAGCGTTGAAACACACAGCGCCATCTATCGGGTAAAAATGGTGATTTTTTTATTGCATATTTGATTTGCGCATGTTCTGAAACGTGTTGGTACTAAATTTCACTGGAATATTCCCGGTAGTTTTCTCTCCAGCACCCCTTGAACACTTGCAATTTAACTATGGCCACCCTGTACTTAACTCTGAAACAATTATATGAATACTTTTTTGCCAAATCGATTAACTCCATGAAACAAGAAGTTGTGAAAAATTATAAAATGTCATATATTGTTTTTAAAATTACAAATTCAAAAATACAATGTAGACTACATAACTGCAGACACGTCTTTTATCTCACGACATATAGAAAGTATTAGATAAAATATACTTGGAGTAATTGTTATTATTACTACAATTTTTTCGTGAATAAAGGAGTTAATTGATTTGGCAAGTGAAAGAAAATTATTAATTTAAATTCAGTCTTTGAATTATTTCTTTATTTCGGACAAAACTTCATTATAAATTATGTCTTCTTTGTTAGCTGCATTTCAGCTTTCTCATGTCGATTTGTCCTTAAAGTTTTATAATACTCATGTTTAATAGGAGGAAAGAATTTTAATAAGTCCATATATATCTCCCCCCCCCCCTGGTGATCTCTTGTCAGATATACTTTGTTTTCTAAGGCTTGTGTACTTTTTTCAAACATAGTGGTCTACCTGATACACATTTTCTAATAATAATGGCATTAAAAAAAATTCGGCAACTTCGTTAAAGTCACGTTTGAATTGTATGAGGTGGGGTTTCGAATTTTTTAATTTTATCCAGTGCATTTTAAGCCAATTTATTGCTATCTCTGTAACTGTTACCTTTCTGTTATTGATAAATTTTCTGAAGCACTTGTAGAAAAAAAAGTCCTGATGCATCATTTGAACCATATGAAGCGGTGCTTTCTTTTTTCAGGTTTTTATTATATTATACTAATCATCTAGAGAAAAAATGCTCTGGAATTTTAAGCCAGAGATTCGATAATAGAAAACTGTGAATCATTAGGCAAGTAACTGAGCTAGAAATTTCATTTCAATTGATTCACTGTACTTCGAAGTAATTTCAATAAATTTTATAAACAGTTTTAATATTTCTGTTTGGTCCCGTACATGAGTCTGAATAGGTTATTTTATATTTTACAGTTTTTTGCACAAATCTTTATATACTTTTACTGGACATGAAGAAATTTCATGGGACCCACGAGATCCTTCAGTTTCTGGCCAAATGACATGTGAAATTAAATGAACAGCTTTCATATATCTTCGTAGCAGAGGAAAAAGAGTGCAGCCGGTTAACTTAAAATTTTTATTATGGTATATACATTATAGTATGGAGTTAATTAGATTGGCTTCTGAAATAAATTACTATTGGCTAAAAAGATTTTGTCGTTTAGTGGTGTTAATACTTATTATTTAGAGAAATTTTTTTTGAATAGATACAGTTAGTGCTTTGATATTAAAATGTAATAAAATTTAAAAAAATAGAGTTAATCGATTTGCCAATTTCCATATATTTCTCTAAATTTGCGAAGAATAAAAATCAACTGAGATTGTTTCCTTTGTCATGAAAAAATTCTGTATGTATACCTATTATTATTATAGTTAGAAAGAAATACTATAGTTTTTTTCACCCCAATTCGAAAAAGTTTACAGAGTTTGCATTCTTTTTTTTTCTCTTTTTTTTTTTCATAATTATATTGTTAAACAAGAAATAGCAGAAAACTATTATGAAATGCAGTTTTCTAATATATAAATGAAAGTTGAAAACTGACAATGACAGATTTTAAGGCTTCAGATAATTAAGTATTATAATAAATTATAGTTTAAAAAAACTAAAAACCACGCTTTTATGTTTAATCGAACTAAAAAGTAAAAAAATAATTCTTAATATAAGAATAAAAGGATTAACGAAAAAATTAATGTCATTGGGGTAAAAGCGTAAGGTGCTTTGTACTACATTTTTACACTAACTCAGCATTTCGGAATAGAGAGAACTAGTCAGAAATTATAACGATTGATATAAGGCACCCTACGCTTTTACCCCAATTACATTAATTTTCTCGTTAATAATTTTATTCTTATATTAAGAATTATTATTTTTTTTACTTTTTATTCAATTAGGTAAACATAAAAGCGTTTTTTTTTTTTTTTTAAGTTTTTTTAAACTATAATTTATTTTTCATTTTTTACTTCTATCTACAATAACATGCATTTTTAGTTTGTTAAACTATCATTTATTGATTGATGAATTAATCTTAAATGCGTCATTTTTTAGAACCTGGAATACTCATTAGCATACTACCAATGCGTCGATACGGCCAGGTTTGCAAAATGTAGGATCAGCCAAATGAAGAAAATCTGGAAGAGCTAAGTTTAATAACATTTCATGCAAAAGAAGTCAATGAAATTTTTCACAAAAAAAGAGCTCAATATTCTCTCTGAAACTTGCATCAGTATTAGACTCAAAAGTACACTTTTTGAATCGAAGAGTTAGTGAGAAATCATTTTTAATCCGGTGACCTCTGAATCAATTCTCAGCTGTTATGGTAAAATGAAGCAGTGAATGTTGTTTGATTCCACAGATCAGACAAGAGAATTCAGAAAAATAGACCATGTCTGAGTTTAGCGGTTAGAACAGTGCTTCTCAAACTTTCCATATTTGCGACCCAATTTTCAGTCATAATTTTCGTCGCGCCCCCTCATACAATAACAATGTATTGAATTCAATAATAATGTACTTCGACACTATAGCTAAAATGCAACTTTAATATTATAAACTGCACATATTATCAATGTATTTATATTGTTTTTTATATGTGACTAATGCGGAAGTCATTCGTAATTTTACTAAACTTGCTTTTAATTTAGTATTAATAAATAAATTATTAAATACCAGCCTCACTTACACATTTATAAGTATCATATATATCAGTGTGAATATGTATTTTATTTTTTATCATGTCAGAATGTATTTTGCTTTGCTTCCTTTCGGTAAATTAATAATTATTTTATATCTTTTATTTTGGACTTTTCGATATGCTCGCCCCCCCCCTTCCACAGTTTGAGAAACGTTTTTTATTATTTATTTTTTATTTCCATTTTCAGAAAAACTGGAAAATTGTCTATATTATGGTAAGAAATGGCCATTATTTCGCTATTATAGGGTTGTAACAATCTTTTAGTCGCTAAATCTGGGAATGGAATATGGAATTAGCCGCCAAATCTAGAAACGATAAAATGAATTAGTCGCCAAATCTCAAAGTCCTTATTCTTGACTATCCTGATCAGGACAATGAAACAAAATTATGAAATTATTGTAATGTCATCGTGCGGTCCTTGACCAGTGTGCAAAATTTCAAATTAATCTGACCTTTTAAAGTGGGTAAAAATCGATTTCAAAGATTCCATTACATACAAGTGAAACTTATAAAATCGTGTTAAAAAGAAGAAAATGTTCTTTGAATAAATGGTCTGATTTGAAAATGACACATTACATTACTTTACCAACAATTTGATTTTATCGCTGTCATTTCACTAAAAAAAAACACCACCAGGATAAGAAATTTGCAATGTTTTTTATTGTAATTTTTAAATTTATTTGCTTGCATTATAATTGACATTTGGATTACAGAAGCCAAGTGGTCCTAGTCAATGGGCTTCAAACCGAGCCATGATTTCGCGTCTTAATTCCATCGAAGATTCTTCATACCAAATATTGAAGTACGCTGCATGCGAAATGGAATTTATCCTCAAATTTATTACGTAATGTTAGACGAAATTCAGGACAGTGAGGAATGAGCTCAGGTGGCATCCTTCACTGAACCTCGGTTCAGAATTATGAGATCAATCGATTATATACCTAAATTAAAATTGCATTGAAAATAGGACAATTTCCTTCCAACGATCATTTAAGATATAGCTAATCGAGCAAATATGTATATTTTTCATCTTTTGCGCCTTGTACTAATAATGTTCATAACGAGAATTACTTTTTCTTTATTTGAACAATAAGTTTATTTCAACATTTTTTAACATTAGAGCATAGTTTAATATAAAATGTATCAAGCTATATAAAGATAATGCAAACATTTTAAACTTCAAATTGCTTAATATTTTCATTTATTTTAAGGCTGTTTTCGGTAAAAGTACGAAAGCTTGAACTAAACGCAAAGCACATTTTCAGACAGAAAAATGCCTCAATTTCTATGGAAATTTGCAATATCTTAGCTCATACCTCTGTTAACAATATAGTGTTTTTAAAAATTTCAAAATATTCCGTGGATACTTTCTTTTTCGTTTTAATACGTGAAGGCGTAGCCCATTTAACATTACGATATAGGAGAAAAAACACGAAACACATTTCATACCAGAAAAAATGAATCAACTCGGTTAAAAATGGGAAGTATGATAAAAAAAATACTACTCTTTAAGGGATAGTGAAGACAGAATATCATATTAATTTTTCATTTCTTTTATATCTGAAAAAATGTTCCAAATTCGGGCTCTGTTCTTTAACATTGACCGAAAACAGCCTTAAAACAGTATTAATTTTTTGAAGAACATATTAAAGACTGGAGTAGTTTTCGTTTGCTTAAGGCTGTTTTCGCCATTTGCACAAGAGCGCGTGAACTTAACGCGGAACACATTTTCGGACAGAAGAAATGCCTCATTTATATAAAAATTTATGACATTCTAACTCATGCATTTGTTTATAATATAGTGTTTTTAAAATTTCAAAATATTTCTTAAATAACTAGTTTTTTTCCTTTTAACATGTAAATGGATAGATCATTTAACATTATGGTATAGGAGAAAAATGCGAAACACACACATTTTTGTACAAGAAAAAGTATGTCAATTCGGATAAAAATGAGTAGTATGATAAAATAAGTGATTTTCTGCAGGATAGTGAGGACAGAATATAATATTAATGTTTGAGTATTTTTATATCTGAAAAAGTTTTCGGATTTTGGGTCCTATTCTTTAACGTTAGCCGAAAACAGCCTTGATAATCGGCAAAATTTTGCAAAACGAATTCGATTAGAAGCGTTGGTCATTACTCGAATTTTATTTTAGATTGCGTTTCTAAGATATAATTCTCATTAAATCTTAATATTGTTATGAACAGAAAAGTAGCAAGTGTTTTACCATTTTGGAATCTTAATTAAATGGGTCAATTTTTGAAATAACTTGCTAGAGTAGTATACAATATTTTTCTTTTTATAGAGAGTCAAAGGTGACATCATTTCCTCAAACCGTCTAAAACTACGCGCGCGCTTACTTTAGCTAAACCAGTAAAGGGTTTTGCTCGATTTACGATTGTGATTAACGGCAAGGCTATGTAAGGTCCCGTAAGTGAAAAAATCAATGTAAAATTGTGAAATTTGGGGTACCTAAGGATGCGATGGATATTTTGCAAATAAAAAAATGGCTATATATGTTATGGATGGAAAGAAACAAATGTACCATTTTGGAATCTTAACTAAATGGATAAACTTTTGAATTACTTGCCTAGGTTAGTATGTAAAATATTTTCTTCTTTTTATGGAGAGTAAAAAAGTTAGGTGACGTCATTTTCTCAAACTCCTACTCAAACAAACTACGCTAACTTTAATAAGGCTAGTAAAGTTTCTAAAATAGGCTATGTAAAATAACGTTAGTGAAAATTACTGTAAAACGGATAAATTTGTGGTGACAGCACTGGCGTAGCTAGTTCTGAGTGGGCCCGGTATCAAAACTACTTCGGGGCCCTTTTTTAGAAATGAAAGGCTTATTAGTGGTACTGTAGTTACACATGTTGGGGCCCCCGTATCATTGATACGGCGGTAGCTACGCCCCTGGGTGACAGTGTCGTGTCCTTGAGGACGCGGGTGTTGGAGGGTTCGAGTAAAAGATCATCCATTTTGATAACTATAACACACTTTTATTTACTATTTCACTTAATAGCTTTAAACAACTTAAGGGAGAATACACTTAGATTACTAAACCCGAAGAGCAATCAATGACAATCAATTAAATATAATGGAAATAAGATCACTTATATATCTGATCTCTTGAGTGTGCGCTGTTCTTTTTAATACTTAAATAATCTTTGAATAATCTCCCACTTGAGCTCCATACGATGTCCGGTCCCTAACGCTATGTGTGTTCTCTTCTATCTCGACTGTCAACCATCATCGCGCTTACTCTACGACTAACACTTAAATAGAAGTTCTAATTTACACAAACCAAGTCTTCTTTACAGAAAGCGGTTTTCAACTGAAATCACAGTTAAAAAGATTATTTTACTCGAGAGGATTAGTGAAAACGTGGACAGACCCGTTACAACAGTACCTAATGATGTGATGTGAAAGGTGTCAATTCTCCACATCTACAAAAATATGCTAGACATAACTAAACCAAGTGAAAGGGAATTTTATTATTCTTCCCAGAACTAATATTACCCTCTCTTTCACTCCATGATCGCTTGAAGTTGAGTATCGGGACACCTCGTACAGGTATTTATTAACTGTAGGAACTGAAGCCAAAAAAACAGCAACCCTTATAAAACATGCGAAATCGAGTGCAGATAGTATTTGTATATTACTTGTGTGGGCAAGATGGGGTAGGGAGGATAACTTATTTATACGATCACATGTTTTGCCAAGAACCACTTCACATTAGTTGCACAGCATGGTCTTGCATTATCATGAAGTAGAAGTCAGCTCCTTTTCTTCCAAAATTGTGGTCTCGCATGTGAGAACTGTTTCATCAAAACTGCTCTGTAGCTCTCTTTGTAGCCAGTTTGATCAGATGGAGGGTAAATAAATGATGAATCGGTCCATGGCCATCAAAAACGATTTAACTTTTGGAAGCTGAATTTGTGATATCTCGGAGACCCTAGTGTTCACCAATTTTCATTGCCTCTTATTTTCTGAATCGAATTGTAGAAACAGGATACATATTTGCCATGATCAAATTCAGAATCAAAGTATATCGATGAACTGCGTCGATTAATTATTCACAAGGATCCATTTTGCTTTTTTTTTGTTTGCACGTCAAAGGATATGGGCAAACGCTGAGCAAATCTTTTTCCGAACTCTTTGTCAAAAATTTTCAGTTGTATACGCAACGATGATAACTCATTCATAAGTTTCCTAAGGGACATTTGACAGTCTGCAATCACCAAAATACCAGCATTCTCAGCCGTATTAGGTGTTCTAGTGGTTATTGGTCTTCCAGGGGATGCTTGTCATTTTCATTGCAAACAGAGCACCTACGTTTTGAATGTCAAATCCCAAACCACCTTTGCAATCAATGGAATTCTCTTCCCGTGTGCACCATACAGATTGAAATATATACCGAACATTTAATAAACGCACTTTATAATCACGCTATCTTGTGTTTCCAGTAAATTGTTAATACTTGAACTAGTGATATATTTTGGCTTGCATATTTGTTTTTCGAGTGCCAGACTTTTAATAATGCAAGAACTTCAGCCTTGTTTCTTAGGAATTCATTTTTCGCTAATGATATTAAAAATTATTTAAATTTGTTCGATAGTAAAAAGGACCTCCAAGAGTATCTAAGAATAATTACTTTAGAATGATCGATACGAATGGTATTTATATGCCGACTTAAAACATGATTTCTTAGAACTTTCTAGCTATCTTATATCAGTTGATTGCTTATTAACGTTGCACTTCGAAGCAACATGATGGCTATTCATGACAGACCTAGGGATATTGAGCCATGGTCACGTGACGAGGATGACACCTGAGTCGACACTCTTCTTTCCGACTATCTAATAAAGAAATGTGCTATTTTATTGCTGTAAAAATTATGCTCTCGTGATTATTCTTTAGTATTCTTATTTTTTGAATAAAATTGAGAATTGGCAATCAGCAAAAATGTCCTATAAAGTGTTAAATAAACTGCTGTTTGTAAATAATGCAACATCATGAAGGAGTTATCAAAATTAAATGAAATGTAATACGCAAATGACTTGTATTAGTACAAATAAATGAATAAATTTCCAAAGCAAAAAAAAAAAAAAAAAAAACATTAAGTGTCCGAAATTAGTATTTGTGTGTGGTGTAGCTACCACGCGCTTCAATGAAAGCTGCTATACGACGTGACATGGAGTCCAACAGATGTTAAATGTTTACTTGTGAAAGAGAAGTCCACGTTGATTGTATAAGCACCCAAAGTTCATCTTTTGAAGCCGTCGGACACAGATCACGGGTGAGACGCAGACCAACCAAATCCCACACATGTTCAATAGGCGACATATGCGGTGAATAAGCAGGCTAAGAAAGAAGTTACATGTTTTGGGCTGAAAAGAAGTCTCGAACATTCCTTTCAACATGTAGGTGTGCATTATCTTGTTGAAAGATAGCTCCAAGGATGTCTTGAAGGAAGGGAATGACATCGGACTCTAGCACTTCACTGACGTACCTGTTGTTATTCAGATTACCCTCAATTCATAGTAGCAGAGATCATTCATAATACGAAATCACACCCCAGACCATAATTTAGGATTTTCGGCTACTATGACGTTTATTAATACACTCTGGAAGTCAGCGTTCACCGGCATAGCGTTTAACACGAATGCAGCCATCATGGCTTCACAAATCAAAGCGTGATTCGTCAGAAAAGACAACTTCTCAATCAGCCCACTAGACTCTGTGTTCATGTGCCTATTGCAGACGCAGCCGTCGATAGTTTGCCGTCAGGGGGATCCTGTATAAAAGAATCCTTGCACGCAGTCCACGGTGTATCAGTCGTCGACGAATTGATAAAGCCGACATTTATACTCCTGTAGCAGTAGGCCAACGTACTGCCAACTACCTACAGGAAGCTGTACGATCATTCACAGCCATGCGGACCAGTTGTCTGTTATCACACGCTGATGTCACCTTCCATCGTCCACTCCCAGATTTTCTGAGTTGTCCGATGCTCGTCGGTCCATTGCTTCCAAACTCGCATCACTGTGGAACTGTTCAGCTGCACATAAGCTGCTACTGCGTGACAGGAAAATCCTCCTTCATGAAGGCCGATGTTTCTTCCCCGTTGAAACTCTGTAAGTTGAATTTTCACCCTATTTCGTCATGGAGGCATACTTAGATTCCACTAAACGTTCGCCACTATTAAATAACCATGCACGATTTTCAACGTCCCACAATAGCCTTCTATTTATACACTTACGGCATCAGCTCAGAGAGCACTGCTCACACCACGCGTGTGTGGTGGCTTTGAAACTCTACTACTTTGCATAACGTTCTATGATTGACATCTCCTGCACACAAATTTCATTTCAATAAGATGATTTCTTCATGGTGTTGAGAGAATTTTTTACAAACAGCAGTTTGCATAGCTATCGTGATAAATCTTATTGGAACTCGAATTAAATTTAATAAGTCTCTCTGTCTCTCTCTCTCTCTCTCTGGTCTACACATTTAATAAAACTTATTTTTGAAAGAAAGTATTTGTTTTGCTACTTTATTAATAATTATTTATCACATTTATCTGATTAAATATTATTTAATATGGAATATTGGAAAAAGGTTTTCATCGTTATTATATCTTTTGATACTAACTCCTTTTCCTACTATTTGATGAGCCTTAACTCCGTCTTCAAAAAAAGATCTGAACATTTTGTACGCTCAAGTACATAAATTAAGGATAATGCCAGCTCCGGCAAAAAAATGTCCAGAAACAAAACGTGACATATTCATAAAGATCACTTATTGAATAAAGAAAAAAAGAGGGTGTACTTATGATACCATTCATAAAAACCACGATTTTTGCTCCCTGGAACAATTATAAAAATACCCCCTTTACAAAAACTTTATGTCACATGGTTGATGTGATGGTTAATACGTTGTATGTCACCCATGTGATGAAATAAAGTCCGTACAGCGTCTAAGCATACAGAGTATCACATTGAACAACGGATCCTGGGGAAGATTACTCCACTCAGCAGGAAATGCTCTTGAAGTTTCGGTACACAGTAGGTGATTGCCGGGCTGCAAATCATCGAAAACACATATCCCACACATGCTGTATCGGTTTCAAGTCAAGTGAGAATGCCGGTCATTCCATACGGGTGATATTCTCAGATTGAAGACCTTTGCTTTTGATGTTTGCTCGGTGAAGACGGGCATTGTCATTCACGAACACACAATTTTGCGCTCATGACATCCCTAAACAAACATATATGTAGTTCCAGAATGATGTTCCGATAAATATGGCCTGTCATGGTGTCGTTTTGAACATGTAGATCTGTTCTGGAGTCCAGTACAATTACACTCTAAATGAGTAATCCTGCACCATCGTGACAGGGCGGTTCAATGATGTTGTTTTGGTCGTAACGGCTACCTGGAGTTCTACATATGAATGTACAACGTACAATGTCCATCCACCGCTCACACATACTGCATGTTCTCTATTTTAGGTTAACAGCTGGAGACAGTGAGTTGCCGTGAGTGGAACCCATATGACATTTCTAGGAGCATATAGACTATTATATCCCAAACGATTGCACACGGTTTCCCTTGGAATCGTCGTACTTGTGGCGGTAGATAGAAGACGAAACAGGTCAGATGATATGCTCCGTCTACTTCTTTCGGCAATTACTACCAAATATCAATTTACATTCGGCTTTGTAACGTTTGGAAAACCTGTTCTGTAACGTCTAATGATATTTCCGTTACCTTAGAATAGTTTCCAAAGCCTAGAGATGACACTTTAGGGAATTCAAAATTCCTTGGATACTTCCATCTGAGTACACCTACATTCCAGGTGACCAATTATTCTACCACATTAAAAATCATCCATATGTGTCCTCTGCGTCATAACTATTCGGTTATAGCACTGAGCGGTTTACAGAATGCTTACTTCTTTCCTTCCATTTCTTATATACTCCTCTCTCACACTCTCGACATTGTGACGTACTATCGGCGCCATCTGGTGGCTTTCTGTAATTTGTATATTATTCTTGAAGATGTGTGTGATAATTCTACAAGTGAAATTTTTACTCTAGAGTTTGATTTCCATGTGATTCCAAATTATCCTTAATTTATGGACATGAGTGTAAATTAAAAAAATCTTCAAAATATACAGTTTCGATAAACTGAATTTAAAGATTTATTGGTGATGAACTAACTCGAAAATTTACAAAATATTGAAAGAGCCAAATATTGTTCAGTTTATAGCAATAGAGAGGATTAAACGGGTAGGACACTTAATAAAATTGGATGACAATCGATCCATTAAAAAGATCATCTAGGCTAAGCCATTTGGTACCCGAAAAAGATTGAGGCCAAAACTTAGGTGGATTGACTATGTGGAAAAATACTTGAACACTATTAGAGTAACCAAGTGGAAAACTAACCGAAAACGAACGGCATGGAATGGAAGTCCGAGGAAGGCCATGGCCCACATTTGGGGTCGTCACGACAGTAAAGGAGAAGAAATTGGAAGAGTTCACTCTTCAAGAAAGTGAAGTAGAAAATAATAAAGTTTTGCATTTTATTTGATTCAAATCAAGGATCTATATAAGCTCTCTACATTTCCTAACGTTTAGTAAGTATGTAATAAATTTACCGTACCATCACAATGACATGAAACAAAAAAAAAATAATAAATTTCTGCGCAGTTAGTAAATTTTTATTTGTACATTATAAGGATATACATTTGGTCTTATTCTACATTTCTTCATTTTATGTTTTCAAAATACATCGATATTATTGAACCTCCTTTTGCATTTACAAAGATGCTGCTACAAAATTATTTAAAAAAACTTCAATATCCAGAGAGTATTGGCTTTCTTAATTTGTATGCTATTTTAAGCTGATCTTATAGTCTTGGTTGTACGTGCTTTGGATGTGATTGTATAAGATTGGCACTATTAGGTTGCTGATACATTAAAGTTATGCAGTGAATTACGGAAACGAAACTCATAAATCTGAACTGTGTCAAATGAAAATTATGTCCAAGGTAGCCCTCTCTCCTTACTACACACTACGATAAATTCTATTCTGTAGCTCGGAAAGTTTAAAACTGCAATTTCGATATAATTTTGAGTGACATTCTCTAGTCGAGTGAAATTAATTAGAATTTGTTAAATTCAAATTAACGCGCATTAAAAAAATAATTTGCATTTTATTTTCAGAACGTTATATTGGAAATCGTACCTAGACTTTTTGTGTGGATGAAAGCTATGGGGCGACAACGGCTATATCTATGCTGGTATCTCATTCTTCAAATTATGAACGAGCCTTAAATTAGAGCTAATATACATCTTAAATCATTCCGTTCAACATTATGTGTAGTGACAGGGTTTCATATTTAGAACTCTTAGCCTACGAAACCATAACTTTGTCCCCAGATTACTGCAATTCGATCCTGATGAGTTTTAATTCTAGATATACGTATAATAATAATAATGAAAGCAGATAGATCAGATTTATAAAATATCTTCAGCAAAATGTAAAAACTGAGTCGTAAAATTTAGTTGTAATGCTTCATCACATCCCACATTTAATTTTCACCAAAAAGAAATGTAACACATTTTATATCTTTAGTTCCAGGAGCTTCAGACTGTTATTTCACTAGTTTTTTTTTTCTTTTGTATTATTACTGGAATTAAAAAAGATGAAATTGCTAAATGACTACAGATGTAATAATACTACAAAAAATGTCCAATAGTGTTAGTTTTCATAGAATTGATATAATATTGAACCACACACAGATTACGACTTATAAATAAATAACGAAACAAAACATAACCTTTATGTGTCAATACATACAATATGTATACAATACTTTACATACTTATCAAAATGAAACGTGCCTATCGGCACACAGAAAAAATTTTAAAATGAACTTTGTCTTAATGTTTGCTTACTGTTTTTAGTACATCATTGATAAATAGCCCACTAATGCTAAGAATATATGATTAAAATGTGATTAATAAATAAAAATTCAGTCTTTGGGCTCCTTGCATTTAGTGCAGTCTTGCATATCATCTCTGTACTCTTCTACCTGAAGTGTTAAATCAAAGACGCCTAGCTCTTTTCTTATTATACTTGAAGCCTTCTTCAAAATAGAAATGGGATTTTCGCCTTTATCTAAAAAACAAAAGAAAAAAGTCAAAAAGAAACTATCTTTTTTAATAAGGAAAACAAATATTTTTCGAAAGTTTGTTCTCTCACTGTGTTATTCTTCAAGTATTTTAAGTAAATATATTTGTTTAATCTTTAATAGTTCCGCTATGAATCAGATAAATTGGAATATGAAAGTTGCATATTAAAATCTACCTGCTTTTTTAATTGCTTTCGTTTCGTTTTTTTTATTGTTCCTCAGGTGATTACTTTTCTTCAGGCAGATATGGGATTTATAGCTACGAGGTGGCTGAAATGGTGTTTTTTCTCCCAATTGAATTTACTGTCTTTTGTAAACATGAGTGATTCAGCTCCAGGATGTCCTTGTGATTTTTTGTTGTCTTCCTCCCATTTTTTTTCTCACCTCAACCATTCTTCTTTTTTTTTTCCAGAATTTTTGAGAACATTATATTCACCCCTTTTTCGTAGTGCAGCGGATATATAGCGCAACTTGGTCAAACATGGCCTATACATCGAAACAACTAACCCAACCAATGAAATGGTTAATTGAAGTGGAAACTCATGTTTAAAACTTAAGCGCTGTGATGGCTCTATCCGCGACCCTCTCACTAACAAGCCTTTTGGGGAATCTTTGGTCCTTAACCCTCCAAGCGGTCTGCACGTAAAATTCTGCCATTCTAGAGATGCTTCGAAAATGCACCACACGTATTTTTTTGCCTTTAAGTAAGACTCTCAAAAGCGGTTGAGCCGTATTTTTAAAAATATGGCTCAGCCGCATTTGAGAATCATACGTGAAGACAAAGAAAGCATCTCTAGAATGGAAGGATTTTACGTGCAGACCGCTTGGAGGGTTAAAAACTATTTTATTAGAACGCTTCCCCTGAAGAAGAGAACGTTAACAGGTAAATTAAGACTAATATATAAAGTCTAGGCTTTCAAGTTAGAAGGAGAGATAGGATAGGCTGTTAGCGGAGCAGTGATTAATCAAATTTAAAGTGTACCCCAGATATTAAGTGTTTGATAATTGTAATTATGGTGACGATTCGTCACTGGAGATTGAATATAGGTTAGATAGCAAAGAAGGCTGTGTACTTGAGTTGAAGTAAGTGTTACTGGTAATTAAAGTCTTCTCATACCTCGTGTACCTTGTTAATTGTCCTCATATTGCTTAAATTGTGTGCATCTCTTAGTTTTGATTAATAGAACTTGTGTTGTTGTTTGAGTTGCAAATAAACTAAGTGATTTTGAACATGGTTAGTCTTCCTTCCCTCTCTCCCACATCTCTAGGCGCGGAGGCAAGATCCTTAAAACGCTTACTTATCTTATTCTTCAACTGCGATCTTAGGTTGCGATGGATCACTGTTTCGGAAATCACCTTTTAATAAACCACGATGTTATGAACCGTCTTTGAATTTAATGTAGATTTTTTTTTGTAGCGAAATCTATATCTTGTTATATTTATATCATTTTTAACTATTTTGAAACAATTTCATGTGTGTATCCATTTGATTAAAGTAACCAAAAATATTTCAGACATATATTTTAATTGATCCCACAAATAATAGTTTTAACCATTGTATATAAAATAAATATCTAAATTTTAGTTTCTTATATAGTCTATAAGGGGAAAAATGGATGAAAAAGGGTTTGTTTATTTATTAAAACTTTTCATTTATCTCTAAGTATAATTTTTGAAAGTAATCCAGTGTTAAATTAATGCAACTTATAAATTCTATACCCCTTTTTTCGGAGTACATGATGTAAAAGTAATTATTCTTACCAACAACAATATGAGCAGACAAAGCTGTCTTATCCATACTCAAGGACCATATTCTCAAATTATGGACCTTCGCTACTCCAGGAATGGTATAAATAAGTTTCATTACTTCTTGGAAATTCATTCCTCGAGGACTACCTAAAATATTATTTCAGAATAAGAAAATGTAAGACATAATACTATTATGATGAGTTGAACATTTAACTGCATCTTACCTTCCATGAGGACATTCAGCGTCTCTTTCAGAATGGCAAAAGTTGTGATTAACACCAGAACAGAAAAGAAGAACGTACAGATGGGATCCACAATAGCATAATCTTTCTTTAATATGTAAAAGAAATAAAAGCTTATTACTAAAATTGTAATAAAATTAACTATTAGCTAAGTAGAACATTTAAAATTGAATCTGAGCATTAAAAATTTTCTCTCGTTATCTCTCTCGCACGCACACGCACACACACACACACACACACACATATATATATATATATATAATAATAATAATAATAATAATAATAAAATAAATAAATATAAACATAGCTAATATCCTACAAAACAAAGAATGGATAAATAATGGAATTGATAACCAAGAACAAACCAAAATATAAGAAAACACATAAAAAGTCAATTGACCAAAATGGAAAACTACCATATTTTCTAGAGCTGTCACCGACTCCCAATCTTTGCCTTCAGCAGAAAGTTTTTACATTAATAGTGCAGGAAAAAATGTAGAAAATCCAAGTTTGAAAAATGAAGTTAATCCAAATAATAGAAAGAGTAAGCTTATATTACTTAAGCAAATAATTAATCTAATAGAAATGACTTTTGAAAAATTGTTC
>BMAV01005502.1:254162-279610 GCA_019973955.1 Trichonephila inaurata madagascariensis | reverse complement strand
AAGGAATGCCCAGGCATACAGAAACGTTCTGTAAAGAAAACTCTTGCCACCTGTTAAAAACCACTAAGGATCTGTGTTCGAGTGCATTTGTGAGGATCATTCAGCAAAGTGAGACTTGTGGTCATGAGACAAAGTGGTCAAAATTGCACGCATGAACAATGCAGATTAGTAGCATTGAATTTTATAATGAGTTTTATTGCTGTTATTATCTTCATGCCCATTTTAAATATATCCATAGGTAAAAGAAATGTCTTCAGTGTCGTAATATCATTATCTTGTAAGAACTTGGTAGAAGTCGGGACTTAGATCCGAATTAAAAACTTGTGGAACCTGATGAATCGGTAAGTGTGTGAAATAGGAAACCTGGACACTGACGCAGCTAAGGTGAACAATTTTCTAAATGTGGTACTATGAAGTATATCTTAAGACACTCCGAATTATATCAATTCATTGGCAGCCGATGTTATTACAGTTCCGATTTTCATTTGTGATGGATGAATTGCATTATTTTTTCGGTTAGTATCCAGTTTTGTTAACAATAGAGAATGACGTGGGCATGCACCTTTTTGTCGCAATTTGTGTTAAAAGCTAGTTTTTTTTAGTTTCATTTCATGAAATTCAGAAAATATGTTTTGTCTGTAGTTCAAACCGAACAGATATTCTTTTTTTTATTAGTTTCAGCTGTTTACTGCATTGTTGATGCTTTCCGTGCCAAATATTGATTGCAGCTTAGAATGCAATTTTTTCCTACTCGTGTATGCATATATATATGAGAAACAGCACTCAATTTACTAGTTTGCGCTTTCATAAGCATACCCAACGAGCACAAAATCAATGTTTTAAAATTTAAATTGATACAAATGCCATGGTGAAGAAAATTTCATTTTTACTTCTTCGCACCTCTACGGCAAGAATGTTTTATTACTGTTTAACATCCTTTTTTCCCCTTTACTATTATAAATTGGATCGTAGTTCTTTCAGTTTCTCTTCCTGAAGTGCAGTAAATATATTTTGTTGTTCAAACAAGTTCTTTTTATTATTTACTACTATTAATGACGCTTTTACCAATCATAGTTACTGTTTTTCGTGCAAAGCATTGATTGCAGCATGTGATGCATTTTTTCCCCCGCATCTCTACATGTATTAAAAAAATCCCTTTGATATGGGGGTTAGAGGCTTGCGCAAACAGCTACATTATTCAAATTTTAAATTATCTTCATTTGTCAATTTTTAAAAAAAACGATAAGCTTAGAATCTAACAAAAATGAATCTGGTCTATGAATTTCTTTATTATAATCCTAAGGATGAAGTGAAAGCGTCATTGTTTAAGGTATCCGACTACGTTTGGAGCCGTGATTTTTAAAATGCGTACAAAAGAGTATTTTTTTTAATATATAGGATCACTTAGATTAGAATACACGTATAAAATTTTTTAAGAATATTATTACAATTAAAAAGGATTTAAATGCAATATTTTGGTAAAAAATGAACATAGAATTATTTATTTTCCAAATATTCTAGTTTTATGAAATATGCTTCTGTTATAATAATATTTTGCCTATATATAGCTCAGACCTATGTATAGAGCCTGAATAAGAATTTTTGAAACACATAGAAGTGGATTTATCCATTTTTTTAATATATCAGAGTGTGAGAAATCTAACAGAAAAGTACTAATAATTATTTCAATTCGCAGTAACTGAAAATAATGAGAATTTTTCAAAAGTTGTTGTTCAGGCCCTCTGGAGAAGTCTTAGTTAAGTATAAGCAAAATATTATTATTATTGAAGCATTTTTCATAAAAGGAGAATGTTTCGCAAAAAGGAAATTCTAAGTTCTTTTTTTACCAAAATATTGCATTGAAATAATATTTTTATTGTAATAATATTAAGACAATTTTCTAAGTGTATTCTAATCTAAGTGACAAAATATATAAAAAAATATTCGTTTGTACGCTTTGGCAAAATCCCGGTTCCGAACGTAGTCGGATACCTTAAGAGTTAAAACAATAGTTTTTAAATGACGATATGAGAAACGATTAAACCACTTAACCTTTTTACAAGTACACCCGAACGTCCCATTATACATCCAAAACTTTCAACAAGACACTAAAAAGTAAAAATATGGTGATTGATTAACTCAAAACATTAGATTACATCAGTGGTAGAAAGAATCAGTGAAAGAACTGAAACCACAAGCTCTTAAATTCTGTATTAAGACAACATAAATTATTTAGTACTTCGATATATATTATATATATATATATATATATATATATACATTTGTTTTATACCGATACAACAATTTAAATACAAAAATTTTAGAAAACAAAATTATCACGCCTAGGGGTGGATTTTAAGCTTTTTGGAACATAAACGGTTTGTAATCGTGGGGATGAATTTAAATATTACAGAAATTCTCAAGATGAATTAATGAAGTTTCAATTCCTTAATATAATAATTTTCCATGCATTCTGTATTTATATTATTTGTACTTCATTTGAAGGAAACCTTTTTGTTAGTGTATTTCCAATTTTTTTCTTTAACTCAATTTACTTACCCTGTAATAAATAACAATTGCTGCAATGAGAACTCCTAAACTTTGTATAAAATCGCCAATAACATGAATAAAAGCTGCACGAACATTAATATTTTCTTTTCCAGATCCAGTATGACTATGGCCATGTTTGGGCTCATCACCACCATGACTGTGACCATGAGGAACTCCTCCTGCTTGCAAAGCAACCCCCATTCTGCAATATAAATGGATGTAAGTACTATTTTTTTTACATTATACGAAATATATCTACGGTAATTCACGTAAAATTGTTTACACTTCAAAACTACTGATCTTGAAAGATTTGTATATATATACCGGGTGTCCATAATTAAATTTAAAATTTGCGAACAGTCTGTAGCAAAAACTATGCAGCAGAATTGCATGAAAATTGGGTAATGGCAGAATGAAATAATGAGAATTTATCGAGGAAAAAACCCAATTAATTTCAAAAACCACTACTAGATGGCGTTGTTCAATGTAAACTATTAATATTTGCAAATATCGTAAACATAGAGCAATCCGTTATTCCGGTTCTTCAGCCAAGGCGATGTGATACAGCCACAGTGTTTATGTAGGATGGTGCCCCTCCACACAACTCCTGTTATGTGAAACAAGTGCTCCGCTGCCATTTAGGTGACAACAGTATCATCAACCGGCATTTTCTTACAGCTTGACCTCCTAGATCCCCCGACTTGAATCCTTTCGACTTTTGGCTCTGGGGATAATTAAGTCCATGGTCTACCGTGATTCTATCCCATCACATATCCATCCGACCTTAAAGAAGGCATAGAACGCATTGTACGTAACATTCCCCAGTTAATGCTGCTGTCGACAGTCGAACATGCAATGTTACGCTTCTAGATGGTAGCAGACAACGGTTGACAGCATATCGAGCATGTTTTGCAAACTTTTGTGTGTTATTTATATGTTCTCAATAAAGCTATGATACTTCACCTAGGGGTAGTTTTTGAAACTCATTGTTTCTACTTCGCTCGATAAAATTCCCATTATTTCATTCTACCATTACCCAGTTTTCATATAATTCCGCTGTATAGTTTTTGCCACAGACTACTCTAAAATTTCAAGTTTTATTGTGGAGACACCTGGTATATATATATTCTTCATTTAGTCACGAAAAGGATTGTTTAAAATGTGTTGCTTTTTATTTTATTTTGTATTAACATCGGACTTTGAAGCTGAGCTAAAGTTATTAGTCTGTCTGTGGTTGCCTAGTGGTCAAGGTAATGGACTCGTGGTTGGTATGTCATGAGTTCCAGCCTAGTCTGCTGAAAACCCGCCGTGCAGAGGGGCCCGATGCACGTTAAATATGTTGAGACTCAAACGTCCTCCAGTTAGTGTGGTGGGGAAGTTAGGAGATGTGCCGGCTCAGGGGCCGTCCTCGTCAATTGACCATGATTCAAAATTACGAGACCTGTTGCCAAAAGTTTTCGTGTAGCTGAATAGTGGGACGTTAATATTCACTCACTCAAGGCTATTTGTGGTGGACGCCGTAGTTTTGAGCCTAGGAAAGTGACGAGGTGAACGTCTCAATTTTGAATCTCGGTTAAGTGATGAGGTTGACATTTGAGCTGGCATCCCACTCTCCAAACTTCCGCAACAACGGGAGAACTTTGAGCCACAGTATATTCAACATACATCAGTTACTGAATACGGTAGGTCTTCAGTGGCAATAGGACTCACGACTTAACACAAAGCTTGATATTAATATAAAAATTTTACTCAGAACATTGTATTTGATTCGCAATTAGTTCATTTATTTATTACGATATTTTTTATGGATCTTCATTCGGCCACGGTAGATGAATGAGCATGATCACGAGCTTGAAGCCGTCGAAGTTAGAATCTAATCCTGATTTTCAAATGAAAATCTTTTGTTCTGAATAATATGGGCTGTCAAAGTTTAAACGGAATTGGGCCTCAAAGTCCTCTTGTGATATGGTGGAAAAGTTAAGAAAGGGAAGAACCATTTCAAGAATCTTCCTTGTTACTTGAATGTTTTGTAAAACTAGAAATCCGTTGCCAGCAGCCATCATGAAGATCTGGTGTGATGTCATTTCAAAAATTTATTTAAATTTATGTACTTCACCAATGTTGTCATTCAACAACATTAATGCATTGAAATGAATTTTCAGTTTTACTTTTTTAAGTACAAATATGCGAAATTTTTTTCGAAACTATAAGTATTTGACTTTTAAAAATTTTGAGATGGAATACACTTAACAATATCAGCCCTTTTTTTTTTATCCCGATGGAAACCATTTATAAAAGGATTCAATGTATTTCTAAAAGCAACAGCCAAAGTTTGAGAATATTTTCAAAACCTTTAAGCACAGTGGACACTTAGAAATGGACTACTTTTGTAAAAAAGGAGAAATCTTCTCCAAAGCAACTTGTATACAATAGTTTCTAATAACTCATTCGTCAAAAATTCATTCAATTTTGTGCGTGCTATTCAAAAAGCTTTACATTTAGCTCACGTTACTGGGTTTTTTTTTATTGGGATTAACTTTTTTCTGAAGATGCAAATAAAATATTGAAAAATGACATTATACACTTAAACTATCAAAATCCAAATCTGAATCCTGGACTAGTATTTCCAAGCTTTCATGCCACACAATATGACATCTCAAAAAATAGAACTAATCTGTAACAAAATTGAACATATCTACGATAAAATTCAGCTTTGTCAACTCTGCATAGCTTAAATAAACTTTATTAGAATGAAGAACTACACAAATCAATACAATAACTATAAACTTCAAAGTTTTTTCCAGCAAAATATTAAGAATGTAAATATACATGATAAGATCTTCAAGTGATGACTGCATTCATTACTAATAATACTCTAGCAATTCTATTAGGATTTAAAGTGTTTATAATTAAAAAAAAAAAGATCGATTTTCATGCTGATATTACAATATTTACTGCGTTGCGATATGATTGAACGTCATAGAAAAATAAAGATGTAAATTGCAGAATCATCGGCTTTAATCTTAATAAAATTTATTGGTTAATACACGCAAAATTCTAATAAGTTATTTTCTGATTTAATGAATTAATTTAAACAATTTTAAACATGTTTCTTTTTCTTTTTCAAGGTTTGTTTTCCTTCTAAAGAAGTGCAATTAGATGATGACTACGATTGTAATGATTCTGAATGTTCAGAAATATATCCTCAAAATAGCAAGATAAGTATTTGAACATAAAATTGAATGAATAGTGAAATAAAGACATAAGTTTTAAATTGACTTAAAGGAATTCTTATACTTACATTATGTTTACACCAACACCAATTGCTGCCGTAATTAACATAATCTCAGCGTCTATTTCGTACTTTTTGCTGATAATTCTCTGAACAGCCATATATACGAGAATCCCAGTTACAACCCAAATGAGTAAAACAGATGTCAAAGCTCCAATGACCTCTTAAAGGAAAAATTAAGAATACATGCAAGGACTTAATAAAAAATATTATTAGAACATAAATCTTGATAATAATTTGTTTCATTTCCTTATGTTAAGAGAAGAAAGCTTATTTTGAAACAAAATAGAAATAAGAAGTCATCATGAGAATGACAGTCATTGTGATATTCCAATTTCCTTTTACATTGAAAGAGTTGCACTAGAAATTCACTATCTGGCAATTGCAAGAGAACCCGTAATTTCGAATAAGTGTCAGATAAGGATATCTTGTTAGAGCTGACTTAGACTTTTTGTGCCTTCTGCTAACACGAGAGCTTTTAAAATAATGCTTTATTTGGCATTTCCACCAATCATATTTTTATTAATCCGTTGGTCTAATTAAGAATAAAAAATATTTCGATTTTTTAAAAAATTGTCTTCACCTTATATCGGCCTCGACACTAGAATGAATGGGGAAAGGTCATAATTAAGTCACGCAGTAATTTTGAAACGTCGTCTGACATCGACAACTCCTAATCTTATTCTCTTTCCTTCTGTAAATATCCTAATAACTTCCAGTCTAAAAATGCTTCCTCCTAAATACTCTATCTCGAATTTTAACTATCAATTGTATATGCTCAGCGTTAAAACTGGTAATTCAAGATTGATAAAGTAAGGAAATGTAACAAGGAATTTTAGCAAAAATTCTCAACAATTTTTGAAACAATTAAAAATTAATACTCAGGTCAAGAGATACAATTATATAATTTCCATATTAAATGTACATTTGTGACGGGGCTTTATCGGTACTTATTCTAATAATCCTCTTGGGATATCTTTGAGGTCAGAATGGCAATTCTTTCCAACCAACCCAAGAAAAGAGCGTGGTTATGCAGATTAGGAATTGTATATATTGGAATGTTAATATTCGCGAGGAGTACTAAGTAAAGCTAAGTGAAGTGAGGTAAAGCTCTAGGTGAAGCGATGGGAGAAGTGTATTCCCTTAGCCGGATCAAGTTGGATCGATGAATAAATTGAAGATATAAGGACTGTACGCCGAGGAAATAGCGGTAAGACAGTTTGCTTAAGCTATAAGACTAGAGCGGATTCTAATAAGTTAGGAAATCAGCTATATAGATACAGTGGTTTATTGCGCTATTTGTCATAATTAGGGTTTACGTCGCATCACTCCTGATCATAAGCCTCCTAGACTAGTGTTGTTTTATTGAATATAAATTAAGATCATAATAAACTAATTTTATTATGGCAGAGTTTAGTGGTCCATTTTTCATTCCCTCAAACATAGATCGAGTGGATACCCCCAGCGCACGGGGTATCACACATTCCTTCAGTCTTAAATATTTAGTTGAAAATAAATATAGCATTATTAAATTAGGATACTTCAGTGGCTCACACAAGGAGGTGGGGGGGGGGAGGGCCCTTAAATCTTTTTACGGTCACTTTTATTTTTTTTACTGATTATAATCTTATGTATATAGTACGTAAAATTTAATTAAGTATTTGTTATTAATAACTTATTTTATGAATTAATGCTAATTATTTAGTCGGTAATTTATTTTTTGCAGTCTTTAGTTCCCAACAATCGACAAAATCAAAAGAATATGTTTAGTGGTGCATTGGGGTATGATGCGAGAATGGTAAACTTTCGGCCTTAGACCTCCCCCCCTATTTCCATGAAAAATTTCTATGTGTGCCACTGGGTTTCTTCCTTTTCATCAATAAAATAATATTCTTTGCTTATAAAAGTAGTGTTGCGAGTACATCCAGATGAGTGAAAGTGGAATAAAAAGTTTTGAAAAGAAAGATGATCGAAGAAATTTTATAAAAAGACAATTCTGGAAAACTAAGATTAAAATTTCTCTGTCATTTACCTGCTCTGTACCAGCCGAAACTCATTCTTTTTGTTGCTGGTCGGGATGCAACCCAGATGGCCATCAAACTTATCATAAAACTGGCAAAATCTGTTAATAAATGTGCAGCATCTGTTGCTATAGCTAAGCTGTTAGCTAAAATACCACCTAAATAGAATAAAACCCAGAATCAAAAAGTAAAATGAATTTGAAGACACTTTTCGTTCATTTTGATTCTGAAATAATGACTTTCAGCTTTAATACTTGAACAATTAAATACAGTTGGCTTTCCGAAGGAAACACCAGATGAGATATTAAACGAGTTAATTGGATAAATTCTTTGGAGTTCCTTTTGTTTCCTTTTAAAAGATATACAAAGTGTCAATAAAGACCATTTAAGGTATCCGACTACTTGCGACAACTTTTTTTAAAAAAAATAGAGATTTGGAGATTTTCTCTTGTGGTTTTTAGATTTATTTAGAATATTTTAAGTAAAAAAAAGGCTAAAATTAAGAAGAGAAAAATAAATTACTACTACTAAAATGGGTAAAAATTGACAAAAAATTACATAAATGGGACCCGCTCTGTACAAATAGTAAATGAATATATTCTCAATTTTTCAATTTTGATGTATTACTTTGCTATTCCTTTTTGTAATGAGCTTCAGGATGAGAGATATTTAAATTTTTACAAAAACTACAGCACTTTATCTTAGCTATTATATGAAATTGCTTAAAAAAACAGTGATTATATTCACATAAAGAACTGTAAATTTTGTAATAAAGTGATTGATAAATTTGAACGTTAAAACACTTCAACTGTTATACAGAACATACACAAAAAATTTCAGCAAATTATTTTAAAAACTTTTTGAGCAATCGCTGTTCCCGTTTGAGTAATTTAAAAAAAAACACATTTCGAGTAAAACGCGTTTTAAAGTATGACATCTTGCTTAAAGGAATAGTATCAGCTTTTATTAAAACACTTGTAGTTTTTGTTCTAGAGAACAGAAAATAATGAACTTGGTATTTTTATAAAGATAATAAGATGGCCTATAAAAAATAAAATCATAAAAAAAATTGTCAGTTTTTTTAAAAAATCATGTTTATGGAGTAGTCTGATACCTTAAGCTTAAAAGCCAATTGAGGGATATTTATATTGAGTCTCAAATATTCAAATACCATTTACGTAACTGTATTAGAAGCAAATAATGTATCTTTCTTTTCTGTCTACTTTTTTTCCATTCTATAAGAGATAAAGCATTTTTTTAGTAGTTTCTGATGGAATCATTTCCAACATTAGAACTAAAACATAATTATTTTTATTAAAATATCGCTCAAATACTTTTATTGGTTCCAATCATCCTTCACTTACAGATGGTCGAATATAATTAATATCGGTAAGTTAATTTTATTTGCCTCTTTAATTAATAATTAAACAATTTTTGATGAAAAAGAAGCAAGAAAAGAATCAAAAATATAGACTTACCTACAGCTTCTCCTATCATGAATAATAAGCAAAGCAAACTGGCCAATAAGAGCCTTCGACGAGCAACTTTATCAATACCGACTTCGTTTTCGTCATGACAATGTGTTTCAGACTAAAATAAAGGAAAATCATCCATAAACATCGTGTATTTTTTTATATATTTTATTAATCACAGAACAAAACAAAAATTTTACGAAATTTAATATGAAACTAATTTTACTACTCAAACTTCCGAGTTAGTATCAAATGATTTCAAGGACATACAACACAAAAGTTTCTTCTATTTATTTTAATTGAGCTTATGTTTAAATCTGTATGAACATGTAACGCAGATTAAGGGATGTTAATAATGTGTCCATAAGTTTGCACGAAAAAAATCAACTCGTGATGTTTTTTTCCATTGGAAAAAAAATTTATCAAAAATATAGCGATATTGCTCTCCTAATTTCACTTTTCAAGACTATTTTATCTACTTATGAAAGAAAGGAGAATATGTTATATACACTGCGTGACATTGAAAAGGCAATACCAAGGACTAAGCATAAAATTATTTAAATTTCAGGGTAGGTGCACCTTAACGAGTAATGTAAATGGCTTGAAATGTTCATTTCTCTCCGGCATATGTTGAATAGTATGCAAGGGAAATCCATGCCATTATTTGTGCCATTGGGGAACTTTTTTCCTTATTTCATAGGATAATAATACTAGTAAAGAATGCCATTCCAACCCCAATGTTGGCAGTTCCAGCAGACAGACTATTCTACTAGAGTAGTGGTTCTCAAACTTTCACTACTGGCGACCCAATTTTCAATCATAATTTTTATCGCCCCCCCCTAAATAATAATGTATTGAATGCAATAATAATGCGCTTTGGCCGTAAAGTTACAATACAATCATAATTATAAACCGTATAAATTAACAAGATAAGTATTAAATTTTGTATAAGTTACTTTTAAGTAATATATATTTTTATTTTTTTTACTTTTTAGTTTGATTCACTATAAAAGCATGTTTTTTAGTTTGTTTTTAATTTATAATTTATTTTATAACAATTTTTACTATATACGATAAAAATCACAATTCCAGTGAATAATTTAATTAAGAGGAAATATACTTACCTACTATCAAGGACTTTTCAATTTTTCTTTGATAATTTGAGAAAAAATTCAATAAAACTAAAGAAAATGTTCCAAATATGCATCACCTTAATAAAGGACATAAATCACAGACACTTTTCGCTAACAATACAGAAACGTTATTTTCCAGCAAAACTGTCATATTTTGCTCACGTTATTATAGTTTTGCTGTCGTTTGATGATCCACAAATAGCATTTTGAACTTTTTCTTCCTTGTGTCTTTTTGACAAGGCTAAGTGCTACATTTATGGCGTCTTAGTTTTCTTCATAGAGTTCTTTAGGCAGCATTTGAAAATTTCAATTCAATTTAAACGTTTCATGTCTATCGTTTTTCTCATATTTACTTTTGCTATCTTGATTAATATGCATTATTTCAGCAGGTTCTTCACTTTCTTGATCAGTTTCAACTTCCGTCAATAGAGTCACAGATGCCCATTTTTTTTATAAATATATATACTGCTCATTTACATTTATAAACCATAATAAGTCGTACAGCACAGCAATCAAAACCACAAAGTTGTTCATAGAGGAAATATTTTTGAACCAAAGTGGTCGCGCAGGGAACTCGATCAAAACAAGTACCTTGATTGTAAAAAAAGGTTTGCCACTCTAAAAAAAGAGGCATATTTGTGACAAATTCATTTTATAGTTCCCATTAAGACTGTCTAATAGGAGGATACTGTTAAGGTCACTGTTAACGAATAAGCAGTTTTCTTAGAATTAACGATTTCGTGAGCCTGGGTTGACTCTGCGCCTCATGCGACCGCTCCCATGTTAAAAGTGTATTCATTATAAAAATATCGATATGTCAGTTCTAAAAAATAATTGTGTAAAACGTTTTTCATTATGTATTATACGTTTTCAGAATACTCATAAAAATACATCTTGAACATATAATCCTTCAGTGCTCAATATGCTTATCCATATATCATAAAACTCATTCACATGGAAAAAAAAGCGACAGAAAAATATTATTTACAACTTTCCTAAAAGAAAAAGAGACGGAGTGAAACATACCAGTAAGTTTGAAAGTCAAATATATGATAATCAAAAGTAGTATTTTCGGGGTTAAAAGAAACGTAATAAAAAATCTCTCATCGTGGGATTACAGCAAAGCAAGCAAAATGTCTTTTTTTATTTGGTTATAGGATCAAAGATTGCTAATGAGCGTTTGGAGTGGAATCTTTTATTTTTGATGATCACCAGATGATATATATAAATTATATCAGTGTAAATGTGTATTTTTTATTATGTCAGAAAGCATTTTGTTTTATTTCATTCCAAAAAATTATTTTTTTAAACCTCTAATTTTGAATATGCTAGCGCCCCCCTCGCAGGGTTATCACGCCCCCCCAGGGGGAGCACCCCACAGTTTGAGAAACGTTGTACTAGAGGCAACGGACAGAGGTTAGGTTAATTCATACATCAAATCTCAGCCGAATCCACATAGATGCATCCACGTAGCACCTACTGCGGCAAAAATCGTTGGAACAAGAAAATGCGACAAGTTTAAGGCATATCAGTATTCGATATTGATGCATACATCGATAAGCGATGAAGGCTCTGCTGTCGTCATTTTATATTATGTGCAAGACATCTGTGATATTTACACAGTGACCGGAACGAATACCTGTCGATTGGTTACTAGTGGCCTTGAATTCCTAGTATCCATTAAGAAAACTGCCTATGATCCCACAACACGGATGACCATGTTGGCAGTGGTACGGGGCCAGAGGGATGGGGAAAACGGTATGACACAAGGTCAGTCAGACGAGTTACCCTTCTGTTAGTCCAATGATAGTCTCCGTGTACTACTGCAGGGTGGACGTAGTGGAAGGTAAAATCCAGCCGTAATTGTGGACCACTCCACCGAGCGACAATGTGCCATCATGGTTTGGGGTGCCATCGCGTATCATATCAGTCCCCTTTGGTTTGTATTCAAGGCACTGTTACAACCCAACAATACGTAGATAATGGAGTGCGGCCGGTGACACTCCCCTTTCTTCGTTGGGAGGGGTTACTAAATGCTATTTATCTTCCTAATAACATCCGACCATACACTGCAAGTATCAGTCAACGCGTTCCATAAAATCTACAGAAGTTTCACTGGCTACCATTTACCTTTAATCTCTTACCAATTGAACACATCCGAGACGTTATTGGGTGCCACTTGCTTACCCTGCCACCATCGCATTCAGAAGACGAACTGTGATAATTGGTTGACAGGGAAAAGAAAGCCATTCCTCGGGGTACCATCCATACTCTTATTGACTCTATGCCCAGACATGTCGCTAAATATGTCATTGCATGTTGTATTGTCGTACTTGATGTACCTATAACCAAATGAGTTGACGTTGTTCTCGGTCTGTGTTATAAGTATCATTTCAGAACAAACAGCACTTATTATTCGTTGCTGTTTCTCTCTGTTTGCTATGTTTTTTCACTTCTTGAGCAGCACTAATTCTTGGTGCTTTATTTTTAATGTCTCGTAGTATACATTACAATTATTAATCATGTACTAAATTATGATAAACTTAATAAAGCTAAGTAATAAATAGAAATTATATACCAAGACAATATATGTCAAAACAAGATAGTTACGGCAGCAAAATAGCAATCTCTTACTCTTGGTAACACACAATGACTGTTGGGTTAAAAATAGATTTTAGGCCCCAACCTTCTCCTATATTTGCCTATACAACTGAGCTGAGAGAATGGAGAATACTTGAGAAGGGACCCAGTGCTATCATTTTATTGTCGAAGAGGTGAGTGAGGAAAAGAATTAACAACTCTTGCTAGAGAAGAAATCCCACATATTAAGTAATCTTATAGATTTAGTTAGAAGTTTTTATGCACTATTTTAATAATTTCTGTCGAAAAATCACAAAGAGATCATTCATAAATATTTTTTAAAACTTTCTTTCTTTTTTTTTACAGAAATTAGACAGTAAAACAAAATATCAGGGAGAATGTTTTCTAAATATTCCATTTATTTAAAAATGGTATAGGTAGAAAATTGTAAAAATGGAATACTTAGAAAATTAGGAAATTACTCTTTAAATTATAAAATACAACTACAGGAAAATATTTATGTAAGAATACTATGACTATTGATCATAAAAAGTTGAAGAACTAGAAGTCTTACCAAAATGCTTTCTCTCTTCGCAAAGGCTTTTCCATTTTCTACAGATTCTGCAATAACATTTTGACAACATTCATCTGCAGCATTTCCGTGACAACAATAAATTATTGAATTATTTCTGGAAACTAAAGATTCGTAAGTTCCTGTTCGATGCTCCCCGCTTAAAGTTCTGTAAGAAATAATTGAAAATGGGAAAGATGAGCTCAAATAATATTTCTAACCATAGTCTACCCATCAATATAACATAAATGTTTTTGAAAAGTTTTTCTTTCCAATAATTTTGGAAACTTTTATTACTGCCCCATTTAATTCGGTTCACTTCCTACGTAATGCATATTTATTTTATCGAAAACAAATAGGCTTGTTTTTATTAACGGTTCACTGATGCAACACAATTGGTTGTTTGTGACAGGAGATTGACATCTGAATTAGACTCGGGATTCCCCAACTTACCCAAGCTCTATTATGCTATGATTTTAAATCTCAATAGAGTTCATGTACATTATAACCCTATTACTTCCCATTAAAGTTTTTAGACCCTACAACCAAATAGTTCTTAAGGTGGCCCAGTTACCAAATATCATCTGACATTAAATGAAAAGTGAATTTGAAAATTACGAGTGTAAAAAATATCTTTTGTGAGTAACTAAAAGGGAAACAAAAATTATTCAACGAAAAAATGCATGATCATTTAAATCATAATTTATTAAAAGTGTAGACTTAAAGAATTGATTTCCAACTTTTTTAAAATTTGAAATGTCATAAACATAATGTAGAGCGATTTAACGAAGATCATTATGGAAATACATCTTTTTTTTCCAATTCCTACTATTAACTCACACTCTCTCTCTCTCTCTATATATTTATTTATTTATCTTGGTGGAATTTTCAATCGTTAATAAAATACATTTTAAAGCACTCAATTGAGCTGAAATTGTATATACATGATTATTTTGGATAACAATACAATAATTTAATTATAATTAATAAAAATTTTAATTGAGTAAAACTAATTATTTAAAGAATTACAAATATACACACACACAGCCAAGTTGGTATCATTTTTAGCGACTTGTGTCAAAACTTGAAAAGGTTTTTTTCTCGCGTTTTAAAGCATTCAGTTGAACTGAAATTTTATATACTCGATTGTTTTAGATGATAATACGATACTTTAATGATAATTAATAAAAATTAATTACCATTTAATTTTGTGACTGTCATATGTATATACATATTTATATTAATTGCAACTATTTAATAAAAAGTAGCTAAAATAAAAATTTTCTTTGTTGATCTAAGTAGGAATTGACTTAATTTTTTTTATATTACTTGTTTTAAAATAAAAATATATTTTGTAAGTCAAACATTAAATACACAAATTAAATTATATTCAGCTTAACAATGCATATATTTGATATTCAAATAGTAGTTATCAAAAAAAAAAAAAAATTAAGATATCTTTTAAGAAGAAAAGTACACCAACGGTCGCCAAACTTTTTGACCTCACGGACCAGTAAATTCATAATTTAAATCCCATGGATCACTAATAGGATTTGTTAAGTGTTAAATATATTTATAAAAAAAATTGTGATCTAAGAACACAATCAATGAAATGAAACATAACTTAAACGTAATGAGTGAGTATATTCCATATTTTTCTGGAGAACAGCGAAATTTTCTCACGTACCACCACTTTGGTGACCTCTGAAGTACACAATCAAAATTAATCACGTATTTTTCACAATTTTATTTTAATCCTTAGCAATTTTTATTTCTAATAATATTAGTAAGATTATAAATAATATCAAATGATTAAATGCGTTGATTAGCTCTAAGAGAATTTCAAACGCGTTACTTCTGCAAATTATTATTTTGCAACTGAGTAATCAATATAATAAATTGAATATTAAGTTTTAATAAAGCTTCCAATATGAGCTCTAATTAGCATGCATACTATTATCCAAAATTGATTTTCTGACATATAGTATTTTAAATATTACTATTTGACTGTGTATACGGATGGCTTGGCACTTTGAAATAAGTTATCCCCCATGTGTGTTAATGAAAATCAGAGTAACGTATACATTGAAAAAATTACTAAGCCCTATTCAATAATAAAGTGAAAGAGGTTATTTCACGCAACATTATCTCCATTACGTTAAAAATGACCAAGTTTGACATCTTTAAAAAATTGACCGGCCATATTAGCCATCATTTTTTGTGTATTTATTGTATCATTTTCACTATTTTATCGAGAGCATTTAATTTTTTTTTAAATTTAGGTACAAAGTAAAATGGAAACAGTTTCAAAATAATGAAAATTCGCGTACATTTTCTTGACTAACTTTTTTGACAACATTTCTTATTACTACCATAAGAATAAATATTTTAATATGTGTGCAAAGTTTCAAAACTAGAAGACATATAGTTTTCTTAAAGGTTTCTTTTATGTTGAAATTTACTCTTTAGAGGAATTATGAGAGATTTCAATCACACAGTATCATCATAACTTGGATTGCTAAAATACTTCTATTTCAGCTACAGCTAATATATAAGCTGCATCGGAAACAGAGAGGGAATTTGCGTAACTTTTATCGGCAAAAAAAATTACATTTTTTGAGGATCAATTTTTGTGAAATGTCCCCTTAATATCATATCAACTGTAATTTTTCACACATAACCAATGAATATTTCTCTGTATAAGTAACTTAAAAAATATTGATGGACTATTTATAGTCTAGTACGCTGAAGAAGTTGATATAAACTTTTTGAAACTACATATCGAATTGAATGATGTATAATGATCTCTGGACATTACAAAACTCTATAATCCAGAAGGATTTAAATTAAACAAAAACTACATATATGAAAAATAACTTCAAAATCTTAAAATTTGCATTGACAAGTTTTGAGAGAAACCAGATAATTATAGATATAAATTTAATGAAAAGTATTGTGTAATTCTGATATGTATAATAATTCAAGTATTAAAATCCTAATCATACATTAAACTATATAACTTAACTGAAAATTCAAAAAAGGTACAGTTCATCTTACCCCAAAATACAAACAAAATTTTATTAACATTATGTTAAACATTTACATGTATAAAATTAAAAATATTTATATTTTAGATTTATTAAAATAAATATTATTTTAAAGCAATTATTTAACTTAAAGATATATTTAATTATTTAAATAGTTAAAACGTTTAATATTCCTGAAGAAAATTTAGATTCATAAAATATCTTACATCTCAGCTTCCATTTCTTGCAGAGAGGACAAAGAAGTCTAATGACTTCCAACAGGATCGTTTGTCAAATGACAGTCAGAA
This sequence comes from Trichonephila inaurata madagascariensis, assembly GCA_019973955.1. Taxonomy (NCBI): domain Eukaryota; kingdom Metazoa; phylum Arthropoda; class Arachnida; order Araneae; family Nephilidae; genus Trichonephila; species Trichonephila inaurata. The sequence goes on along the minus strand of BMAV01005502.1, from coordinate 262,657 downwards.
TGGAGAAAAAAATGCCGGAAAGTGATTATAATCACGTCAAACCTAAAGTAATGCTGTGTAATGTTGGAGGAGTGGAAAAAAAGCGATGATTGTTGGAACAATTTAATTGCATGACAAAAATATCTGAATAAACAGACGTTCTGAAAGCTTATTAACGCGTCACATTACGTAAATAGTCATTGTTAAGAAAGAATAGTAAATTCTACTATTATTCTATTATTAACCACTTAACAGTTTCTTTTTTCTGTCATATTATGTCAAAAAATAAGCATATTTTTTGCAAACATTTTTAAGATGAAATCAATTATATAAACTCAAATCAGCAGTAAGAAATGTTATAAATATTGAATTTAAAGAATTATGCTAATTTTTATTTGCATTGAAAAAACATTTTTTCTTAAAGTAGGCTTTTTTCCGAGGAAATAAGAGAACTAGAAAGAACACTTTACAAAAATGTATATTAGATTTAAAAACATAATATTGTGCTTACAGTTAATTATTCTCTTAAATTTGTGTTTTTGTGTGGTAAATTTTAAAAAACAGGGAGACAAGTATAATTCAACATCGCAATCAGAACAAAAAAAAAAATATAGTGTTTCTTTTTTCACCCATTTTCCAAAATCGTTTCTTTTCGAACAGCACACAAAACATTTCCTTGTTGGTCTCAATTTTTTGTCGATGGGAGGAATTACTTCTAAAAAATTTTTCTGTCAGTCGTAAGGGACTGGGAAAAATTCCTGGTCGTTTTTATTTTCTTATTTACCGCCCCATGTCTTTCAATAAGGTGATCTATAATATCAAGCCTTAAATTAAAATGAGATAATTTTCCTCCCAGTTTTTGATATAAAATGAAAGCATTCCACAATGATGTATCTAGAAGGTGGAAGAATATTTTTTGTATTATTTCTTGCTTCTTTTTTTTTTTGTTTTTTGTTATTGGATAATTTATGAGATGCTGATCTGTTCTATCTACACCACAAGAATCCAATAACAAACTTTCTTTATTTCCAGAATCATTTACAGAAATTTCAGACTCACTATCTGAGTCAATATCAGAATTATTTTCTGTTATGAGCCTCTCATAATCACTTCTTTGTTTTCTATTTGAAGCACCAAATTTTAAAGCAATAGTGTTCGTAGCTTGCGGTACACCGATCTAGTAAAAAGAAAATTCCCGCCTTATCTAGTCTAAAAGAATGCAGTAAAACCTAACCTTGAAACTGGTTTAAACATTTTTTTGTAATTCTAACTTTACTCGATTATTAGAGACATCTGTTAAAAACATTGCACACTAAACGAGCAAAAAATGTTAGCAAGTCAGAGGATTAGAGTTGAAAAAGTGCTGCCCGAGCGCCACTCGGGCAAATCAGGGAAGTGACATTTCAAGTGCTCGAGCGGCGTTCGGGCAAGACTGGGAAGTGGTTAAGCATTCTACATAGCTTGAATTGTTTTACAGACTTCTTAAGATAAAACTTTTTTTTCACTTTCTTTGAAATAAAAATCCCTGGTTTAAGATTTATCGGATTTGATTTGAGATTTTCAACACGTTTTGGTGACCTCGTAATTTTGAATTATGGTTAAGTGACGAGAATGACACCTGAGCTGATACCTCCTCTCGAAACTTCCACAGTACTCCAATAGATTTAACATGCATCAGCCCCTCTATAAGGTGAGTCTTCATTGTCACTAGATTTTGAGCCTACGATTTGATGACGCTGACGTGACCATAACCACCCTGGTACCACGTCCACTAAGATTTGTTGGAATTATAACAGTTACTACTCTGCTAAAAGAAAAATTTCTACACAAGAAAAGAAAATGACATTTAGTTTCTTATTTCAATGCTGTATTTATAATATTTATTTAGGTCGTTTAAACCCTTAATATGCATACAAAGTGATTATAAAAATCTTAGCCAGTATATAATTGAGATAATAGAATAAAATTTGGACTATAGATACGATAAGGTATCCGCCCAAGAATGATGGGAAAAAAGATGACCCAGCTCCCAGATACGATTACAGAGACAAAATGTCGAAAATATTTCTGGGCAGCATCGAACTTTTGTCAAAGAAACGTGATACAATTAAAAATTTTTAAATGGAACTGTAATTGTATTTATAACACGAAAAATAGCGGAGTTAGACAGAGATAAAGAAACAAAAGAAAACAACCAGTAAACGACAGAAAAAGTTATAGAAAAGCAAGTGTTATGATTCACAAATTTTTGACACTCTCATTCTCACACGCGATGACTCTTTGCATGCAGCTGATGGATAGCACTACGGCACGTATTATAAGAGAAATTGTTTGAATCTCATTGGACTAATATCTTTTATATCAGATAAAAGTTTTGGATTTGATGAGAACACTTTGTGTTACAAGTATTACCCAGACAGAAATCCAATTTAATGAGACTGGGTAACTTTGGTGGCTAAGTAACATGAAACAACGTGAGTTATTTATGTCACTAAAATGTTGCAATATCTAATGTTTGACACAACATACAACACGTGAGGTATAACCTTACCTTAAATACACACGATACCAGAGAGAACATTTCGTTATTGCAAACCGGGAATGATGTAACTGGTTGACATCTATTCATAACAAGCATTCGTAACTGTACATGTTCGCAGACCATTGACAGTACTTTTCAAAATTGTAGGGACCAAGAATGAAGATTCTTATTACCCACATTACATAGTCATTATATAATTGGATAATAGAGATGGGAATACAATACGCTGATTTGAATCTGCCTATATTAAATCCACAAATAATCAAAATCTACTTGTCTGTCCATAAAATAAGTAACGGCCAGCTGTTAGTAGCATCATACTGGACGTGGAATTTATTGGCAAACTCATATCGTGCTTGGTGATCATTCACATTTGCAACATCAAACGCACTGGAATTGAAAAGGAAATATGTGGAAAATAGACCACCCCGAATTTTTGCGGACCGTAGAATTCGGCTTATTTAGCATGCATAAAATTCCGCAAACGTTTGCATCATGGTCATGAATTATCGTCTGATACATTATTGCAAACAATCTCAACAGAAATGGAAGGGTGGCTAGAATAAAATCGATCACATGTGCACCCAGATTCTTTATATTTGCTTATCAAATCCTGTATAACTCGCACAAAACACGTCTCACGTCTCGTTGTTGTATTGTCGGCTTTTATCGTAGTCATGTAATATCTCTGCGGCTATTTTGAAGCCTCTACAAACCATCCATTGACGCTCGTGATATTTGATTTTATCAAGAGTCATTACCAAATCATTATAAGTTTCTTCCATATGTAACTAGCGTTCCATAGGAAGAGATGCAAATGCATTTCTATTATGCTGCAAGATTGATTCATTCTAAACTAGCCTCAAAGCGATGAAGAGACGCCCCACATTCAAAGGAATCATATTCTACTTCAAAGTACTTCATGAGTCCTTGGACATCAAAACAAAAAACAGATTTCCTTCTTTGGAGATAGAGTGGTAAGAAACTGTAAATTCTTTCTCTTTGCCTGCACCAAGAAAAAGAGGTTCCAAGTGATAGAATTTTTTTTTTATCCTTTATCCTAGAAATTAAATTGCGTCTTTGGAAAAGCTTAAATCTCTAACTAAGCCATTGAGAACTCTCTGTGAGAAAAAGTTGAGGCCCCTCATCAACAAAAAAAGAATAAAAAAATCCAAGCTAGATTTGTCATTGGAAGGTAATGTGTATCCATCCTACCTCTTACTCAGGATATCTTCCAAGGTGCAAAGCATTATGCTTTGGAATCTATGCTTTGCCTTTACCCCGAAATTTCAATCTGAAATCAGCAAAATAATTTTCTTCACAAAATCGCTTTTGGTTGTTGGTTGACTTTTTATCCTGTTTTTATTACAAATAAGACAAAAGTTGTTTGGAGAAATAATCTCTCACAATCATTGTCCGGAAATAAAAGCACGAGTACAGTAGCGTTTTGAATGCTGAATGGAAATTGAGTGTGGCTTTACATAGCAAGTGAAATACTTAATTTATTTAACTAGTTTGAAACATGATATAACCTGATAGTGTATTTACTTATCATTATTCTTATTCATACTTATTTCAAATACCCCAGAGAACCCGTCAAAACATGCATAACCAAGCCAGTAATATTCCTCGCAATTCGTTATAAACTAATTAAACCTGTTCGGACATGATCAACTGACCTTTCTCTAAACGCCAAATCTAATTCCCCCTTCCCCTTCCCTCCCACCATCCCCCCCTCTTTTATTGTCAACTCCAGCTACAATTTATAAATTATTGTGAGAATTCATGTTTTTATGGAGATTTTTAAAATCAAAAATAGAGTATAAGATTTTAAGTTAAATAGAAAAATTTCAGGCCAAACCAATAAAATAGAAAACTTGAGTTTCATAAAATAACTTGACGTGATGAATTTTTTCGGTTTTAGTATGAGTTAAAATCTACATGATATTTTTTTAAAAAATCCTATGCACTTTTTTGGTTTCAGATCCGTGTTACTTATAATTTCAATGATCAACCAAAAATGCCACACATTTCGACAAGTAATAATGCTTCCGTAAGCATATTTTTCATAATTCTATTTAACTTGAATAGAATTAAAGAAAAGTTAAGACTTGAACAAAGACATGATTTATATTCGAACATTCTATAATTTATGAGAACTCTATCAAATCAAAAGATCTACGATATGCAAGAAAAGACGTCTGATACAAATATTTTAAGTACTCAATGTGAATCGCTCATTATTCTCATAAATATATATTTGGAAAGAAATGTCTGTGGTATATAAAGCTCGCTGTTTGATAAATCCTTTTCAAGAAATCAGGACACTTGGATTATATTAGATTTTAAACTAATATCCACATAAGATTATGTCTCAGACACTAAATGTGTAGGACTCGTAAAGCACAAAATCTTGAGTGAGTGTTTGGGCTTATGGCGCAAGAACCAATTTTGGCTAAACTGCGACAGGAATTTGATAAAAAATTAAAACAATTCATGAAAAATCTAAAAGTGTTGACAGTACAGCTTTAGTAGAAGATAAAATATCAAATCAAATTTATAAATTGCATTCTAAAGATAAATGGAAACAAATTTTGGTGGGGGCACACCCCACCAAGACAGATAAGGTTAAAATAGATCAATGGAAAAGTGAAACAAAAATTAAAATACATTTATCATAGATATAAAAATTGCTAATAACAAGTTAAAAGTTTTATTGCTTTAAAAGCTGTGAAAGTATAAGAAAAATAATTACTTCCCACCGTTTCTGTTTCGTGTGGGCTTAAAAAAGATGAGTGTATTTCCCATAATTTTTTTGTATTTCATTTAAACAGTATTCATCCTCATCATAGACAATCCTATCCTTGTCTGATGAATCCTGTTGAAGTGCACTTTATCACGGTTTGCGCGGTGTCCTTTTTATTTATTTTTTTGGTTTATTTATTGTTTTTACAAATTTTTTTTTCTTCGCACGAGTTTTTGAATTGTAGTAGATGTAGAGGAGAGGTCAATCGCAGAGTTGAAGATGCAAGCGGATATGATTGATGAAGATGATTCAATAGGGGTAAATAGATTATTGGTGGGAGAAAGTACGGAATTGGACATTGGAAAAGGTGGCTGAGGCTCTGATACTGTAGCTGCTATTGAAGAGGTGGATGGCAAGAGGTGTGCTTGGGTTGAAGATGATGTGGAAACAGCAGGAGTAGATAGAGATGTATTTGGTTTCGGGAGGGATGAAAGTGGTTGAAGTAAATATTTAAAAGTGTGCACTTTATTTTTGTGATATTTTCATGTCTGCTTAGTAGAGGATATTGTTTAGCAGCCTGAGTGTGTGTTTGCGATATCTGTAGGGGGATCAATTTTCTGGCTTCTAAGTAAGATATATTTTTCTTAGTTTTAATTTCTTTCCATTTTTTGGACATAATTTTGAATCAGATGATGAAGCTGCGAACAACACACTTCTGCTCCAAATTGCAATCTGAGAAGGTATGTCCAACGGACGCACATCTAGAGCATGTTAATTGACCGCGACAGGCAGTTTGTGAGTGTCCGAACCTTTGACACTTGAAACAAAGCAAAGGATTTGGAATTTTTGTCGTTAGTTACAGTTTAAATAACCAGCTTTTACAACTTTGAGTAGTGTAGGGCTATTGAATGTTAAAATCAAATGTTTAGTAGGTACAGTTGTTGCATCCTTTTTAATTATTGTTCTTTTAACCTGAATGACACACTGATAAGATAATCCATCAAGGATTTCTGCTTTAGAGGTGTGTACATGAGGTCAGGTTCAGATAAGACACCGCGAGAAGTATTAAGTGATTTATGTGGAATTATACTGACAGGAGAATCGAGAAAAGATTTGGCAAGCAGAAATGAGTTTGAACTGCAGAACTGGTTTCAACAAGTAGATCGCCGGATCGCAACCTTTTAACGGATTGATTTTGGTTTGCCATCTATTCCTATGACAGCTTTATGTATATCAAAAAGTGATTTTGTAGACATTTCATTATTCGGTAAGGAAACCAATAAAAATCTTGTATTAGCCGCAATTTTCCTATGTTAAGGTTAAGTAAAACGAGGCTTTTACCTGGGTACAGCTGATTTTGATCCGTAAGCTCAAAAAACATCCTGGCAGGCCTCCACCACCTCGGAGTATAGAAAGGGAAGCAGTAGGCCGGTCAACTGACAATAGTCAGGCTCGGCACTTACCTGGAGTACACCTAAGATATAGCACTACAACATCAGGATGAGGATCCAACGGGTAATCCCGACACCCCTTATCTGTAGCACTAACCCTAAACCAATGTCTCTCCAGGGACAACGAAGAGACTTATCACCAGTCAATTGACATGAGCGGATTCACTCCTTTTTCCCGTCTACAGCGAAGTGTGGGCCAAAGGGAACGCAGAAGGAATCCTCAGGACAACCACTTTCCATCTTACGGGATGCCGCACACGGCAAAAATGTGGATTGGAAAATCAACAGTGTTAGAAAGAAAGAAAATTAAATCAAAAGTATTTTAAAAATGTGGTTAAATAACAAAATATAAAACTTAAAAAATACATAATCGATTTTAGTGTAACGTAAAAAGATTCAGCTTTTTCAAACAAAATATTAACTGGTGTGCCTGTTATCTAGAGAGGAACAGAAAGAAAGAAGACGAGAATGACAAGAAATAGTGTCGAAAATAGAGAAGGAACACTAGGGTACCCTGGGGGCGTGGCACCCGTGTTTACCAAAGACTGTAAGCCCCCTGGGAAAAGGAAAAGATCACTAGGGCACCTCCGGATTCTGTGTGACACCCGTAATCATCTAAAGAAGATGAGCCCCATGAGGGGCACAAAATCCTAAGGAGTATGACTTAGGGTAACATAAAAGATTTTAACAACTGAAACAAAAAGTTTATAAGCTGAGAAAATTGATAATAAAAAGACATTTACAAAGGATCTTTTGAATTATTTAGCAAGATCTGTTAATATTTAAAGTAAAAATATTATTAAAATTTTGAATTATTGTGTAAAAGCCTGTACTTGCTAATAGAAGCATTTCGTTTAACCCATGATGCTAAACCACAACCTTTGTTTTTACAAATTTAATTCGTCAAATAAGCATTGAAGGCTTTTAATGTGAATTTCAAAGTTCGTATTTTAAATAAATTTGTGTAAAACAAAAACAGAAGAATACGGCCTCGTATATAAATGGAAAGAAAAAAAATATTTGCTATAATATTTTTGAATTAAAAATGTGTCCTAAATTATTTTGTACTACATTATCAGAAATAACGTTCAAATTTGACTACGTTTCTCTAAGAACCTGACATAATAAACTTAAATTTTAACGACTTTTTGAAGTGCATGAAATGAACAAATTACCAACAAATGAAATGAACATTTCAAAATATATAATTTTATAAGTAAGTTTAATATCAAATACGAGCAAACTTAAAAAAAAAAATAGTGTGATTAATAAAATGTAAAAACTTTACTGTTTTTATATATTTATATTAAGAAAGAGGAAATCATTGGTTTTTGTGGCGTTTATGTGATGCTTTGAATGAAAACTTATCAGTAAGCCCCCTCCCCCAGATAAAATTCAATTACGAATACATGTACCAATATTTTTTTATTTATTGAAACCTTTCGTTAAACATTAACGGTTAACCATTCGTTAAACATTAAACATTTCACTAACATTTGAAGGTATATATATTTATATTAGAAAGGGATGCAATTGAATTTCAATATCAGAATGGAACCATGTCCTTTTCTTCTACTCGAAAAATAATTAGTAGCCCTATTGTGGCTTTTATGTGATAAGTATTTTCCCCCAAAATTATCATCAATATTTACATCATCACATCTCAAATGAGAAAGAAATATCCAAATCTTCTATATATAGAAAAAAAAAACTATTCATTACGCATGCATTATATATGTATGAGAAAATCAACTCACTCACTCACCACAAGATCTCA
>BMAV01005502.1:230693-243336 GCA_019973955.1 Trichonephila inaurata madagascariensis | reverse complement strand
TTCTCTATAGAGAGGTTATTTTACGAAGAAAATCGTGAAATGTTCAAGGTTCCAGGAAAAGTTCGCTGCATAGAAAAATTCGCAATATAGAGGTTCATAATTTTAATTAATATCTGACCATTTTCATTTGGTTTATAAAAATTGGTTTATAAAAATTTAACCAATCACATGTTCATTCAAATAAGCTTTTCTGATTAAATATTTGAATTAATATTCAAAGATTTAGTATACAAATATTTTTTTTAGTTTGAAATACACAAGAACTAAAAGTTTTCCCTAAAGAAGAAACAAAAATTGTATCACTTTCAATTACAAACGTGTTAGTTATGTTCATTTTTCTGCTCTACAAATAATGAAAAGTGAACACTATTATAAATCCAGGGAAGATAACTTCCAGCTTTCCTCTTTCTGTAAATGATATCAAATAAAATTTAAATGATAATAAGCAACCAATTGCAATTTTTTCAATGTCTCATTATTTCAAAAAATCATTTTGCTAACCAGTTTCCTGCTATTACAATATTTTTGTCTCAAAAAATAAACAGTTTGGCTGAGAATCTATATTAAATGCATAAATGTTTTTTTTTTTTTTCATTTCAATTCTCATGAAAGACATTTCTAAAATTCTAACTTTTTCAGAATATAAGTACTGAATGTTTTAAAGAAATTAAAATCCTTACTTCGAAATTAATTATCCTGTTTGAAATAAAATCTGAATAACGAATTGTTTGCTAAAATTATGAAAAATCCATTAAGACTGTTTATGTTAATTTTAAATTATTTCAATTATTTTTTCTTAGTCTCTGTTCTGGCTCACTATCTTTTCCAAATGTTAGAACAATTTTCAAAATCACTCCAATATTATTTTAGATTGCAGTAGCCGAATGATCACAGCCGTGAGCTTTATGGCTGACAATGTTCAAATCGAGCCACACGTTGAAGTTCTGATTCCATTAAAGACCCGTCATGAAAATTAAAGAATGCGGTTGCACACTAAAAGGAACTGATTCTCAAAAACCTTCCGTGATGCACAAATTAGAAGAAAGAAATAGCAATTCTTGTCATTTCACAATGATTTAAAACTGAGGCACATTAGTCAATATCCCTCATGTTGATCTTGTAGGACAAGAATTCAAAATTTAAATTTTATCAATCATATATATATTCTAAGATATTGACCAAATTGTAGTATGTTAAGTATATTGAGTATGTTAGTGTGTACATTTGAAAAGAAATACATGGAAACAAAAAATATTCGTACGATTTTACAATTTTTACATTAAAACTCATTAATGGGTAAAAGTTAAGGAATAAACACATTTCCGTGGATTTTCCAAAAATTTTAACTGACATTTGGTTTAAAAATGCTCAACAGCACATTACTAAAAAGATAATAAACTAATCGAACTCACTCAGGATCATAATTTATGTGTCCATGAAAGCATGGCAGTCTAAAAATGATGCAGCAAGGCACTTGCGGAGGGGTTAATATGGGGTACAACTGATTCATTTTTATTTACGTTACACTATGAAGCAACACGAGGGCTACTAGAGACGAACCTCGTAATTTTGAGCCCCTGTCAAGAGACGAAGACAACACCTGAGCTGGCACCCCTTCTCCAAACTCACTCCTTGCTAAAGGGAGAACTTTGAACCTTGACAGATTTAACGTGTTTAAGCTGCTCTACATGGTGGATCCTGAAAATATGGAGAGATATGATCACTCCTGACAGCACTGTAACTCCCGCAACGAACAACGAGGCATTTTATGAGGTTTTAGGAAGGGGGAGGAGAAATCCTTTCTTCCACCAAAGCACTTCTTAGCTCCAGAAGTATTCTGAGAGGGATTTGTGACGAGCAGTAACTGCACTACCAAGAGCATCTCAGAACATGGTATCTGAGACGGAGGTCTGGAGATCTGTTGGAAAGTCATCTAAATATCGTCAGTATCGAAATATTCGTTGACCAGCCGAGATCTGTGTAGATGAGTTACTGTCTATAAATAAGAACTAGGTGTCAACTGTCCATCTGAAAAGCCTCACGCAGGGCTCAAAGATATCATTCATATACCTCAGAGTATAGTCAACGTGACTCTCTGAAAGACGTGCAATTCTATGACATCCTTCATAGTGCTCCAGTTCCATGATTTTGGAGGGATTGCACAGGATCACTGATTCTCATACGTAAACAGGTCGAGAAGTACTGTGAAGATTGAATCTCGACTCATGAATGAAGAAAACATAGGCTCACAGTTCCTGTATCCAAGGAGGAGGATGTTTGCATTCATGTCATGCGGATTTACCTTTGTTCTGGAAAGAGGAGGATACATATTATGTTTCTCCCGGCATAAAGCCCTTTCTCATTTAGCTTTCTGCAAACAGAATATCGCGGAAGTAGCAGAGAGCTCATCTGTAAGTACAGTCTATCCCCATTCTATTGCGACTTGTAGTTAAAGCCAAGTATTTGTCATCCTGGTTTTGTGTTGTTTCTTGGGCGCCCAACAACTGATCTTCTTGATATTGTTCTGATTTACTGAAACTGGTTCCATTACTCGGAAACCAAATTTTGGGACATTTTGAGCTATTTCGATGGGCTGGTACTAGTTAAATCTGTTAAGGTAATTTCAAGAGTGGAATGCGAGCTCAGGCGTCATCTTCGTCAGTTGAACGAAATTCAAAACTATCATGTCCGTAGCTAATAGCCTTAGTGCAGCGAATAAAAAATCCGAAATTAATAAAAAAATCAAATTATTCCATCGCGATCGGACTGCTTCCTATTTCCCAACTGCTCTCAACCGTAATCCACCATCTAATGTTATTTTTGTTCCATTGTATGAAAAAGTTTCAAAAATAATTGCAAGTCTTCAGAAACACGAGCAAAACTAAATTCACACAAAGTAGTGTTTGAAGTATAACTGTCTTATTAATTTACTTAATTTCATCAAAATAAGAGAGAATGAGTTTGATTAGATAAAAAGTAAAAACATTCTTTTATTTGTTATATTTACCAATTTTCATTAAAAACGGCTTGGTAATTTTTGTAAATTCTGCGAAATGTTCTCAACTTTTGCACACCGTTGTATATTTAGTTATGTTTCATGATATCGAATTTAAAGCATAGGAACAGTTAATTTAAAAAATAAATTCGATTAGATTTTTTTTTTTAAAAAGTTGATGGATTTATAATATAATAGCAAGAATTATCAAACATTAATCACTGGAAAATATTTTATTATATTTTTAGATGTTATCGAGATTTAAAAAAATAGAGGATTTATTAAAATTCCCATTGTCAGACATTATATCCAGTTCTTTTACGTACAAATATTTTTCGAAAAATTAAACACATGATTTAAAATATAAAAATTATATGGTACTTACAAAGGGATTTTTTCCCCTGTTTGCGAGCAGTCCATTTTTTGAGAAAATAAATTATAATGTCTTTACTCTATCAGCATATAAAAAACCTAAAAAAAAGATTTTAAAATTCGGTTAATAAATATTAGCACAAACTAAAAAAGTTTACAAAAATAAATTGAAGAACAGCATTTTGGTATCTAAACGGTAATGAGGCATTAAAGAATCATTATATTATATATACTTTAAAAATATAAGTATACAATTTGATATATATTATAGAAATTCGAACTATTACCATGAAGTTAAAACATTCTTTAAAAATATAGGAAAACAAAAACCTGGAGAGACCCAAAAATTATTTCAATTCACCAAAATATTTTGCATAAAAAGGGAATTATAGATTAGTTCTAATTTCAATAATATTTATCCTTCCCCAAGATCTGATGAACAACCACTGTAATCTAGATTCAAAAGTCAAGGGCTTAAGTTTGTAGATTCTTCCAAATATCTCCATGTAATCTAGACTACAGCTCTAAGCCAGATCAAATCTTAAAAGACCTCACGCAACTTGTTATGAAAGTTGGCTATAAAATGCGATTTCATATGACATCTCTATAAATTTAAACTTTATTTAAAAATACAAGATCCATCACCAATAGTCTTCCATAAGCTAATTTTAGTTCAATAATAAACTAAATCAAATTTTGTTTTAACGATATTATTTCCCTACTAATACGATATTACAGAAAGTTTAAAATGCTTTGATCTACTTTTAGTCTGATTGGATTTATGTCCCTATATATTTTTGCAATGGTTGTTAATTCTGAATCATTATGAAGTGACATGAACGACAATTAGGTCGATACATCATTTTTAATATTTTTTTACCTTGAGCATGGAGACTTAGAGGACAAATTAGTTACAAAATTTAGCACATGGGATTCTGTAATTTATGTTTGGTAAAAACTAACTTTGAATCCATTACAACGGCTACTAAGAGGTTATACATATTTCAGTAATTAGAATATTATGTTTATCGAAACATTACAATTCTACGAATTCTGTAATGCATATAAAGTACACATTTGTTACAAATAAACAAATCAATTCATTTAGAATATTGACTTTAATGATGACAAATTCGTTAAAAAGAAACATTTTCTACAAGGTACAAATAAGGATTGTACCAGCTTCATTTGTTAGAAGAATTTTTACTCATTTAGCGTTGGACGGCTTGAAATTTGAATTTTATGCAAGTTATCGTTAAATATAGTATTTAATCAGGTTTGAGACAATCTTTCTATCCTATTAAGTTATCAATAAAAAAATCTTAATTTATGCGAAGAACGAGGGCAAAGCTCCTACAAACAAATATTAATGAAAGGAAATGTTTGAAAGTTCGAATATATGTATCTTTAGATGCTGTTTTACAATATAAAGATAGTTTCTTTTGTTGTAATACATAAATAAAATTTATAAAAAACGCATTCATTTAAATACGTCCATAAATGTTATATATACAGCACTCATTGTCTTATATAGACAACATCATAACATTTTACAGTCTCCAAGTATGATTGTAGAGTTGTGAAAAAGGAATACCCTGAATAAATTCACAATTGTCATCACAGATTGACAAAATAGGTATCGATGTTAATGGATAAAAAAGAACTATACACAATATTAATGATTTAATCGGCAGAGAAAATTATGAAATATAATTTTTTTATTATTATGAGACCTCCGTATCTGATATGTCATCGTAAAAAAAATCAGCCTATATTTCAAATTTCGTAAAATTAAGTGCGTAATTTTCTGAAATATGAGGGCTTAAAATAGATATTCTAACGATAAGCGAGTGTTAAAAATATCTGTTGAAGAAAAATTTTCATTTAACAATTTTCAAAGTATGCACCAAACGATAAACAAAATTTTCTCAATTCTAAAAAAATAAAAACTGAAAAATATTCCGAAAAATTTGAATTGTTAAATGCAGATACAATAGAGTTAATCGTAACTTATAACAAAAAGAAATATTGGGTTTAAGAGCTTTATGACATGGGAATTTTAAACATATAAATATTTTAATCTATAAAAATTAAGGAAATATTTGAGGTTTAAGTTATGATCGAACTTTGCTGTATCTTAAATCCCCGAGCACTAATTCATAAATCATAATTATCGGTCCAATCATCCAATGGGGTTAAGAAACGAAAAAAAAATATATTGTGAACCGTTTGCGAGGAAATTATTAAGGTATGGAACTGAATACCTCTGGAATTAATGACCGGCTTCAAAGAAAATTTTTAGACGTTACCGGGACTATTGTTTACTTTATTCTTCACAAATTTGGTTCTCATAATGAAAAAAAATTTTATTCTAGAAGTTTAATAGGATTCATTAACACCATAATTTAGTTTTCTTTCAGCTACCAGAGTAATACCAAATTTTATCTTTGAGGAAAATTGCGAAAGATATTAAAGGTGTCCATATTTGTCAACTTGCATATTGTTTTCTAGTACAGTTAAGTCCACGTTATCCGGCAGTCCGGATAACGCGACCACATCCTTGTAGGTCTACAAAACCCCACGTGTGATGCAGACATTATGTCCGAGGCAAAAACTAAAAATTACTGCTGTTGTCCCAGTTGATAAAAAATTGCCGGAAAATGATGAAGACGTTCGTTGAGGGCACCTCTTAAAATATGACATAGTGAGGAGCTGAAGGCTTTCGTCACCGTCCTTCAGTATTTTTAATCCGGGAGTAGGTGCGCACTCGATACTAACTTTAATGCTCACGCGGGGTGACTGAGTTACCTCAATCCTTTTTATAATTATTTTTACAGTACTCGATAAAAATCGTAATTCCTGTGAATAATTTAACCAAGGGAAAGTACACTTACCTACTTTTAACGACTTTTCAATTTTTGTATGATAATTTGAGAAAAAATAATAATCAAACTGAAACAAGAAGTTTCAAATGTGCGTGACTTTAATAAAGGTCACAAATCACAGACACTTTTCGCTAACTTTACAGGAATGTTATTTGCAGGCAAAACTGTCATATTCAAGTTATTGTACTTTTATTATTCTTTGATAATCGACAAATAGCATGTTTAACTTTTTCTTGCTTGTGTCTTTTTGACAGAATGAAGTATGTCTAGTGGTACACTTATGGCTTCATATTTTTCTTGATGGAGTTCCTTTAGGTAGTACTTGAAAATTTTCCTTTCAACTCAAACGTTTCATGTTCATTGCTTTTTTCAAATTTACTTTCGCCATCATGATTAATAGGCATTATTTCAGCAGATTCTTCCCTCGCTCGATCAGTTTCAACTTCCTTCAATAGAAATCATAGAGGGGCATTTCTTCTTTTATATTCTGCTCATTTACCTTTATAAACCATAATAAGTCGTGCAACACAGCAATCAAAACCACTAATTTGTTCACAGAGGAAAAATGTAGACTGTTCAAAGAAAATATTTTGGAACAAAAGTGGTCACGCGGGGAACTCAGTCAAAACAAGTACCTTAAGATTGTAAGAAAACGTTTGTCACTCCCAAAGAAAGAGGGAGATATGTGAGAAATACATTTTAGTTTCCATGAAGACTGTTATATAGGATGATACTACCAAAGTCATTGGTAACAAATTCACAGTTTTCCCAGAATTAAGTATTCTGTGCGCCTGAGGTGACTCTGGACCCCGCGTGAACGCTCCCGGGTTAAAAACGAGGTACGTCGGTAATGAACTTACTGTTCCTTCGTCGTCTTTGTGATGAAGAAGCAAACGCAGAGTGCTCTACGGAGGTTACGCATTTCTTTTCAAAAAATAGCCAGTTTTCAAAGTTGTCTTCTTAAATTTCATTCATAGACACACACATTTTTTTTTATACCTTCATAAAGTATTTTTCTGAGGTATGCTCTTGATCCGGTAAATTACTCTCTGTGTGCTATGTATTCATTAATTTTCCTGCTCTATGCCTTCATGAAATACGCACTTTTCCTTTATTTAAGGGTACTTGGACAGTTTATTTTCTGTTGTATTCTCAAGCAAACAATACATACAAGTACAGTACAATGTTTTATGTGGAAACACTCGTACTTATTCTTTTTTAGTCCCGTTTTCGATAACCCGGCATTTTCACAAACTTGACCGCACATGGGTTCACATTAAGTCGTGTTTCCGGGAAACTTCTGTATCAGACATAGTAGTAGGGTTTTCAATATCAAATTAAGTGTTTCCCCTCAGGGGGCTCACCTTCTTTAGGTGGGTACGGGTGTCACAATCCCAAGGTACCCTTTCTCTAGTGATCTTTTCCTTTTCCCAAGGGGTTTACTATCTTTGGTAAACATGGGTGTCACAATCCCGGGGTACCCCAGTGACCTTTCTCTATTTTCGACTCTCCATCTTGTCATCCAATTTCCCCTTTTCTTCTTTTCCCGTCCAGACCACAGACCTATGAATGTTTGGCGCAGTATAGCCAAAACTGGCTCTTGCGCCATAAAACACCAAACTCAACTCAACTCATCAAATTAAGTGTTCATCTGATGAGTTTTTAATATACTTGTTGTATCTAAAAATGAGAGTGTAAATGCTTAATGGAAAAGACGCAAACTTTGCAATAAAAGTAGATTATGGGCTTCAGAGTACCGATTCATCCAAGAACTATCGTGTTGAACAGTTTGAGTTGGTTCTTCGTTAAAAATTCTGTTATACCTCAAGGTTTTCTGACGTAGTGATGTGGAAGCTTACGGAGAGAAGTTCCAGTTTTTAGTTTTCAATTTATTGTATGTGTATCAATAAATTATTTATTCTTTCCTTTAAAATTCGTCAATATTCCACGTTAAGTTTGATGAGTTCGAAAAAAGATTTTTTGAAAGCTATAGAGTAACAGGAATGACACTTTTTTTTTACCAAGGTCAAATTATGAGAATATGTTGCTTGAATTACTTCCTAACTTTAACATCATAATACGTGTCACTAAAAAATTCAGTTTTGGGCAAACTGTCATTCTTCTAGAAGAGAAATAAGTCTTAAATCCATTGCTGTACCAACTAAGTTGGAAATGTTCTTAAATAGCTTTAATAAAAAGTGACGTGCAGTATTTAAAAATTAAAATTTTTACCACTGAAAATTAATAATTTATTGATTTAATTTGAAAATAAATATAGACACTGTTTCGTGTATTTTGTTTAACTGTATACACTTTCAAGTCCGAGATTTACAAAAAGATTTCCTTTAGACAAACTTTCTTAAGCATTTGTGCATGTACCTTACCTTAGAAATTTGCTTTAGGTAGCTTACTTCAAACGACTGAAGAAGGTAATTTCATTTATTGATACAATGATGCTAACATTTTAGACTTTTTGTTGAAGTTCGTTTTCGCATTTCTCGAATGATTCTTTTTTTTTTCATCTTTGACCCCACTGTACCGTTAGACAGTCAGATATTATTTTCTTTTGATCACTTCGTGTATATCTCTTAACGTCTTAATGATATATTTAATATTAGAAAAAGAAGAGAATTTAACCAATTTTACTAATCGTAC
Source organism: Trichonephila inaurata madagascariensis (assembly GCA_019973955.1). Taxonomy (NCBI): domain Eukaryota; kingdom Metazoa; phylum Arthropoda; class Arachnida; order Araneae; family Nephilidae; genus Trichonephila; species Trichonephila inaurata. The sequence continues at coordinate 234,429 of BMAV01005502.1, read as the reverse complement.
GGTTGATTTTACTTAAACAAAGATTTATCTGATATTCTCCATCATTTTTGCTGGCAATACATTTCTTTTTTCATTCACAGAAGTATGTTAAAAGAGTCAAACTTGTTATGCTATTTCTGGTTTAAAAAAAAAAAAAAACATTTTAATTCGATAAAGTTTTAAAATCCAGATATGAAAATAATGGTATTCTACAAATATAATTTACTCTACTTCACATTTCATTAATAGCTGTTAATTTAATATTTTTGAGAAATTGTAATTTATTATTAGTAAGATGTTATACATAAGTGTGTTTATCGGAGATCTTTTTATATTCCAGAGGTGTCACACAAACCCAGTTATCTTCTACTTTTTCAATATGTATGCTGATATTATATAGAGCATTTCGGCAATATTTAGCCACATTGCAAATAATCGTAAAGAAGTTCAAAATAAAGATATAATAAAATATTCAAAAGTTTCTAGAAATGCTAAGCAAATTTACGACTAAATTCTTTCAAACCTACGTGTGTGCTCTATGATTATAACAAATTACTTTAATGTTTGATTGTAAGAGTTTGTTGTAGGAACTTCAAAATTAAAAAGTTTGCTTAAAGACTTACTCAATGTATAGAAGGGGGGAAACTGGAAATAAACTGAAAATCAGTTCCCTAAAATTTTAAAATTCCATCTTTGAATTAACGCATACTATGTTACTGGATTTTTTATATTGCTGTTAGAGAAAATTATTTAATCATAATTTCAGAGAGAATTTTACGGAAATTTATGTTTCTTATAATTTAATAATAAATTTTAGCGATGCTAGTATTTTTGTAGATTTTTTTCTATTTCAGTCAAACATATTTAGCATAATTTAAAAGTATATCAATAAAATAATGAATTCTTTATGTTCTAAAACTAAAAAATGCAAAGCTTTTTTCTTGTTAATTCATATTTTTCACATACGTGATAGTATCTCATAAATGAAATGAAATCTTCTTGAACTATGAAACTTAATCTATACCGAATTAGTAATATTCTAACATTAAGAATTTAATGTGATGGTTGTATAAGGACTTCACTTCAAGAATTTTTTTTAACGTAACAGTGAATAAAAATGTTCTGAAAAACATTGCAGCATCCATTTTTCATTTATGATACATAGCAAAATAAAACATTAATTACATAACAGGGAAGATATTAGTCTAACAAAACCTTAATAAAATATTTTTATACACATAGCTCAGAATGTAATAGAATATTTCAATGAAAACAGATTCACATTTTATGTTGATAACTACTTTTTATAATTTTAATTGAAAAATTAATATATCAATTTGGTAACGTTTGTCTTTTTCAATGTACTTATGTGTCTAATAAAATAACAGATAATCATCCATTACAATGTTTACATTTAATTCAGCTTTAAGATCTTTCCAAGCAGCAAATCAAAAATTCTTAACACAAAGAATAAAGAGGCGCTATCTTTTTCCGACTAGTTCTTAAACATTTGCAACGACATCAAAAGCCACTGAACTCATCAAGCTCACGTTTTTGAATCCTTATCTTATTTTAAAATATCGTCTAGATACTTTAAATATCGTATAGTATAATTTAAAAAGATTATTTATGAAATTTTCTTACCTCTTACAAAATTCTTTATGCCTTCAAGATTAAAATTCGCAGCTATGATCAGACAAAACGTGTTTTGCACTTATATAAAACTGCTCTTTAGCACAAGTATTATCACAAAATTCCATCAAAGCATTGTTTTAGGAACACGATTAAGTTTTCACTCTCTTTATTTACTTTCTTCTAAATGTCACCATATATTGATAAATGCTTTAGATGCGACATTTATCTTTAGTCTTTATCTTGTCGAAATGTCTTCAAAGGCAGGCATATCAGAAAAGACTTAAAACCACTTTGAAATTATGCTATGCATGCTTTTTCCAGTAACGAGGAAAAAGTAAAGCGTTTTGTGTAACATATGTAAAGAAGGTCACAGGTGCGTTATTTTTTCTTGCTACTAATGATATGACAGAATTCACGACTAAAATAATTAACACTTCCATCTTACATGTTCTATTTCGTTCATCTGTCATTCAACACACTTGACATCAAGCTCCAACGATTTACGAAAGTGCGGAATTCGAGATGTGGAACAGAATAATGAAATTTCAACATTGGCAACAGTATTGACAGAAAAAAATACCCGAAATATTAACAATATTTCTATAACAAGTTCATTAAAAGGTTCGGAGCTTTAGCTACCGAAACTTTAAGGATATTCGTAAATACCATAAATCATCCATCAAAAGACATTTTCAAAAAATATTGATAGTTCTTTTTATAAATGTATAGTATATCAGAAATTTTTATCAGTTTTTAAATGCATATAACCATTTTATATGAATTCATATAAATCGCCAGCATATATATCCTAATGTATTCGTGAGACAGAAAAAAAATTTTCAAGGAACATTTTCAAATTGATCTTTTTTTTTAAATTTTTTTTTCTTAATCTGTAATTAAACACTGATAGAAAATTTTATTCTGAGAAAAACTTCTCACAATGCATTCTGTCTTTAGTAAATGTTATCGCTATAAACAAATATTTCACTTCACTCTCTTGATAATTTTATCATTTAAGACAAATAGCCGAAGTTGCAAAATTGATTGTTTATCAGACTTTTCTAGATGAAAACATGAGGCGAGACAGTTTTAGAATAGCTTATAATTTCTCTTTCGATGAGATGATCTACTTTCGTAGGCAAAAAAAAATTGTGCTATTATTTACGAATTTAAACAGAAAACTGTGGTAATTTTTTCAATATTTCATTTGATTCCCACAGACAAATGTGAGTAGTAAATTAAGATAAGGCAAATAAAGTAAAAAGAAAGAATTATCAATAAAATTTCAATCATTCAAGTAGAAATGCTTTTCTTCGGAGCATATGCTCACTATGTAAATAATTTTCTTATCATTAACTTTTCATTGAACTAAATAAAACACTTCTCGGGCAATTTTAATAAAATTTATTTGCTAATTTAAAGAAAATAATATACTTGAAAAATATTTTTTATTCAAATTATACTAGTTTCCAAAAGAAGACCAAAATATAAAATTGCGATCATTTGACTTAAAGAAGCTTTAAATTCTTGAAATTTAGACATGTTACAAATAAAAACAAGTTACATTGAGTAACAATATACAAAAGAGAAGTACTGCTTGATTTGATTTTAATTTACGTAGCACTGAAGTAACATGATGGACCACATTATTCTGAACGATATAGTGATGAGAACGACACCTAAGCTGGTACCTCCCTTTCCTAACTTGCACACCGCGACAATGGGAGAACTTTGCACCTCGACAGATTTAACATGCATCCGTCCCTTTACATGGCAGGGAGAAGCGCTCTATCACTTTATTTAAATATGTTAAAACTAACTCATTCAGAGAGAACCATTATTCAATGAAAGACAGTAGAGTGAACAGTATCAAGATAGAAAAGAGTAAAAATGAACTCGAAAGAAAGCATTTGCTACTGGAATTGTGTTATATAGCCACAAGATGACTGGAATCTGGATAACTGATTGTTCAGATTACCGGAACTTGCTGACGAATGCTTGTCACAAAAGAATTGCAACTTCCTCTCACCTTAAATATGTACTTATTTCTGAAACAGTGTGACGGGCTCACGCGTCTTTTCATTAACATATCCTTTGGGTCCTTTCGGGGCCAAGATTAATG
>BMAV01005502.1:200982-225693 GCA_019973955.1 Trichonephila inaurata madagascariensis | reverse complement strand
TCTGTCGAGAGCTTAAACTTCCTCCCGTTGGTGTGGTGTGGTAGTTAAGAGAGGCGGTGCCAGCTCAGGTGTCGTCCTCGTCACTTGACCATGGTTCAGAATTACGAGGTTGGTCGCCAAAAGCCCTCGTGTAGCTGAACAGTGCGACGTTAATATGCACTCACTCCCTCACTCGACAGCAAAAAAGCAAAATTGATAGATTTGATTGCTTGTCAAAGAATATCCCACAAAATTTTTAATACATTCTTCTTAAATAACTGAATTTTTCAGAGCAATGGGTCATGACCGGGCCGCTTAAAAAGGGTCGGTGGGCCTCAGGTTGAGTATCGCTGGGTTAACCCTATCCAGTAATTCTAGTTCTTCTGTAACTCAATAGGGACCAAAAGCGTATCATAATGCTTAAAAGTTTGCATTATTTGAATGAACTTGTCAAATGTTCATCTCATTCGAAGAAAGTGAAGAAAGAAAAAGTTATAAGAGAGTCGTTCTATTATTCTGTAGAGAAAAAGTACATCATACATAAGTCGTGATCTCTCCCACACAAAAGTTTTTAAGCCCTTCCATCATTGTCCTAACTTATGAGCACATCTAGTAGTTAATCTTTATTTATTGCACAGCGATTAAATTTTTAATAGGGATTATTTACCATGGATTTCCATTTCCCTCAAATAAGCTCAACTACAGACTTAAAGAACTCTGCTGAAAGTAAATGAGCTAAAAAGAATACTTTTATAATCATGTCCTCCTCATTAATGCAGTTGTGCCTTAAAACTTTTCCCCGCTGAGTTTACATCAAATTTTATTTCAGAGAAAAGCTCTTTTAATAACAAATTGAAATTATATTTTCCTTTTATTCTGACACATGGCAAATGTTTTACTGTAAGATGTTATGACGAGTCAAAACTGTTTGTTAGATTGGGGGTTTTATGTAATGAGTTTTATCGGTGGTGTTCGGATGATTATTTAAAAGAACATTGTTTCTAAAGTGAGATACATGTTTTTGTGTTTTTTTTACAAAAACAGAGTTTCTTCCATGTTCCTTGAAATACTAACATAAAGAAACTTATAAAAGTAAGAAAAAGTCTTACTTAGGGACATTCCGATGATAATTAACATTTTTGTTTATGACTAACTTCAATCCAAGGTCAGATAATGAGGATACTATATTAGTATATTAAGGATGGAAATTTATTACCTATCTAAAAAAATTGTGTTAATCTCTGTAAATTGAGATATTACATATCTGGGATCCACATATAAGGTTTACAAATTCTAGGAAATGTACCATGTTTCTTCATACTTATAAATGTGTTCATGTTTGTCTTTTATGACCATAATTTTCAGATTTTCATTTGTTGATAAATACACTCCTTTAAGGTAACATCTTAACTGTAACAAATTACTTTAGTACCATTTAGTTGATCAAATATTCAGTGTGAAAGATTACAAGTAATTCCTTAATTCTTTATTATTCTATACCGAGGGTATTTTTCAACTGAGCCACATACATATGACTGCTATTTCACACAGGTCGCAATCTGAAGATTAATGGGAAAGAAATGTCATAAGACCAATGCCCCAGTAGACATCTAAAATGGGGCAAATTAATTGAAATATCGAAAATAAAAGAATTTGTAGCTGTTATTTCAATTCTATATTAACTTTTAAGTCAAATATTCACTCAAAAATTCGGTTTTATGCTTTTATTGAGTTACACGGTAATTTTAATTTCTTTTCATCCATGATCACGCTGCCATTACAAAGCTGCCATGTACATTGAAAATTTAATTTTTTCTTTAGTCAAAACATCACTCTTATCTTTATTTCAAATATTAATTTATCGAGTGTTGGATTGCAGCCGAGAGTTTTAACTGTATTCCAAATTGAAATCAGTATTTTTTTATAATTTGTTTAGACTTGCGTGTTCATTTTTCTTTTGAATTTTTTTTTATAAAAACTTCGTATTGATTTTACCCAAATAAATAGTTTTTTTCAGAACTAAAGCCATTTTAAATTTTATTCGTTGATAAATTAATAAGGATCTTATAGCAGCCAGATATATTGAAAATCTGAAGGTCGTTATACTAAAAGGAGAAAAACATTATTTGAAATAAAAAGAATTGATGGCAGAAATCATTCGAAACTGTACCAACTTTTAATGAAAAAAGCTGAAATACTGGGATCCTTCAGCTAGGTCAATCTGACTAGTATGGCATCTTTCCAATCCGAGAGAAAGAGAAGCAAATTAAATTTTATCACTCAAGCTCTGAATTATTGAAGAAAGTTCCTTTTAAATACCGTACAACAGCGTTTCTCAAACTGTGGGGCGCACCCCCCCCCCTTGAGGGGCGAGATAACTCTACGAGGGGGCCACGAGCCTATTGAAAAGTCGAGAACAAAAGATTATTTATAAAAAATTAATTTACTGAAAATAAACAAACAAAATACTTTCTGATGTAATAAAATATAAAATACACATTTACACTGATATAATACACTTATAAATGTATCAGTACTGTATAATATATTTTATTATTAATTTAACAATACTAAGTTAAGAACAAATTTGATAATTATCGGTGACCCCATGAGTTTGTATTAACACTTATCTTGATAATTTGTACAATTTATAATTAATTCCTTAACTGCCGATTAAAAGTTACGCTATTCGCTTCCCATGCCACCCTTTTTTATGTAGACGAGCGTATTTTGATGTTTTTTTTAGGGGGAAGGGGAGGAGAAAAGGAATAACAAAGCAAACCCTCTGAAATAAGTAAATCCTTCGCAAACACTGTCAAGATCCTTTTATTGCATTCCAAAGCCTTCGGAATAATTTTATGGATAGCACTGCACAGAAAAGATCGTACTTCGGAAAGACGTATATATACGTCCAGAAAATTAATACTTTGACTGAGCGAGACATTTATATACGTCGGTGGCACATAAGTGGTTAAAGTCATATTCTAGCTTTGGTGTCAAAGTATAGTATAATTGAATGCAATACATTGTTATTGTATGGAGGGGGCGCGATGAAAATGATGATTTAATAGTGGGTCACGTATATTGAAAGTTTGAGAAGCACTGCCGTACAAGCTATCCAATGCCAACCTTCCTCTGTAAAGATGGAGCTTTTATGTAAGTCATGTAATGAAAGCTACGAAACTGTTTTCTAAAGTTTCCAAGAGATGGTATAAAAGCTCACATGATGTAAAAATTATATAAGCTACTTAATACCTAATTATCTTTAAGCCAGCGATTCTCAAACTGTGAGGTGCACCCCTCTGGAGAGAGTGATAACCCTACGTGGGGGACAAGAAGTCGAAAATAAAAGATTTTTTTTAAAAACTGTTATTTAAAGGAAATTTACTTAAAATATCTATGTGACTTAAAAGTAACATATACAAAATTTTATAATTATCTTGATAATTTGTACGGTGCACAGTTCAGTTCGTATTGTAGCTTTAGCATCAAAGTACATTATTATTGTATTCAATGCATTGTTATTGTATGGTGGGCAATGAAAATTATGATTGAAAATTGGGTCGCAAATATTGGAAGTTTGAGAAGCACTGCCTTAAGCAGAAGCCAAAATGCTTTGTGTGTGTGAGTATGGAAACTTCATTTTTTACTAAACAAGTCAACAATGAATTTTTTAAAAAAATGCCCTAGTGTAGATATAATTTATTTATAAAAAGAAAAATTAAAGAAAAAGGCTTGAATTGTTATGTCAAGCAACTATAGAGATCACATAAGAGTCTTGATTCTCTAAAAAACAAAACGAAAAAAAAATCATTCATGTGTCTCTTATATGTTAGCACTTGACAAAAAGGCATACATATATCCTAGGAATTATTGGAGCATATCTTTGTTCTGATCGAAAAAAAATGGTAATAACTTCAACATAATCTACTCTTCTGATTTGGCTCTTCATTGGAAAGAATTTCAAAAAGTCTTTGTGAATTGAGTTTTGTTCATTATAATGTTTAACAAAAACCACACACACACACACACACAAGCAATGTGATATTGCTGAAATATCCACTCTAGAGTCAAAAACAAAGCTAAAAGATAGGCTTTACGATACTATTACAATTAAATATATTACGATACTATTACTTTCAATACACCAAATACAGGTAGAATCTAAGAGGTACATTTTTTTTATTTCTGTATTTATTTAATTTTTGCTACTGAATTTATATCAAACAATACACATTTGAAGCATTTATACTCAATGTATAAATGCTGCATCAGTAAATGGTTTCATATGTTTACAAATAATGTAACAAGTTTCACAGGATTCCTTAGCTACCACTGCCTCTTATGACATTACCGCCAATAAAACATTTTATATCTAGATGTTGGAAGACTGCTTTAAGAAAGCTAAAAATATATATATATCGCCTCTTGAGATATATCCTTGAGAGAAAGTGTCATTGAACAATATGTTTTTAGATACGTTTTTTTATACGAAATTATACTTTTCAACAAAATACTATCGCAAGAAATCAAACAAGTTGCTGATCCATGTTTGTTTTTTACTGCAAAATATTCAACCCCAATAATCTTGAAACAACTTATTTTCAACGGATATTTCTCACCTGAAAGACTTGAGATAGCTAAAAATTACACTACACCCATAAAATAGTCGCTATTTCATTGTAATTTATATTTTACTAACCGTGAAAAAGAGGAAAATATATCTCGCTATTCGCATTCGTATGACACTGACAGCAAAACAAATTGATAGATTTAATTGTTTGATTTACGAAATTTCCCGCGTTAAATTTTTTTAATATACACTTCTCTTAAATTATTTAATTTCTTAGTACAGTGGGCCATGACCGGCCCGCTCATAAAAGCCCGGAGGGTCGCAGGTTGAGTATCGCTGTTCTATAACACATGTTTATACATGTATCCCTTTTGCACGCAATATGTACAAATTATTTTCACTTAGCATGCAATCAATACATGTAAAGTATAACATGCATACTTCATTATTGGAGAAACTATAATAATTTAATCTGCATTTTGCACTAAAATAATCATAATTTTCATTAGTGTCTTTTTCTATATTTATCAAATGTTTGATAATTGAAATGAAAATAAGAAATGGCTTTTGAACTATGAAACAATCCTGCGCTACTGAATACAAAAAATTAGTAATAGATGCTTTAACTCTTTTTGACACCCACAAAATTTTGTCACGAGTGAGAACTTGTACGTATTGCCAAATCTCAGATCAATCTTTAAGAAAATTCAAAAATTTAAAAAAATCGAAATGTGTAATATTTCAGCAAAAAATAACATTTATTAACTGCCATGAGTGTAGATTAATATACGTATAGAATTCGTTTTCGAATGCTGACACAAGTTGGAGAATGGATATTAATTTATTACCTTTCCGTAAGGAAATCTTAACCCGTTTTAAAATTAAAATGATCTTATTCCAGTTTACTTTATCTGAACATCAAAGTTTCTAAGAAGACTGTTCATCAATAGTTCGTTTTTTAATGAAATTGTTGGTATTTTCTTCATAAACTTCTGTATGTTATACTTTCTTAGATAGCGTGTAGCACCCTTTTTTCCCCTCAAGTCGCAAAACAGCAAAGGACAGGAAGAAAAAGTTGTAATGACTGTCTCGACCAGTGTGGACTGGCAGCTTCGTGTTGAAATTTAAACACCCGTACCAAAGTCAACAGCCCTCACCAAAGTGCTAAACAGTGTTTCGTGATGTATTCTAACTTACAAATCTCTTTAAAATTAAAATCTCCATCGCTCTTTTCGAATTGCATTTTTGTACGAGCACGATAAAGTCTACAGACTATAAACGTGTTTTTTTAGGGAATTTGCAACCATCCATGCTTGATTGATTGATTGAATATTAACGTCGCACTGTTCAGCAACACGAGGGCTTTTGGCGACGGACCACGTAATTTTGAACCATGGTCAAGTGACGTGGACCACACCACACCAACGGGAGGACGTTTCAACTCTCGACAGATTTAACGTGCATCGCTGCCCTACACGGCGGGTCTTTAGTGGTACTGGGCTCGAACTTGTGACAAGGCAAGCCACGGTCCGATACCTATACCTCTCGGCTACCGCGGCCCAACCATCCATGCTGAAATTGCTTGGCGGAAAACGATATATATTTTCTAGAATTTACAATCTTGCGTTATATTTTCAATCCCGGAATTTCGGGATTACATTCTTCAAATCCCAGGATTAGGATTGGACTATTTATTAAAATTACTTACACGTTTGCATATTTGAAATTGCATAATAAAACTGAAAATATGATTCAAAATTGGTTTATTATTAATTCTATTGAAGCATATAAAAAATGAATTCATCACAAAAAACAAAAATGGTACATATGAGATTAAAAAAAAATTTCATTTGTGTTTTTGTAAATAAGCATTTAAAAAACACAGCTCGTCCAGCGTTTCATCATTCAAAGGGTTCCTTATTTTTGTTGCAAATTGTCCTGCCGAAGAAAATGCTTGTTCAAATTCTACATTTGCAAGTTGTATCGTCATTAAATAGGAGTATGCTATTTCCAAGTAGTCCCCAAGTCTCCCTCCATTTTCAAAAAAAAAAAAAAAAAATTTTTTTTGAAGACAGTGTTTCAAATATAATAGACTGCATTTTGGTGCATATACCACTTTGATAACTTTATCTAGTTTTCCTGCTGCACTTAATGGTTTTTGTGTATAAATTAATCCAGCTATTGAACTAGAATGTGAATCAATTTCAAGTGTTACCTTATTTGAAATATATATATATAGGCGATCCAGTTGCATGAACTGCTACTAATGCAATGGAATTTGAAGTGTCAGAAGTCTCTCAAACAAGTCCGCTATTAATTAACGACATTTAATTAAAGAAGGAACTGAAACGAAATCTATTCTTCAGATGTTGCTGAAATTATTGTGTAAGTATTGCAGTGAGCCACTTAGATCTGTAAGACGAGAAATATATTTTTTTACTTATAGCTCTTATAATTGCACACAAAAAAAAAATCTACGTACATATTTCATAAACATAGCATACATTTTCTAAGAATTAAATTCTTAGAAAATTTTGATGTGGGAAAATTTTTTTAAATATAATTCAGACAAAAATTAGATCCCGGGTCTGCAAACCCTAAGATTTTCCAACGATATAGCAAAGGGCTTTATATGGTAAAATAAACATAAGGTTTTGATATTACGTAACAAACACATATGCCTGTTTTTCAGTGACCAGTAGCAAGCACGGATTTCTGTCCTATGGACAAATTTTGAACTCTTTCAGAGGTATATGAGTTCAGCGTCCTAAGCGAGTGAACTTTATTGAAATTATACTTGAATGTATGTAATTAAAATTTTACTTTATATGAAATTTAATATTTCAGTTTTGTCACTGAATTTAACATTCAAAAATGTTATAAAATGTTCTCCAAGCTATTTGCTTTTTAATGTATGTATGTTGTTCTACTAAAAAGTCGTAATAATTTTTTTTAATTCTTAGTATTTGCATTATCATTAATGATAAAATATTGAAGAGGGGAGGACACGTAACGCACGACGATAAGACAATTTTAACTGCACTGTAATAGTAAGTGTCACTCACCTAACATCATTTTTGTTTAATTTTCCGTCAATCTTTTTGTCTACTTTAATATAAGATTATTCATTGTACTCATGAATAAAAAAAACTTTGAATCACAGATACGTCGTTAAAACTGATGAGAAAAATCAAAGAGTATTTTTTTAAGGTAAAATTACAAGTAACAATTTTGAAATTCTTAAAGATAACTCAAACTTTAGACTCTCAAAAGGAAAAAAAAAAAAGGCCGCTGAAACATATGCGCTGTTTTTAATTACTTGAAGCGATATTTTTTTATTCAAGAAAGTAATAATTTACTTCATTATTTAAAGAATTTTACTAAAAAAATAATTTATTTCTTGCAATACAGGCTTTTTGTGCAAGTTTCTACAAAGAAAGGTAGACTCTCGCTTAACTTTATTATACTCATTTTTATGTGTAAATACGAGGCATGTCCGGAAATTAAGTACCGTTCTTTTCTACCGCAATCACAGCGGTAGTATCGGAGTTCTACCTTTGGGCACTTGTATCTCTGATTTCGTCAGTACAGTGACACCATTACAATTGGATTGTGTTGCTTTTGCACGTGTTAGTGAGCGTTCAAAATATTCAAGATAATTGCTGATCCCACAGACCATGAAGTGCGTTCTGAAACCCATTTTTTGAACGCAAGGAATATTAAGCTAGTTGAAATTCATCGTCAACTTACAGAGCAAGGAGGGTGAACTAGTGGCACGCGTGCCATCGATGGCACGTGACACAATATCTTTGGCACGCCAGTGATCAAAATAGTTTGCATTTTATTTCAAAATTTCAAAGTTCGCTATGAAGTATTTCAAACAAACGCGTGTGATCTGTCGCTGTTATTTAACATGGCTAGTTCAGCAGGAAAAAAAAAGACCAAGATAGTAAGTGTAACAGAGAATTTCAAATTTGGTGGACCGAGAAACATGGCATTATTAGTAAAGGCAACAAAGCGGTGTGTGTTTTATGTTATGGAACAGTGGTATGCAGAACATCGTCTATAAAACAGTTTTTTGAAACAAATCACAAACCCTTTTTGTTAAAAAAGTGAACCACAAAAAAAAATAGTTAATTGCTTAGAAATCGTTCGGCAGATGACGCAAATTTAGCATGTATTCTACAAAAAGTACCATCTTACAATCCTAATATAAGTTATTTGTCATCCAATCTGCAACAACAGAAGGCACGCTAATGTTACTCTTTAATTTGAATTACACGTATAACTAAGCCATTTATAACTATACAGTGCAAAAGGTATTTTTTCGTAGTAAATAGAGTTTTGTTTTGTTGGTATTTAGTTTTATTATTTTTCCATTAATCACAAGTCAAAATTATTTGACGGCACGTTTACACTTCTTTAGAAAAAATGACACGTTGTTCTATAAAGGTTCGCCACCTCTGTTATAGAGGTTTATGGTAAAAATGTAATGAATGATGGAATGGTGAAAAAGAGGATTTGACAATTCAATGATGAGCGTATCAATATTCATGACGAAGCACGGTGTGGGTGCCCCTCTGTTGTAAATGATCATTTGGTTGAAAAAGTGAATGAGAAAATTCGGAAAAAAGAAGATTCATAATAAGCTTATTTTGTGATGAGTTTCCACAAAGAGCTGTCAACAATATGGTTCTCTTCATCGACGGCATCTTTCTTTGAAGACGAACGTTGGTTTTACTGGTATGAAAAATATGTAAACAATGGTGATAACTATATTAAAAAGTAGTTTTCGGTATGCTTTTCATGTTAGAATACATTTTGTTTTGGAAATGTTTTTTTTCATGCAAGTTTTTCCAAAACGGTACTTAGTTTCCGAAAATACTTCGTAACATGTAATGTGCAAAAAATTTGGAAGCTTTTAACATATTCAAAAGGTCTAGAAATTTTATTTAATACAGTAAAGAATTACACAAGGATAGTATATTGCATGGGAGGGGACGAACCTTTATGGATCAACGTGCCGTTTTTCTAAAGAAGCGCTTAATGAGGTATAGACGTGCCGTCGAATAATTTTGACTTGTGATTAATGGAAAAATAATAAAAATAAATGCTAACAGCTCAAAACTCGTAATTAACTACAAAAAAAAAATACCTTTTGCACTGTATAGTTGTAAATGCTTTAGATATACGTATAATTCAAATTAAAGTAACATTAGTGTGTGACTTCTTTTGTTATAGATTAGATGATAAATAACTTAAGATTGTAAGACGTTGCTTTTATAGTAGAATGCATGCTGAATTTGAATCATCTGCCAAATGGTTTCTAAGCAATTATTTTTGCTGTAGTTCACTGTTTTGACAAGAGGATTTGAGATTTGTTTCAAAATGTCATTTTACAGACGATGTTCTGTATACCACTGTTCCAGAACATAAAACGCACACCACGTCGCTTTTACCGATAATGCCATGTTTCTAGATTCACCTAGTTTGAAATTCTTTCTTACACTTACTATTTTACACTTTGCTGAACTAGCCATTTTATAAATAACAGTTAAAAATAGTAAATATAGCATAAATAAACTTTAAACTGCAGTAGTTTAAATGAAATTGACTATGCTATAAGCAGACAAATTTTGCATCATAAGCAACTCTAGTTCACGACGTAACTAAGCCAGGACAATAACAAATGAGTGTGCTCCCGGCTGCGTTTGTTCGCAATACTTCATAGTGAACCTTGTTATTTTGAAATGAAATGCAAACCATTCTGATTGCCTGCGTGCCCAAAATATTGTGTCGTGGGCCATTGATGGCACGCGTGCCACTGGTTCGCCATCCCTGGTATATTACTTATCAGTTCCTTAAGAAATGCCTTTAACTGCCCCTATTGTATTATTTTTATCATGCGTTACACTAATGCTTGTTGACGGCTCATTTCCATTGTTTTTTCTACACAAAATTGTTTTGGCTTAAACTTCAATAACATTAGAATACGAAGCCAAACATTTTGTTCTTCAAAATACACCTCGAATATAGGTAAATTAATATAAAAAATTTTAAATACTTGTTGATCACTTTTTATTAAAACTTACAACACACAAAGCTTGCTTTTAAAACTATTTCTTAATGAAATCCACATCATTTTAGGACAAAATTTTGTTGGAGGACTTACAGAAATTTTCCTGAAGACGCACGCGTGCAAAAAATACTTTTATATTATTATAACTTCTTAAATCTCAGTGCAGCCTAGTAAAAGAAAGAAAAAGAGAGAATTGCTTATAACTCAATGGGAATTGAATTGAAATGTGCATATAATATAGCTAATTAACTTATGAATTTTGTCATTGCCGTATAAATGTTTTTTAAACATTACACTCTGTAATGCGTAAGGATAATTAAAGTTCGTTAATAACTTTTATTATTGGATTTTTTGGAAGTATACGGACTGGTGGAGTTGGTCTAGTCTTAGATAGCCCAACTAGGGATTAGAAGCAACAACAATATTTCATCATCACAATATTTTCTATCATGTGTGTGTGTGTGTGTGATTCAACATTTAACTAAATATTTCTGTGCGTTGATTTGGCCGGATATCTGACAGAGAGACTGTGATAAATCTTATACAAGTCCTGTCTTTATATTTACAACCTCTGAAAATAAAGTCCGAACGGCCAATCTGGCAACATTGGCGAAACAAAACCCTGCACATGTGTAGCAGCAGGTGTTGACCATCTGCCCCCCCCCCTCCCATTGTTCAGTTGAAACTCATTTGTGTTCCATGTAAGACTTATTTTCCTAAGTGCTTACTTAGTACATTGTTTCTTAACTGAGAACAGTAAAATGAACGAACAAAAGATCAATTTAAAGTTGTTGGATTTTTTTTAGCTTGGCAAGATACCAAAAGAAACTTATGTGTGATGTTGGTATGTATTTATGAAGATCAAACACTGTCCATGAATTGTGTGTACGAGTGGTTCTCCCTTTTTTGTGAAAAGCAGGGAAAGTATTTCCGACTACTCCCGTAGTGGAAGACTTGCGACCTCCGTCTGTGACGAAAACATTGAGAAAGTGAGGCGATTAATCACTAAAGATCGTCAATTAAATGTGCGCATAATAGCTGATGAAATGCAGATTATCCGTGAATCCATTCGACAAATCGTTACCCAAAATTTAGGGGTGACAAAAAAGTGTTATCGATATTAACTATATTCCTAACATCCAACGAAACGTGCTGAGGCTTTTGAACTCCATCCCAAAAGAAGACTTCTTACAAAGTTTCCAGGACATGTATAGCAAATCTCCGCGGTGCATAGTTATGGGAGGTGACTATTTCGAAGGACTGAGTGAGTGAGTGCATATTAACGTCGCACTGTTCAGCTACATGAGGGCTTTTGGCGACCAACCTCGTAATTTTGAACCATGGTCAAGTGACGAGGATGACACCTGAGCTGGCACCCCCTCTCCTAACTATCACATCACACCAACGGGAGGACGTTTGGGCTCTTGACATATTTAACGTGCATCGCTCCCCTATACGGCGGGACTTTAGTGGCACTCGGCTCGAACTCATGACACACCAGTCAGGAGTCCGTTACCTTGACCACTAGGCTACCGCGGCCACCGTTGCTCTAGAGCAGTGGTCTTCAAATTTTTTCAACTCACAGAACCTCTAGAACTTGAAGGTGTTTTGGGAAAGTCCCTAGAACTAGACAGTGTTTTCGTGGGATCCCATTCTCTACACATACTTCGAAGAATATATCTCAAAATAGTATTTAAAGTAGATCAACATGTTATAGGTACTTTATGTAAAGGTAATTCAGAGAAGTATTGCATTTATTATTAAAAAATTTTAATCTAATTTTTTATACTCATTAATAATATTAATTTATGACCTAAGTGTCACCTACCCGTTCATTATATTTAGTAAATGGGATATAGTTTGCTTTTTTTCCACACAAATTGTCGAAGTCTATGTTTATTGAAATTATCTGCAGTCACATTTCATATTCTGCTTTTGATTTGTTTTTATACTTTGTTTTTGTAGCCACACACGTTGAGAAATATATTTCTCCTAAGGGGACGGTGAACCATTAAAACTAAATTCTTAAATTGTTAGCTTAATTAGCTGAAAATGGAATCAGTACCGTAAATGATTATTATATTTCAGAATTTAAATATATTTTTTTTAAAAAAAACTATTATAAATTTATTTAAAAAAAAAATTTTTAAACTATTTTTAAAAATGCTCCTTGCGCATTAGTTTTTAAGGTAAGTACATAATTTTTGTTTTATGTATAGATGAACTGCAATAAAATATATCTGTGCATGGATTTTAAATTCAGAATAAAATTTGATGGAAAAAAAGATAATTTTCTGTACTATATGAAATATTTCACCAATTATCACCATTCAATGAATTCAAAACGGCACAAAAGAAGATCCGTTAAATATTTTAGAAAACTAATGCACACATTTGTGAATTATATCATCTTTCATAAGTTGTGAACATTTAAAAGAGATATAACGTAATTTAAAACACAAGGAGCATTTTACGTAACAATGAAAAGGAAACATTTACGAACTAAGAAAGTCCATTTTAAACATTTGCTTATGTACAATAAAAAAATAAAATTCAGTAATTATTAATCAAAATGACAAAATTCTGTGACAGAATTATTCTATCAAATATAAGGATTAATATTAGTATACAAAATCCCAAACGCAGTTTTGGCCTAAATTTGACATTGTGAAAGTCCACCATCCCCTTAAACACAATGTTCTGAATGGCATTAAAATTTTTTATAGCTGTGTGAGAAATACTGTGCATTTTTCATAAATTTTCAACATAAAATTTAGGAGATGTTCTTGCTTAAATTTAGATTTTAACATTGAATCTGTTAATCAGTTGTTTCCTATCCTTCATTATAGTTGTTTTTTTCCACAATTGCAAAATGGTGCATTTTCCATTTGAAAATCATTTAGTAATGGAAGACACTGTGGTAATTAACGAGAATAAAATTATCTCGTGGAACTCAAAATAGAATTGGAACCCAATAGAATATTCACAATCTAGTAGGAAGCATATATATAAAGATAAAAATTTTAATATTATTTTATTATATTATAACAAAAGTTTAATAAGTGTTGAAAAATAAAGTTTATTACATATAAATAAAATGTTTAGTCTTCATGAATTGGATGAGTTTTATATACTTGTAATTATACAAATTTTACAGAAATAATAATTTTGCATGCATATTTGCAAGTTTCTTATCAATTTTTTTATTGTGATTCGTGGAACCCCTGGGTATACTTTGGGGAACCCCAGGGTTCCGAGTAACACAGTTTGAAGACCACTGCTCTAGAGAAACAATACAAGTCAAATCAAACCAAATTCCAAACCACAAAAGTTTTCGATAGGACTAAAATCTCGGCTATTGGATAAGGTCTAGCCATTTTCAGACAGTTCTAAAAATAAGAACATGAGAAGAGATCTTTTGATAAAGTGCAGCAACAAAAATAAAAATATAGATTAACTTTTTCATCATTCTGAATAAAATTAAAATATTTAAAAGCGCCTAAAATGTTGGTTTTTTATTAAAAAAAAAAAAAAAGAAACATGCATCATTGCGGAACCATAGATCAATTAAAGTAAGAAAAAAAAAGGCATATAATATCAAAAATATATTTATTTCTCATTATACAGAAGTCTTTATATGCATGTATTTTTCAACTTCTTCAGTTAACAAATACAGAATTTCTAAGGTAACCCGTGATTACGATATATCTTTGATTCATTTTCTATCATTCAACTGACTGTTTCTATCAAGTATTACAAGCCCTTTCGTACACAAGCCACTTAAAATATAATCACAAAATATCAAAGGGAAAACATACCCTTTCCGATAACTTCAAAGTGAAGAAAAATGAAGTACTTCCCTCCATCAACAAATGATAACATGTGTAGATAAAAACAGCTTTAACACATAAAAAAATTTAAATTTCTTAAGCAAAATATAAATGCAGATTAAAACTTAGTTTTGGAACTAAACTACAAAAAATTAGGAGCTCATTGACTGAAAATTTCTTGAATCTATCTCTTTTGCGCATACTATTCACTAAAAAAGGAATGAGTGAATTTTCAAAATTTTAGAGCTATTGTGTTAGAAAGCATTATCTCCTTTTTTTTAAAAAAAAAAAATGGGGTCCTTTTTAAAAAAAATTTTTTTCAGAAATTGTATACTTTACACCAAGAGATAAAATTTTTAAGCCGAAAGATTTATATCTTAAAAATATGTAGTAATAAATTCCTCGTTAGTTAAGTCCACTTTAATATAACGATATAATTTTGAATGTTCATGTTTAGAATCTATTGGTTATCTTACGCTGTATCATTTTCCTTTAAAATTTCTATAAATAAATTCCCTTTCTACTCATTAAAAATAGATCTTCATTTTGAAGACAAGTTTCAAATTATAAATAAATCCTATTTAAAATACTTAAAATTTTTTTTAAATTATTCATTCAATTCCTACTATTAGGTCACACTTTCCCTATAAATATCTTGTTCAAATTTTCAATCGTTAATAAAATACTTTTTATTCATCCACTCAAGTTCAAATACATTTTTTAAACATGTAGTGGATGACACTTGATGTTAATACCATTTTTTTCAAATATTTTAATTCATTAAATAAATTTAAAAATGAATAAATAGTAACAAACAAAAATAATAGTCCAACACCATACATAAAAAGAAAACTCGCTCATAGTGTCCCTGTAGCACAATGGATACCGCGTAGGACTTGAAATCCAAAGGTCGTGTGTTCGAATTCTACCTGGGATGGTCTAATTTCTGAGAATGTGATTTTTGAATGAATAAATAGTAACAAACGAAAATAATAGTCCAACACCATATACAGAAAGGAAAATTGCTTTCTATTTTGCCACTTGATAGTGTGATTCTGTCATTTGTATATACATATTTATATTAATTTTAATTATTTAATAAAAAGTAAATAAAATAAAAATTTTCTTTGTTGCCATAAGTAGGAATTAACTTACTTTTTTTTTTATATGTATTACTTGTTTTTCATTAAAAGAGGTCAGAAAGTTAAATCCTCATTCTAAAAAAGGAATATCATATTTTATGAAAGAAATCTACCTCGCTACCAAATTTTATTTAAAAATTTAAAATAAAAAACTGTTTTACCATATTTGATGAGAAAATGAAAATAATATTAGAGAAAGATCATTGAACTCAGGTTGCTCATCAAGCATGGACATCAAAGAGGAAACTTTTGATATACTATATTGTATTTTTTACGTCATTTTGCATAATTTAACAACTAAAGAGAGCTGTGTTTTTCAACTTTTTAAAAGCTTTCTGACTTCCTGACAGATGTAAACTACAAGATAGATGATTATTTATTAACATCTCTCTTTGAAGCAATGAGATACTGAGTTGAAAAGCCACGTATAGAAAATATTGTAACTCTAATATTCACTCAGGAACGTTCATAGATAATTACAATATCATATTTTTAAGAGATTTAATGTACAGTAAATGATAGAACAAAATTACCTAACTTATCTGTACGTTTGTTTGATTTGAAGAATTTGAACTTGATTTGAATAACTTGGATATAATTAGAATACAAAAAAAAAAAATTATTTTTTTATTGCATTAATACTCTTTTTTGAATTAAAATTTTTTATAGATTTTATTGTTGGTATTTGATTTGATATTCAAACATATTAAACGTAGAAACGCATGTTTAAACTATTTAAGAAATACGTAAATAATTTCTAGTGTCTAGGTACATGTTTTCTTATAAATTCTTCTGATAAAGGCTAACTTGCACGATATAAAATTTAATTCTACATGAGATAATCCTTTATTTCACTATCTATTTTTACATACTTAGATAAAAGAAACTTTACATATGATTTGATAATAATTAGATAACATCTTTAAATGACCTTTACCATGTTTAAGTGCATATTTTCTAGAATATTACAACTCATTTAAACATTTTAAAGATGCATTTTGATGACGGAACATATTTTGTACGTATAAAAATTAAACTATTCTAGTTTTATCTATAAATTCTATAATAGAATGCTTGTATTTATAAATTCTATAAAAAATATAAAAATATAGTTTGAGTTCGTAACATTTTTTAATCGATAAGTCATTTCTTTAAAAATTTGCTTAAAAGTCTTGGAAATATATTTTTTTTTTAAATTTCTTTTTTCCTAAAGCGTAGAGCTCTTGTATCAGTTAAAGTTTGCCAAATAATTCATAATCTATACACACACACACATATTTCACAAATAAAAGGAAAAAAAGTCTTAAATTCTGCTTTAAAACCTTTGGTTAACTTTTTTGCTTAGTAACATAATAGAGAAAAAATTTTCATCCTTATAAAAAATTTTCCAAGATGGTCAGTAACAAAATATTCAGTTAGTTTTGCATACCTATATGTTTTCTTCCCATTATTAAAATTGCACGCATAAAGCTGAAAACATTCATTTTAATAAAAGTAAATAAAAACCTTCAAATTATACTTTTAAGCTATCATTGATTATTTCTCAATTTTATCTCATTCTTCCGATTAAATTACATTTTTATTTAACTTATATGCATTTTAATCACAGTTTTTGGTTTATTTTTTTAAAATTGGTGCCATCAATATGAGATCAATTTATAGTAATGTGTTTCTAAATTTTCATTTCTTAAAAAACGTTTGTTGCAAAAAATATACGTAACGAAATACTATTAGTAAATTTTAAATGAATTTTTAAGGAAAAAAATGTACAGCAATAAAAACAAATACGAATCACTTTATAGACAAATAATTATTGTAAAAAATTTAATATATTTTTAAGATTATCCTTTTAATACCCCCCCCCCCCCGTTAATTTTCGTTTTGTACAGAAAACAGCAATCAGTTAATTTTTGTTAGATGAAATGTGGATGAAAAATGCATAATTTTTGAGAATTAATAAAATTTATTTTTAAAATAATTTTACAAAATTTGATTTATTAAAATTTTTGATTATTTAACTAAATTAACTGAGTATTAAGTTTTTCGTGATTTATTAAAAATTTATTAATTTAACATAATGCTTTCCCTAGGTATGAGTATATTTTATGGAGTAAAAAATATATATAAATTCATAGAATTTATAAAAGCAGATTGTAACATGAACAAATGGGTTTTAAAAATCCAAATTATATGATTATATTAAACGACCAATAATTAACTCAAACAAAATAAATTAGTAGTCGTTAAGAATTATACGAAATCAAAAGCTGAAATTAAAAAGGAATGCTTATATATCAAGGAATGTTTTATAGTAACAATACAAAATATACATTCAGATTTCCATTTTGTGGACGATACAATAGATTTAATTAGACTCGGTAATTAAGGCAATTATACAACTGTACATAATTATTAAGTTAAAATCCTGTTAAAACAAGAAATAAATATGATTCTTGTACAAAATAAAATTCTAGATTGTACTTGAAACATAGGAAAAATACTTTTGAAGACGGATGGAGAAAAATGGAAGAAATGTTATTAAATATGCGAAATTTCATGTTTGTTTTTTTTAAAAAAAATAATAATGCGTCGAAATTAAAACATTTGAAAGAACACTGATAAAACACAAATATATTTAAAATACAAAACCATTGCTTATGATAAAATGTTTATAGTAGCATATATATATTATAGGTGTATTTCTTCACGATTCCTTTATCTTTTCCCCACTTATGGATGTGCTTTAGACTTGACCTTGATTTCCACCGACGCGCGCGTTATCTTCAAAATAAGGATTCTTAGACAAACCACTTAATCTGTAGCAAGAGGCTGAAATTCGATTGATGTTTCAAACTTACTCTTGAATCCTTCCTGCTCTAAAAGAGTTTCCGCTCTTTAGTATTTGTATAAACTGTTATCGCTAAATTTTTACAGAAACAATAAAATAGGTCATTTTCTCCTGTCTAACTTTTGCTTTCACGCTACTGTAAGTTTTAATTAATATGTGAAATATATATTATCTATAAAATTGAAGATTATTCATAATTTAATAAAAAATATCGAAATACATTTAAACCGTTTCAAATTTTTTAAGCACAAACAACTTTTTGTTGTTATTCCTTCAGTTTAAATAGCAAAGGACTTTATAAAAGATTTTGCGTTATTTCTCAAATATCAAGCCAAAATTTCTGAAATATATGCGTTAACTGTACAGTAGTTATATCCCGTTACCTATAAAAAAATCACTTTTAACCCTTGTGTTATTAATTGTACAGATTACAAAAATAAATAAATAAAAGAAGTTATTTGAATCAATGAAATGAAGAAAAAAAATTTCCTGCTATTATTTTCAAGTATCAAAAAAAATTTAGTCAGTTATTTCAAATACAATATTGAATGTTTAAAAAATAAAATGATGAGGAAAATGATATTCTTTCGTTTATCATTAGTAAATATTACTAATTTGACTATGTTTGGTTACTAAGTTTAGTTATAATTTATTGGATATCGCCAGTGGTGTTACGGTGAATATTAGGGCCCCACTTTCAAAGTAAGGTTTTGGACCCCAAGCCGGATCTTACAAAGAATTAAGAAACCGTAACATGAGGGCCCCTTGAATCCTCCCCCCATAATGCGAGGGTTGCGGGGGTGTACGTCGCATAAGATTTACCAAATAGAAAGACATGAAGTCTTATTCTGAGGCCTTTCAGACAATGCCATGTTATTCTATTTGATTTGAAATGACATCACACTGGAAGCAAACCAGAGGTGGGCGTAGCTGCAGTCTTATCAGCCGTATCAATGATACGGGGCCCCAACACGTGTAATATTTTATTGTTTACAAATGAATTTTATCAATGCGATTATTTTTATTTATTTTCCAAAAAAGGACCCCCAAAGAATTTTGATACCGGACACCCTCGGTACTAGTTACGCCAGTGAAGCAAACATAAACCAGCGACGACGAATCACGTCATTATAAACTCCAATTCAATGCTGAAGACATCTAACTCTCCATTCTTCTGATAACCACACTACGCTGCGTGAGGACTTTGAGACTCATTTGTATTTAATGTATAGCATCCCTCTTTAATCCGCACGTAATACCTTTGTGAGAGCTACAACTGAGATCCACCACTCGACTTGAATACTGTCCTACTCAAAGCTTGCAACTATGATCAATCCAGTTATTATGCTCCCTACAAACGAGCTTCACAAACCCCATTTGTGTTAAATCTAATTTCCCCAAGATGATTTTGAATCGTTAATAGAGTATCTAATACTGGACACTCTGAAGATTAATCCTTAATGGAGAATTAAATTAAATGATCCTTAATTAAATGAAGAATCAGCCTTTTTGTGTGTGTCATCAGGAAGATTTCAATACTATTAAGAGCTTTTTTCTGAAAGGAAATATTAAACTTTCAACTTTTCTCTACGATATTTGTATAGTAACTAGGTAAAGCTTTCATGATTTGCTAAATGAATAGGGATTTTAACTGAAAGAATTTTTATGCCATCAAATCTATTACCAATACACAAATCAATCTATCTTTAAACAATAGTATTAAGAAAGACAAAGTTTACAATCTATTCATCTGATCCTTTTAGGTTTCCAGTAATATATTTTAATCGTATTTGATGGTTATTAAGATGTTTACGCATAGTAATTTAATAATCAGAAGATTATCCACAACTACCACTTAAATTCCAAATTTCAATCAAAGTATGTTTTGATAAAGTTTTACAGAATTAAAATAACTATCTATTAAACTTTTCAATTATTAATTATCTATTTTAATTTTTCAATTTTGAAGAAAGAGGAGAGTAACTTAGAATCATTTTCAAAGTACCACATAAGATACATTAATCCATGTAAATATTACTTCTACACAACAAAAGATTTACATAATTTGAGTTAACTGTGCAGCTCATTTTGATCTTACAGCCGAGTCAGAGAAACTGAAAACACATTAAAAAGCCAAGAGAGAGTGATAGAGTTTTATTAACGTTGCACTATAAAGCGACCCAACAGCTATTGGGGACGAACCTCGTATTTTTGAACCTCGGTCAAGTGAAGAGGACCACCAGTAGCAAGCACCCCCTCCCTACTTCAACGGGAGGACTTTGAGCTCTACGGATTTAGTGTGCATCAGCCCTCTCTACACGGTGGGGGTTACAAAACCAAGAGCCACCATTTAAATGAATTCTTAGTGAAGTATGATAGGACTAAAAAATAAAGTTAAAATTCAGAGGATGTAGTAATTCTTTGATATTTATATTATACTTATGAGTAGCTGTCACTAAAGCAACTCAAGTAAGCAAAGCTGAGAACTAAGTGAAAAAATTTACGTGAAGATAAATCCATTCAAAATTCCATAAACGTTTCATATAAAATTTAATAATTCAGCTGAACCGAATATTCAAATCAGAAATATCCGAAAACATCTGAAATGAAAAGAGCAATACTTTTATTTCTTCAATCTTAATAGAAAGAAA
The DNA here is from genome assembly GCA_019973955.1 of Trichonephila inaurata madagascariensis. Classification (NCBI taxonomy): domain Eukaryota; kingdom Metazoa; phylum Arthropoda; class Arachnida; order Araneae; family Nephilidae; genus Trichonephila; species Trichonephila inaurata. The sequence goes on along the minus strand of BMAV01005502.1, from coordinate 204,591 downwards.
AGAAAAACGTTTTAAAAATTATATGATAAAGGAAAAGTATTAGAGAGAAACAGTAATACAGTTTTTCCATTATGCTCTCTTCTAATACATAAAAACATACTAGTTTAAATGGAGTTTATACATGTAATGTTCTAGGGTGAAAGAGAGAGACCACATAGAACACACTGAATAAGTTAATGACTTATTATATTTTGATTACTACGTTTTAATGATTTAAATTATCACATTTGTAGCCCTAAGAGTGAAACCCAAAAATCTTTCCCTAGTCAATTTTAGCTTACACAAGCTTCTTTCCGCGTTAATCTGGTATTTTGCTATATATAGACAGAGTAAATTTTCTTTTTAATAAACTTAAATTAATACAGTAAATTTTCTTTCAAGATACGCACTTTTTTAAATTAGAAATGTACAGTTTATATCAGGTAAATAATTTACAATGCACTTAACAAGGCTGTGACGGCTCTATCCGCGATCTTCTCACTAACAGTCCTCTTGGGGAATTTTTGGTCTTCACAAATTATTTTATTAGAGAACTTCCTCCGGAGAAGAAAACGTGAACATGCAAATTAAGACTACTGTATAAAGTCTAGGTTTTAAGGTTAGAAGAGATAGGGTAGACTGCTAGCGGATCAGTGATTAATCAAATTTAAAGTGTGACGCAGATATTTAGAAATCGATAATTGTAATAATTAAGGTGACGATCTGTCACTTAAGCTTTAATCTAGATTAGATGGCTAGGAATTCAGAGTAATTGAATTGAAGTAAGTGTTACAAGTAATTAAAGTCTTCTGGTATCTCGTGTACCTCGTGAACTGTCTTCATATTGATTAATTGGGTGCATCTCTTAGCTTTGATTGATCAAACTTGTGGTTTGTGCTGTAAATAAATTAGGGGATTTTGAATATGTCTAGTCTTCCTTCACTTTCTCCCACACCTTTAGGTGCGAAAGCAAGATCCTTACAAGGCTAAATTGTATTCTGAAATTTTATGATGAAAATTCTATTTTAATATACTTTTTTTTCTATATCACTTTAATAATGAATAGAATTTAATGTAAATTCTTGAATGAAAGAGTTGAAAGGGGGGTGAATGTTAATTAGAGGAGTCCCCCAACTATAGGAGCCGAGTGATAAATTCTTTTTATCATGGAATAAAGTACGATAATGTAACAATCACTTATTGGAGTAATTATTTCAAATTATTTCAAGACAATCTAAAGCGGTTATGCAAGAAATTATCTCTATATTTTGAGTATAATTCTTTCGAAATTATAATAGATTTTTCTGATTTTCTAGCTATATATAAATTCATAAAAAATATATTAAAATTTATTGAAATTAATAAAAAAAAGTGGTTTCTTTTATTAATCACAAACATTCGCAAAAAAAAAAATTTCCTGTGATTTCATTTTATGTCTTCGGTTATTATTATTAGAGATTCATTATAATGCTATTGGGGACATTTGCGTGCTCAGTGACATTTGCTAATACTGAGAAATATCGAAGAAAATATAAGGCATTGAAGTTAATCATATATCTTCCGAAGCTACACAATTTGCTAATAATATAATTTTGAAACGTTTGCATAAAAGATAAAGCACAAATGTGTTCCACAAAAAAAATTTAAACACTTTTAAAGTATAATAGGGAAAGATATATTGCTCAATTACTATAAAATGAGAAGTAATATACTGATATGACACTTATATTGAATGACAAGAATTAATACATTGACGACCAAGCATTTAGTCAGATGGTAACAGCATTATATCCACTTTCTTTTATATAAAAAATTATTATTAATTCTACTAAAGCCAAAGATTTTTCGGGATCAATGCATTAATATGCAGCAATTGTTCTTTAAAAAAAAGACTGGTTAACCCTTCTCTGTCTGTGTCACATGTCATTCGTTTGCCGTTTTTGTGCTTGTATTGTCGGCGACGCATGCCATGCAATGCAAAGAAAAATTTTATCCTTGAAACTGAATTCGTCGCTACTTACAAGTCTTTAATTTCTGTGATATTTTTGTATTTCTGAATATGTCTACCAGATAGTGCAACTAGCATTACTTTCTTCAATTTTGTCTCAGTGAGATTTCCCGCCTGGAATCTAACATTAAAATCATTTAATGAATCTCGTGATATCTTAAAATTCACACAAATGAAAGAAAAAAAAACATTCAAGATATTTTTTATATTTATTATATAAATTTTGTCTGACAAAGTAAGTAAAAAATAATATGTAATACATGATTTCGGTTTTGCGATTAATTTGATTTTTACGCTATGATGTCCAAGGAAGATTGTAATGCTGTTTGAACGGAAAGGTATTTGCCAAAATATTTTTTAAACAAATTTCTCCAAATATTTTTAAACAAGTACTTTTATAATTTTTATGTAGATAGTTATTTTAAATACCTCAAAGCAGTAAAATTAATATATATTATCACAGGGTATGTTTTTTTTTTTTTTAATTTCATAGATAGATGCATTGCAGGGAAATCTGGAGATCAGTGAACAGGATATCACATATTTTTCCACTTATAAAACAAGTAAAAAGCTGCCTACTGAAAAATTATTTGCATTTTTCACCTTTGAATAGAATACATATTAATTTTCTGCAATAAAAGAAATTATTTTTTGGGGTCAGAAATTCGTAAAAAATTCCGACAGAGAAGGGGTTAAAAAAGCCATAAGTTTGATACCGTACACATCGTGCTCTTAACCATTACAAAAATCTAAGCTAACAGGTGCCTCGAAAATGGCTGATGAGGAAACCCTTTAATTGCGTATGAGCTTTCGTCATTTGATATAAAAGCGGACCAAGAAAATATCTTGACAGATTATAAGATTCTCAAACAATAAAAACATTCTTTGATTCTCCCAAGGTAGAGGATTTTCCAAAAATAAACTATTATGTGTTATCTATTTTGCTATAATGATAATAAGAGTCTTATCAAGTTTCAAGAAGCATAATGTATATCATAAATTTGAAAATTATATGAATATGTTGAGAATGTAATTCGAGAAAATTTTGCACTTTATCTCATTTCTATCTTATTCAAAAAGGCAAACCAGATTTTGTCTTGAATACTAAAAATTTTTCTTGCTTTTTAAATTTTATGCTTTGTTTGATCTTCCTACTTCAATATTAGTTCACAATGAACAATACTCTCACACATTCATTTTTCGGATTTAATACATTAAGAAGTCTTAAAAAATGTGTAAATGAGTATTAACTGAATTAAAAAAAAACACCCTAAAAGTTTCTTTTTTTAATTCTTTATTTCACGACCTACACAAAGTAAGCTTTTCCAAAATGGTGTCAATATTTTTATAATCCTATCAAGTTTCAAGTTCTCTTTTATTGAGGAGGAACTTTTCAAAGCATTGATTTTTTTATACGAAAAGAACACATTCAGCTAAACCTATTTGCGTTGAGAAGAATTTATATGGATATGCATATCCATAATATATTTAATCAAAATGGATATTTTTGGAATATTTAAAAAGTTATACAAAACTATTGGTGACAATACAATTATTATTTTTTTGTATTCTTTGTATATAAATAAATATTATATATATATATATATATATATATATATATA
>BMAV01005502.1:187119-198643 GCA_019973955.1 Trichonephila inaurata madagascariensis | reverse complement strand
GAAGTACGGGATTAGAAATTTATATAGGACAGTATCTTTATGAAGTAAGTTCAAACGAAACTGTGTGTGGCTCGCATTTATGTGTGTAGCATGACTAGATAAATAAACTACATAGTTAAACAATTGTTCAAATCAATTGTTAATCGATAGATTTTTTTAACGACATTTATTGAGAAAAGCCGTTAAGAAAATTCGGTATTATCTGTTTTTTCTTGGTATCAATATTAGCTTCTTTCACACACCTATCTGAGAATATTAATTCACTTGGATTTGATAAATTAAATCAGAATGGAGCATGATTGAACAGGAGTAAAGGCTTATTAGCGTTGCACTTTAAAAACAACACAAAGGTTATAGGCGATGGACCTAGTAATTTTAAACCATGGCCAAGTGACGCCTGATCTTGCACTCTCTTTCTCCTTTCTTCCTCACCACACCAAAATGAGGACTCTGACAGATTTAAAGTGCATCAGCAACACTAAAGGTGGGACGATTGAACAGGAGCAAATTAAATCAGAATAAATTATTGTATTGGCGAAATGAAGAGAACAAAAACGAGGATAGCTTCCCATGTATAGTGCTAGGTGAGGCTTTATAATCAACCAATTATTAATTGAAAAAATATATATATGTTTGGTTCAATATGTCCCTTGAGGTTCCAGTGCTGAAAATTCCACAATCAACCTGTGGCCGCAGTAGCCTAGTGGTCAAGGTAACGGACTCGAGACCAGCGTGTCATGAGTTCGAGCCTAGTACCGCTGAAGACCCGACGTGTAGGGAAGTGATGCACGTTAAATCTGTCGAGAGGTCAAACGTTCTTCCGTTGGTGTGGTAGTTAGGAGCGGGGGATGCCAGCTCAGGTGTCATCCTTGTTCTGTGACCGTGGTTTACATTTACGAGGTCCGTGGCCAAAAGCCCTCGAGTAACTGAAGAGTGCGACGTTAATATTCACTCACTCCACAAACAACACATAAACATTTTGATATACTGTAATACATATGAAAAAAAGATGAGAATATATGGAGAGTTAGAGCTGCACAACTATGCAGGAATCTTATAATTCCGAAATAGATTAAGAGGCAAAAAAAGATCCGATACTTCATTTCCCTTTACTAATAGACTATGCTCCGTGAGGATTTTTGAGGTACAGTATGATTTCTTTTTTTTTTTAAGTAACAGTCATTATTGCTCTGCGCAGCAGTCTCGATGGAAGTGAGCTTCGGTGCCATGACCCATTCCTTAAAGTCGCTGCACTACTGCGTTATGGTTCTTTTTCCCCCTAATGGACTGAATATTGCAACTAAAAGTTTGCAGATACGGCAAATTCCCAATATAAGAGCCATTTTGTGGTGGCACCATCTTCTTGCGGCTCTAGCTGCCGAATTTCGACGTTTGAATTAATATTGAGAGCCAAATTGATACTCAAGGGAACTTTCACATGCCATATAATCATATACTATGCGTGCCTACGACTTTCGCATCCAGAAATATATCGACTCCAACCAGGAATGAATCCACAACCTTGGGCTTAGGAAGCGGGCACAGTATCACTAAGCCACCGAGCCGTCTACTGTATTATCGCGAACGAGGGACTTATTTATGAAAACTTAATGTTTCTATTGTTATAGGCCTAGATAAAGAAGTTTTGTAATTTAATATAAACAATGTTCATTATTTCCCAGTATCAATTCTCTGGTTCACGTAATCGATTGCTTGCGCATTTCTTCTCTATAAAAGCGATAAAATACTTTTATTGATTTTGCAGCTGAATCAATATTTACCACATGTAGCCTCTAGAATTTCTTCATGAAAAAATTAAATATGGAAAACTCAATCAATAATTATACGTTTTGTCATTCTTAAATATTAATAAAAAAACTTATACTGATAATTTTGATTTACATCTTTAAGATAACACTTTACAAAGTACTCAAAGACTTTGGAGACTTGTAACATGACATTAAAACTTCATTTGCAGTAAATAGAAACACATTAGAGAAATGCAATCAATAACATAAAATAAAAAGTCTTCAAACAATTTTATTTTCTAAAACAAAAATCAAAGCACTTCGAGGGATGTTTGAAATATTAAGTACAGACAATATTTTTCCACGCACAATTTTTCGAAAGTTACGAATTAGCTTAACTCATAGCACATTTACTTCGGAAAAACAAGTGCGTTGACCCAATGTAGCACGTTTATTTCATAACAGTTTAGAATCAATCGTATACCTTTTTGACAACAACTTTAAAGGCAGTTCGTTTCTAAATATTTTGAATAGCATTGATAATTTGAAGTTGAATATTCAAATATTTAAATTTTTGCAACCCCGATAGGTCATTTGAAAAATCTCAAAGGAATTTTTATCGACAAACAAAATAACTGTTCGTGTTTTCTAATATTTCAGTTATTATGGATTTTAAATGATATACTAGATGAATTTTCATTTGCATTATTATTCATTATGCTTTGAGAAATAAAAAACTGTCTTAATTGCTTTATATTAATATTAAATTGGATCAGGGGTCTCAGGGGTGTTAAATTTCTCAAGAGGTCTGAAAATATAAACAATTTTCAAACAGGTATAATTCTTTTAAATTTAAATTAAATAATTCGAATCTTTTACACATTATTTATAAAGGAATGGGGCTTCAGAAAGGTATAAAATGTTTAAAATATAATCATAATTTTAAAAATTATAAGCATATGAAAATAAGAAACTTTTCTATAAGACATATTTATTAAGTTTTACGTCGCGCATGCTATTTTCTAAAATAGTAGCTTTAATTACTAGCTATAAGTTGATTTATAAAGATAAATGTATTCTTATTACACTGTAGCTACTTTTATATAAATAGAATAATAACTTGCATATTTTAATAAATAAAAAAATACATTTTTAAAAAATATTTAAAGAATTGCAATATTTTACAAATATTTTGAAATACAAAAGATATATAATACTAAAATTAGGTAGGGTTTAAAGAGTATGATGCATTTTATAGTTCTGTAAAGTTTTATACATTAGAGGCTACTATTTTAGAAAATAGCGTACGCAACACAAGATACTTAATATTTATAAAATTTTCATATGTGCTTATGATTTTTAAAATTATTAGTATATTTTAAACATTTTATACTTTTCTGAAGCCCCATTCTTTTATAAATAATGTGTAAAAGATTTGAATCATTTAATTTATATTTAAAAGAATTATACCTGTTTGAAAATCGTTAATATTTTCAGGCCTCTAGAAAAATTTAACACCCCTGAGACCTCTTAATGGAATTAGAATTCACGGGAAAATGGAAACCATTCATGATTAAAATAGAGCTAATAAAACTTTTCAACTAAGATTAAAATCTATTTTTAATTTTGAATTCCAAAAATGATCCCAAATAAAATTATTTATCAACCTCAAAATAAACTTCAGATATTTGGAGACAGTAACGAGTTAGGTACTGTTTTTTTTAAATCAAAAAGTTTTTGAATTTACTTTTAATTTAAAATATTTTTATGAGAATTTTAAGAAACTACAACCACATTAAATCTGTATGTTCAATAAGTAAACTGATCGTCAATCAATATGCCGAGATACAGAAAAAATTATATAGAAATTCTTATTAATAAAAACAGACTGCAAGAAAAAGATTTCTAATAACTCGATTATTTTTCTGTAAAATTTTATACGTATGTGAATCCCTTCTCGCAAACTTTTTCATTAAAATATATTCGAGAAATTCTATCTAGATTATATGCACGTAATTGGATAGTAAAATATCAGTGTACATAAATAATATTAAATTACTTAAAAATAAAAAAAAATATTTTCTAAACTATGCATTAACTTTGTTAGATGCATTTGTGCAAGAAATGTGATCGGTATTTTATAATTACTTAAGTTGATACATATCGGTAAAAAATGAAAACGTTCATAAGCACTTTCAGACATTTCAAACATCTATTTAAAAGGTTAATATAAAGAAAATATTTTTACTTCAATAGAAAAATCTCTTCCCAAATTTGGATTAAAAGTAATTAAATAAAGAATTTATTTTTCTCTAAAGTGCTGTCTCTTTACAAACACGGATCATAAACACAACAACAAAATAAATAATATTTCACTTGTATTGATAACAAAGTTTTTCCTCGGAAAAAAACAAATTTAAAACAACTTTCAAATATAAAAAAATATATATATACAAAAAAATCGAAGATCTTAAACATATATTTATAAGATTATGCGTTTTCAATTCAACAATCCGATTTTAAAATAATTCTTAGATCAAAATGTCTTTATCACTCAGTTTCTTACCTGACCATTTATGAGAAAAGCGCAACAATCCTTTCTGATAATAAAATATACCTCAATTTCATTACAGGCGATTTGTTTGTTGAGCATAAAGCAAAGCCTGTGCACACGGCACAATTTTCACACGTTCATCAGAGAAGATCATATCACGGAACAACGCAAAGAAATATCTCGGAATCAAACTCTTATCAAAACCTACAGCAGTGGTTAAGCACGCAAATGCATTTCAAGTGTGTTCACATGCAATATTTACACTTCAAGAGACCATCGACAGGCGGCAAGTTTTAAACGATAAGCATTCATCTTAACGGAAGAATATTCAACAATCTTTGCGATATGCGTATTTTTAATACAAAATAATTCCAAAAAGATATGTTACCACAAAAATATCCAGATTTTAATTCTGTCTATAAGTGAAACTGATGAAAAATCAATATATTTTATAACTGTATATAAAAATATTATTTTCTTAATGAAGTATATATATAGATGTATAGTCTTGCCAATTAACTTTTATATATAATAAACAATTATTACACTTTTGAAGATAATATTTTCATGATTTTGGAAATCTGCATGAAAATTGATTTTCCGATGCATGTTATTACAGGAATTAAACTTTGAAAAATTCTCAGTTTAGTTATGAAAATATCAGCATTATATAAATTACATATCATATTCATGTATATGATGCATGGAAAATTGTAAATTGTGACGGCACCGATTTAATTTGATTTTTTTTTTATTCTTAATGCGCTTAAATTTGGAGGTACACTAAATGGCCGCGGTAGCCTAGTGCTCAAGATAATGGACTCGTGGCTGGCGTGATATGAGTTCGAGCCTAGTACCGCTGAAGACTCACCGTGTAGTGGGGAGGGGCAATGCACGTTAAATCTGTCGAAGATCAAACGTTCTCCCGTTGGTGTAATGTGGAAGTTAAGAGAGAGATGCCAGCTCCACTGTCATCCTCGTCACTTAACCATGGTTCAAAATTACGAGATCCGTTGCCAAAAGCCCTCGAGTAGCTGAACAGTGCGACGTTAATATTCACTCACTGACTCACTGAAGCTACACTAAGGCTATTGGCGAAGGCCCTCGTAATTTTGAACTTTGGTCAAGTGACGTGGGCGACATCTCAGCTGACACCCCATTATCCAAACTTCGACATCATACCGACGAGCGTGAGGGCACTGAATATTGAGTTTCCCACAAAAGTTTTCAAAGCATATCTTAGAAAGGATCGATTAGTGTACCAAAAACAGAAGAGAAATATCAAGAGCTTTGTTTATATTTGTTATATATTTAAATAATACAAGGCAACTTGGCTTACACGTTATTAAAGTTCAACAAATGGTCTTTTCATAAAAAATTCCGTTCATTCATGACTGCTTTAACTTACCCCATTTAACCGATAAATTTGAAATAGCACCACATTTTTAATAAAAAACAAGTACTATAAAAAAAAATTAGGTCAATTCCTATTTTGAATGGATGAATTGAAAGTATTTTATTAACGATTGTGAAAATCTGAACAAGATACATATATATATAAATAAATAAATATGTATGTATATATATATAGGGAGAAAGTGAACTAATAGTAGATATTGAAAAAAGAACATGATTTGTCTGTATTGTTGTAGCAATGCACACCCAGTTTAGCTAGCTTGCCTGGAAAACGGGTTTTCGACGCCAACTTTTGTCATTGTTTTAACAGTTACATTGTTACAACAATGGAGATGAATCTAAGTTGGCGTCGAAAACCTGTAATTAATTAAATTAAATTAAAATAAATTAATTAATATTTGAAAAAAACTGTACTAACATCAAGTGTCGTCCACTACAAGTTTAAAAAAATTTATTTGTACTTGATCGGATGAATAGAAAGCATTTTATCAACGATTGAAAACTTGAACACATTATATATATATATATATATAGGGAAAGAGTGAGATAATAGTAGGAAGTGAATAAAACATATAGAGTATTCCATTTCCAGTCAAAAGTATATTAAATGTTTGTTTCATAATTTTGAAATGAAGAGGAATAATTGTTTATTAACATCGTATTTAGAAGCAACGCGAAGGCTAATGACGAAGGAACTTGCAATTTTTAGAACCGTGCTCAAATGCGGTTGTGTACCATTCTTCAATATCGATCTCGCTATGTGGGATCTTTAAGGGAATCCCGACTCGAACCCACGATTCGATACAACAAAGGCAACTACGAGTTCGCGACTGAGATCTCTCACTGGCGTATTCACCGTTAACTAGACCGGCAGTCAATAGTTCAAAACCGGGGTTTTGCCTAAGTTCACTGCACCGTCGCAGGTTCATTCACTAACTTCGATTCAGGTTTGAAAGTTTTAACTGGACTCAAAGCTGGGTTACATTTAATCCCACTTGCCCAGTAAGCGATTTTTCTTGTGTTTATCAACTATTTTGTACTGTGGATTTCAGATCTTACGATAGATAAAATTAAGAAAATTTCATCCATTACTCAATTAATTATTTAGAAAAATTGGTATCCAAAAGAGAGGAAAATAAGAAGACATTTGTAGTAAAATTCCGAGTACAAAACGTTAAATCAGTTGAGGTCACGGGATCTATTTTGACCCCAATGAGAGTCAATAACTGAAACTCGTGGTTGAGTAACCAGAGTTAAAAAAATACTGGCAAAATGAGATTTTAAACTAATGATTTGTGCTTTCTCTTAACCTCGGTTTCCTAGTTCTGGGTGTAGCCATTGTAGCCTAGTGGTCAAGGTAACGGGCTTGTCGCTGGCGTGTCATGAGTTACAGCCTAGTGCTACTGAAGATTTCCCATGTAGAGGGATAGAATGTTAAATCTGTCGAGGCTCAAACGTCCACCCATTAGAGTGGAAGTTAGGAAAGGGTTGCCAGATTAGATGTCGTCATCGTCTCTTGACCATGGTTCAAAATTACGAGGTTCGTCACCAATAGCAGCTTTGTAGTGCAACGTTAATGCAACTCGCAACCCTAATTCTCCGGGATTCATAGGTGGCCGTAGTAGCCCAGTGGTCAAGGTAACGGATTTGTGGCCGACGTATCATGATTTTGAGCCTAGTACCATTGAAGACCCGCCATCTAGGGGAGCGATGAACGTTAAATCTGTTGAGAGCTCAAACGTTCTCGCATTGGTGTGGTGTGGTAGCTAGGAAAGAGGGCTGCCAGCTCAGGTGTCGTCCTCGTCACTTGATCATGGTTCAAAATGACGAGGTCCGTCACCAAAAGCCCTCGAGTAGCTGAATAGTGCGACGTTAATATTCACTCACTCACCCGAGATTCACAGTCTGATTCAGAGAGGAAACGGTGAAAACCACTGTAAATCTATAGGTAACGTATCAGAAATAACAAAAGCAGATAGTTCTCTGTAATCCCGAATAATGAGCAGGAGATATATTTCCTTTCAGTTCTAAGAAACTTTCAGTTTATTTTCTTTCTTAAAAGTTTTCTTCATAAGATATAAGTGGTATACCAAATTTATATATCAGTCGAGAAAAAATATTAGTTTCCACATCCCTTCGATATTCTTAAAAATTCCCAACATAAATAAAAAAAATTGTTTTCATTTTACTGGAAGCAATAGAAATATGTTGCTTCTATTCTATATGAATTACAATAATGCCCACAAATATTTAATCTGCACTTTGATAAATTCACTATCAAATGTTTTAAAATAAATTCTACGAATTGACCCTGATTTTTTATGCATCATCATGACTTTATATTTCAGTAGATTCAACTCCAGAGAGCTTACATAGTTTTGGTCATTCAAAGATATAATATATATAGGATATTCTCTAAAAAACAGAACAAAAGCATCATCATAAAAGTTCTTTTAATGACACTAAGGAATAAATCGTCTACAAAAACTATTTTGCAACAGCTTCAAAATTTTGAATGATTAGAGAACAAATAATGATAAGATTCCACAAGAGACAAAAGGTCTCCGAAACAAAGTTTTTTGTGTGACATTTCCTAGGATCAGCTGAGCAACATTGAAAAAACTCTTTGAGTAAAGAGTGTTTCTAGGAACCTTAAAAACGTCTCGGCAAGTCTATAATGTCATGACCCCAAGCATTATTAAATTTCTCTTTGACACCCAAACAGTAAAAAAAGTCACATAATTCTTAAGTTTTGCTTGTGATTAGGAATATCGCATAATCGAAAAAAGGCATCTTCAACTGATCTTTCAGGAGGAAATCCATAATTTACCTCATCAACAGATTTATAATAATTTTTATTCAAAATTGTGCCAATTTTTTTTTATATCTATCCGTCTTTCCAAAGACAATGTTAATAAATTATGAATTGTTTTATAAATTATTATTGAATGTTTTTGTCTAAAAGTTCACCGCAAAAACGATTGTAATCTATAAAAAGTATTGCTCATATTAAATAATTATTTATTTTTCAATAAGTAGATAAAATTTCTTGTGTTTCGATGTTCTTTCAATTTTCTCTTCATAGCAAATTTTCGATCAAAGGTTTTGAAACAAAAAAAAAATTATATGATAGAGTACATATACAAAAAGATAAGATTAACATAGGAACTCTGACTTGGGTAAGGAAAGAGTTATCACGTTTTTCGCATAGAAACATGATAAGTGAATCGAGTAAAATAAATTTCTACGGAATTTTTTCCTTATCTGGTATTATAAGAAATCACGTAAAAATAAAGTAGCCATTAAGTAAGAAAAAGTGAAATTTTATTTGATTTGTGTAACACAATAGAGTAACACAGAATTTTGATGCTGGTTTGATATGCTTTGGCTTAAAAAAATTATCTTTTTTTGCACTCTTAGAAATTCTTAATTTTTCCTGATAGCCTACCCCGTCCAAAACTTCTCAAAGTTATACCGAACTTTTTAAGCTTTTTGTTGTACAACTATGAGACAAAATGAAAAAAAGCCCGAATTTAGTATTGGATTTGTTTCCTATTTGTTATTTTTATTATACGTATATTAATGTGCACGATGGCTCTCAGCGAAAATCATAATATTTGATTAAATGTTAGTGAGTTTCTACTCAAAGTATCTTTAAAAGTCAACGTTGAAAAAAAACCCCTCAAAGTAAAGATTTTTTGACATCTCCTTTACAGTTGATTACGTTTTGATTATTAACATTTTTACAACATAGGCTTCTCTAAATTTGAGTACCGCGTTGTGAGTCTCGTATTTCTAAAGACCGTCATGTAGTGTGATTTATGCTTATTAAATTTGTCGAAATTAAAAACTTACGTGATGGCAGCATAAATGTAGGGTATCTCAAAGATATACCATCTGAAATCTCAAAAAATTACAAGGGAAATTAGCTGTGTTAAGAGAATCCTTAAATCAAACAGATATAGGAAGATAAAAACGTTCAATAAAGACTAAACTTTAAAGTATAAACATTAACATATACCCTAATATATATCTATATAACATTAAAAGCAATGCACTGAAGATTTATCCGAATGATAGAAAATTGATTACTCATATCTGTTAAGATATATTACGCAAATGGGTAAATTTTGGTGTCAAATGACTCACTAATTCGGGATTCAGTGCAGTGCCACTAATCATCCGTATGGTGGAATGTGTGTAAAACAGAGGAATATGAAACACTAAATCATAGCTTCCATGTGAATGTGGCTTCGTCGACAAATGTGGAATGTACCAATGCGCCTCTCACACGGATTCACGTCACTGAGTATATGTCACCATTTGAGAGAAGGCATGCATATTAACTGAAGGAAACAGTGTGGTTAAATCGCAGGAGCACTCGTCATTTGGATCAGAGCAATACTATCATTGGACGATGTTGGCAGGAATGGGTGAAACATGGTCGTATAGAACACCAAGAAAGCAATGAGTGACCGAGAATGGCAATGCATCGCGAAGATAGACTGATTTTCCGATTGGTGTGCTGATATAATACATAATGATACGTCCTCATCAACGATTCGCCATGTAAGCCGGAACACCAGTAACTGCAATGATTCAGTCGATAGTCAACTCAGCAAGCTGAGATCATAAAGGCTCTTGCATCGACTGTCTCTCACCGTAGTACACCTTTTCGTGCGTTTGCAGTACCCTGGGCACATTCGACTTGGAATCTCAGGGACTGGGGTAGAATTACTTTCAAAGATGAGTCTTGCTTCGAATTAAGTCCCGATGACCAAGACACACGTGTCTGGAGATGACCAGGACAGCACTGTGATACTCACCTCATTCTTGTTTACCACATAACCCAACAAGCAAGAGTTATGGCTTTTGATGTCACTTCATTTGATAACCAGACCCCTTTGGTTGTCATCCTTGATACACAAACAGCACGGTAATATATCGAAGAGATTCTATGCCTTGTAACGGTTCCCTTCCTTTCATGGATCTTTGGGCTTATATTTAAACATAATAAAGCCCGGCAGCACACGACCCGGTTTTTTCCCCTTGTTTCTTGTTCCCTGACTAACGAGATCACTGGATCTCTTCCCAATGAAGCATGTTTGAGCTCTGATAAGAAGGTATATCAGACTATTCCAGAAAATCTTGCCGATCTAGCTCACCAGTTGAAACGTATATGGCAAGCAATCTCTCAGGAGAACATTCACTCACTCTACGAGTAAATACCTTGCTGGATAACAGCTGTAATATGGGAAAAGGTAGAACAACTTACATTGTTGTTTTCTCTCTTGCTGTATTTTCTACACAAAAATTTAAATTCCTATAACAGGGTCAGTTTTTTGATTTCAATACATGTATGTCATATTTATTGATTTTCGTGTTATTCAGATTACTTCTCTTTGGTGTATCACATTTTAGTATGTGTGTGTGCTAGTTTTTAAAATGGAGAAAATATGAGTTTGCTTACAATATATATATACACTGGTGTGCAAAACTTAAGCAACAATGTAAAAATTTAGCAGATAGCCATGAAATTGCAGAAAAGGAGGTCTGAAGATCAGTACAGTGAACACGTAAATCAGTAGAAACGTCATGCGTATGCAAATATCAGGAACAAAACGTCAGAAGCGATGTGAGCGTACACAAAACGCGTGATGTCGGCGCGCGCTGCTCAACAGTAGAATAAAATGAAGGACGGAGACGCAATTCAACATATTCGCTGCAAGTGCCAGTGAGTCAGTTCGTGAAATATGGCTAGAAGAAATCACCTGGACGACTTCACACGTGGAAGAATGATCGGAAA
>BMAV01005502.1:155218-181832 GCA_019973955.1 Trichonephila inaurata madagascariensis | reverse complement strand
AACTTAGAATAACCTTTTTTCCAAATGTTCTCCTTCTGTAAAAAATGCTTCTATTGTATTAATATTTTGCCTGTATTCAGCTCAGACCTCTGTACAGAGGCTCAACTAGAATTTTTGAAACACATAACTTGGAAGTCGGTTTATCCATGTTTTACGAAAACAGAAGGGAGAAATTTTAAGAAAATACGCCGAAAATTATTTCAAATGGTTGTAACTCTGAAAATAATTTGAATTTTTCAAAAATCGTAGTTGAGCTTCTGTACAGAGGTCTGAGCTATATACTGGCAAAATATTTATTATAATAGAAGCATTTTTAACAAAAGGAGAACATTTTGAAAAAAGGTTATTCTAAGTAAGTTAATTTTTTGCCAAAATATTGTATTTAAATAATTTTTTTTTGTCATAATGTGTCCTTAAAACAATTTTATACATGTATTCTAATCTAAAGTGACACTAAATATCATGAAAATTATACATTTATGCGCTTTTTTAAAATCATGGTTCCGAACGTAGTCGCGGATACCTTAAATAAATATCTTAAAATATTTGAATAATAATAATATTGTTCAATTTGATACATGGGAGATAATATATATCACCGAAAACAAATACATAAAAATGGGAGAGTTTTGCTTTTCTTGCAAATTCAATTTTTAATTATCAGAGTTATTAAAATGAGATTTAGAATTTAAGCTTTTGGAATCCGTTTGGAAATTTTTATTTCATTCATAATAATATCGTAAAAATCACACACAACTTTTTTTTAAATCTTGACCAAATCCATTTGCTCTTCAATGAACAATATATAAACTAGAATTTTTTGCATAAATTGCACAATTCTTTTTTGAAATGTTTTGTTACTGCATTAGTCTAATTTGAGCGTGGTAGAAAAATAATGAATTATTTTTTTTATCAGGCTCTTTTCTAGTAGATGATCTGAAAAGTGGATGTAACAGTTTTGTTTAGTTTGTTGTCCTGCATCCAAAATTAATCCATAACAAGAAAAAATGCAGGTAAAGCTTTGAAACTTTGCAGGCATGTTTATAAGGATTCGAAGTATTACATGATGACTTTTTGGGTACCATGTCGCCTTATATTAGTCATACCAGGTGGACGAATATCCAAAACATAAAAACCACTTTTCACCCTTAGACTTCTTTCCAGAAAAGAATCTAACAGAAGTCGATGCTAAAGAAAGCATGTCATTCTAACTGGCATATTCGAAAAAATGCTTTGGAAAAAAGAATATATGGAAATGATAAATTAGAAATGAAAATCACAGAAAGACCGGGTGGACAGATATCCAAAACATAAAAACCACTTTTTCACCCTGAGATTTCTTTCCGGAAAAAAATCTAACAGAAGTCGATGCTAAAGAAAGCTTGCCATTCTAACTGGCATATTCAAAAAAATGCTTTGGAAAAAAGAATATATGGAAATGATTAATTAGAAATGAAAATCACAGAAAGAAAATCGAATGGGAAAAGTCAAAAAATATTTTTTTTAAAAAAGAGAATAAGCGACTTTTTGTTAGCTTTCGGAGATGTCTACAGTAACTCGGAAAAAGGGGAATTGGTACAAAGCTTAGTTTTTTCAATGAAGGCACACATTAAATACACAGTCCAGTCACATTAATGCGACCACCACGTACTTTTGACGTCGACGTTAAATAGCCAATCACAGAAAGCAGGTGGTACCACAGTGCAGTTGAGCGTATATAAAAGGTGTGTGAGGGCTTCGGAAAACATTGCAATCGTTAAAGTAATGCAGAAATGGAGCGATTGATCCGACGTCCAATAGTGCATGATCATTGGCTTTCGGGCCAAAGATATAAGCATTTCCGAAACGGCCGTGGTAAAAGTATACCGTTCATGGCAAAATGGGACTATCCAAAATCAGCGATGGGGCAAATGTGATGCACCACGGGGCATAGATGACAGAAGCGAACAATGGCTGCGGAGATGCGTTCGGGTGAATATACGGGCTACCGTTGAGCAATTGACCGCCCAGAAGATTCAAGGGACTACCAAAAGTGTCTCTTAAACTACTATTCAGCGAACGTTGCTGCGTCTGAGCCTCCGAAGCAGACGCCTAGTTAATGCAGCTATTCTGACTGATGTTCATCGGCGAAGAAGGCTGGAATTTGCACCCCAATTCCGCAACTGGACGTTCACTGAGTGGCGACAGGTAGCGTTTTCCGATGAATCACGTGTTGCGCTCCATCGGATAGATGGACGTTGGCAAGTACGGCATGAAACATCTGAAAGCGAACACCTTGCAACCATTGCCAAAATATCCAGGCTGGGGGTGGGAGCATTACGGTCTGGGGAATGTTTTCTTGGCATTCTCTGGGTTCATTCATCATTGTGGAAGCCACGATGGATCAATACAAGTATGCATCTGTCGTTGTGGACCATATCCACCTCTATATGCGTATTGTTTTTCTTCAGGATGATGACATCTACCAACAGGACAATACGGTGTGTCATACAGCTGGCAGTGTACGTGTGTGATTCAAAGAGCACCAGGGTGAGTTTACCGTTTTCCCCTGACCAGCAAACTCACCTGACTTAAACCTAATCGAGAATCTGTGGGGCCATCTCGATTGGGTTGTTTGCGCCATGGATCCTCACTCGCGTAATTTAGGCACTGGAGTCGACATGGCTCAACATCCCAGTAAACACCTTAAGAAACATAACTGACTCTCTTCCTCCACGTCTCTCAGAAGTCCGCTCTGCGAAAGGTGGTTATTCTGGCTATTGACAGGGGGTCACATTAATGTTACTGGACTGTGTATGTAAGACGAAACAATTATCATTTGTTTGTGTTATCTGCAATTATGGTGAAGACTGATATTTGTGTTTTAATTGGGGTTAAATATTTTTCGACTGATTAGACTTGATTTGGTTTTTTATTAACATCACACTTTGAAGTTGCACTTTGGCTATTGAAGACATCTCTTTATTTAAAACCACGGTTAAGTGACGAAGACGACATCTGAGCTGACACTCGAATATCCAGATTCCACATAATGCTACTCTGAAGACTTTGAGGTTCGAAAGACTTGAGTCAATGATCTTACAATGCCGACCATGATCTTGAAACTATGATCAAGACCAGGGCCGATCCTATCAGGTGTGCAACGTGTGCACCGCACGAGGGTGGCCTAAACAAAGGGCGGCAACATATAGTTCTATCAATCAAGCAAAATTTTGTGCAATTTCTCAAAATAAAACTTATAATTAGTTGAATAAATGTGTGCTGAATTTTAAATAGTTATTGAAAAATCAAAATACAAATATAATCAAGAAGTCATAGATATATTTAAAGCATAAAACTTTTTCCAAAAATTATTACGATTAGAACCTTGGCCTTCCTTACAACAATAATTTTTTGTAAACAAAAATCGTAGGGTATTTTTTATGAGATGAACAATATTTGGATAGTATTCAAGCAACTATTAAAACTTACGAAAATGGTTTTACTTTCTTTAGTAAATATATATGGGATATTTTCATTCTGCTTAGATTTTTCATAAGTTTCAAACTTGGTATTTTATTACTTTACTCACACCAATAGAAAAGGAAGACAAACACAGAGTAGACAGTTGAGACATTCCAAGAAAAAAATAACATAATATAACACGCAATAAAATCGAATCCTAGTTTTCGATTTTAGTAGTAATTCTTTCAGAGTTTTCTAGAGAAGCTATCCTGCGTCAAATCTGATGTAATGAGAGAAAAAAAAAAACCAAGGATGTTTAATCAATCTTAGAAGTATTTTTTCTGAGTACATGTACACACACACAATTAGTTTCTTTTATGGGCGAGTAATTTAATTTTTCCATTATTAATAATAATAAATAGTTCTCTTTTTTTAAATTTCACTGAAATTTGCTTAATATTTACATCTGCAAAAGTGTAAGAAAAAATAAAAAATGTTGTTAACACTAAGAACGTAGTTTATTAATAAGCAATATTTTACCATATTTTACTCTACGCTATTATATTATAATTTAATAGCAAAATATATTAATAAAACAGTAAAAGAGGTCTTTAATATATAAAGATTAAGATATATATATATGACGTTTGGATCATTTGGGGTGGCGAGTGGGGCATCCCACGAGTTTGAACGAACTAGAGGCAAGGTTACAGCAAATAGGGAACGAAATGTCTCAAGACATCAAACAGAACTTGTATGCCTCAATGCCCGATCGTATCGCATCTTGCATTCGCGCTATATATATATAGAGAGAGGGGGTTCAACAGGATATTAAATCCTCCGTTCTTTTGCCTTATTCTCTGAAATTAATGATTCTTTTTCTCTTTGATTTTCTAATCATTTACTTATATCAAAGTAGTCATTACGTATGTAAAATTTCGTTTCATTTTGACTACTCCTTCTTGGTGAGCTATTTTTTTGTCCATGAGTGTATATATATATACTATATATATATATATATGTTATATTTCATGTGTGTATGCGTTGTTTATAAGGTAAGATAAACAAGTACTGAAAATTTAAGATGGTTGCTACAGCAATTATCAATAAAGCAGGCTGAGGGCTGCTTTGGAGAGTTAAAACCCTTTTTAGCAGCTCACTAACTTTTCCCCTTTTGTTTACTGTACCGATTGAAACTCAAAGGATTATAATGGATAGATTTTCGAATTCTTTATTAGCAATCGAATATGGGCAAGTACCTCTAAAATGTATTGACCATAGCATGAGCGACGAACAACTAACAAGTTATAGTCAGATGCAATGATCTATAAGCAAATACAAAGCTGCTAAACAGAAGGGCCTCATCATAATCAATTTGTTTCATTCGAAAAGTATATTATTAATAATGATACAATAATAAAAGATATTTATGTAAATAACACTAATAATATAGTATTAAAAATAAAAGAAATCTTAATATAATAGTTTATATTTTATTATTTCTCATTGAAATTGAAAGCTTCGTTATCTTTGATCAGAAAAAAAAAATTGTAAATGAAAGGAAATTTCAGAAAAACCTAGTAAAACTAATAATAAATTATCTGTAAAGTAGCACCCTGCAAAAAATTAATTAACTAATTAATATATTTTAAGTTTTCTTAAGAAAGATAAGTTTTTATATAATTAAAGTAAAAGGGAGTATTTTTGTTCTAACAATACCTAAGTAAATTATTATAATTTTTAAATTTCATAATCTTTTTATTACTAAATATTTCTTGCATAAAAATTAATTTATAACTATGTTTCTAATTATAGAGATAAGCTGCTACTATTCCAATATGATAATTTAATAATACTGAAGTTATCACTGTCTCTCTTAGCATAAATGTTACTGCAATTATGTGATCTTTAACCAGTAGTTTGATTTCCAGAAATATAATTTTACTATAAAGGTTGGTGTTTTTGACTTGGAATTAAATTAAGGTGGTCTAAATAAAAGTTTAATATTATGATGTATTATCAATTTAGCTATTTTCATGAAAGTGTAAGAAGGTATTAACTATAGACAATTACTTGTAAGTCCTCCTTCTGGTGAACCTTTAATCTGCTTATATAATAATTTCCATTGTATAGCAAATATAATTCTCTTGAAGTCTAACAAGCGAGGTTAATTTATCATATAATTTATTGCATTGTCATTTTTATTTTTATAAAAAAATCCGTAATAGTATTTTTATCATATAATTAATGCCAACAGAATCGAAAAGATCTTCAAAATCAAGACTCTATAAATATAATAATATTATTTATATCTTTCATGCAATCAATATATTTTTTTATTATTTTTAATAACTTTTGTAGCGTTAAGTTCATTTATAGTATCCTATATGATATCTCGAAGTATAAATTTAGGTTATATAGTTGATGCTTGTATTATAAAAATCGTTTTGAAACTGTTCGGAACTAAATAAGACTTTTGTAAAATTTAAAAGTTAAAATATGTGGATATTTATACAATTATTGATACTTTTTCCCAATTTTTAATAATTAATTTCTCTATCACTAATTGCTAATTTAATAAAGCTTCTATATTTTTAAATTTTTTATGCATATTTTTTATATAGCATATTGTAGCATAGTTTCCGGATACTATATCAACATGAATTAAAATAAAAATTTTTAGACCTTTCGTATAATATCTTTGTAAGTAATGCTATTATATGTCTTGCCATGTTCAGTTTCTTCAGATCACTGATAATTTTGGATTTATATTCTCAAAATTCTGCTAGAGGCAGCATGCCATATTTGATGCATTGAATAAGGAAATATTTACTTATAAGTTAACAATGACGAATTAAAAGTTCTTTTATTTTTTCTGAAGTTTAAAATCATTTTTCTGCTACACTAGGTATGTAATGTATATATTGCACCTTTGAATAATGTGCTATTTATGTCTGTAGAGCCGATATAACTGCTATAATGTTTTTTTTAATAAATTACTATACAGCAAATGAAAGTAAGTTATAAAGCTGATTTCGAAAACAGAGAAAAGGTTATATTATACCAAACTTATAAAAACCATATAAAAAACAGCCTAAATTTATTATCTTATTTTTATTACATTAATTATTGTATAGATTTTTTGACACACACTAGAGATAATAAATTTATAAAAGAAAGAAAGTTATTCGAGATAATAAAAATAATATCTACTCTCTCCCAGTTATATTAAGCAAATATAAGCAATTATACGAAAAGCACTTGAATGTCCGTGGAAATTATTTTCATTAGATTTTTACAAATGGTTTTTTTAATGTTTGATCAAAATAAACAAATATAAGCACCTGAGAATTTCCGTAAGAAGTATTTTTTAAATCAACCAATTTTGTTCATTGTGAATCAAGTTGTTATAAGTTTATACCTCTGCTGATTCTTACGTAACGGAGTTAAAGTATATCAGAATGAAGTTGTGAGTTTTAGAAATAATTTAAAGAGAATTTTTTCTGATAAATCCTTTTTCTCTTATAATCTTATGTGCATTTTAATATTTTTTTAAGAATCCTTAACTCTTCAGTAATTACTATTTAGTTTCTAAAAAATCCATATGATCTTAAATGACTAATCACCTGTATGATAAAAGATAATGAATTTCAAAAAACCTACCACAATAATTCATTAATCTTTTAACGAACGAAAAACTTCCTAGTGTCTAGAACTTTGTGCGTACAATGACTGGTCTCTTCCAAATCAAAATCGACAGAAAGCTCTAGATATTGCGTTTATGGCTTTTACTCTTTCACTGTCAGCAGCTGTTTTGGAAAATGTAAACAGAAAGAAAAGTCTATGTATATTGTAGTAACATCACCCTGTCAATGTTTGTAGGAGTTTTCATTTTTGTTATGAAACAGAGCCAACCACATACTTCAAGGCTGTTGTTTTTCATTCAACTAAAATTTTTCTTTTAAAATGTGTTAGAAAATAGTTCAGTTTAACGATTTTTATAGAGAGAGTAAAATAATTGTGATTATATATATTGTTAACTATGCGTTATAAAGAGATTTTTCAACAAAATATTTACATTCACTTAGAGCGTCCGTATCTTTGAATTACTAATTTCAATAAATTTGAATTAATTATTTTACTAAAATGTTTTTAGTGTATATTTATGACTCATTAATATATTTACGTGATGCATAAGCTCCTATTTATTTTGTCTTTTGTTTTTAAAATGCGTATTGACAAAAAAAAAAGTGTCTTAGAAGTGCTTTTTATTCAGCTGTTTCCAGGTGTGTATTCAATAAATTTTTTTAACCTTTTACTCTCTGAATTTTACCTCAAAAGTTAAATAAGTTATAAAAATTCCTTTTTTCAATAACTTTTTTTAAGTTAAGTTTTTTAAAGCAAGTTATAATTTTATAAGTTATGAGTTCCTTAGAAATAAAATAAGTTAGAAGTCATAAGTTTCTGGTTTTTTCCTGAGCCCCATTCACTCAGCATGCTTTTATTTTCTATAGTCCACTTATTGAAGAACAATTAATTCTATTCCTGAAAAACTTCTTTTTAAAATTTGTATCTGTTGTTTAGATGTGCAATTGTTTTTAGTTTTTTTTATCTGTTTCCTTTTTATTTTATTTTTTTTTTTTGTAATTTTTTCTCGATTTTGATTTGTGTTTTCATTATTTTTTTCAATTAAGTTGACATTTATTTTTTTCACTGCTTTATATGGATTCGCTGCTTCCTTTATTTTTCTTTATAAGTATTTGATTTCTTTATAAGTATCTATTATTTATGTCATTATATGTCCATAATTCATCACTAAACTTTTAAAAACATGATAAATATTTTGTAAAAGTATTTCTGAGTGGGCTCTGTGAGGAATTAGGACATTTTGTACATGTGGGCTTCTTTCCTTTTTAATATTTTTTTTTAATTTTATTAAAAAAATTTTGATTTTCTTATACATATTTTTTTTTCTTCTACTAATTTGTCTTTTTTAAATATTTTACAATCTTTTTCTCTTAAGAATTTTAATTTTTCCCCCTTTTTTATTTTGTTGAGGTTAGTTTCTCTTTCTTCTTTTTGTTTTGTATATACTAATGTTGTTGACAGATTATTTTCAAGAAGCTATAGTATATTTGCCTGCAGCTTAAGATTATTTAGTACTTATAACCTATTTTTTTATTCACAACAAGTGAAAATATTTTTTCTGTCGGAAAGAAAAATTCATTGTTCAAAATTTCTCACATTCCGTTAGGAAACGGATTTTACTTGTTCGTTGCATACATAAGAGGGAATATTTTATCAAATAAAATATCTGCCTTTGCCTGAATTTTTTTAAAAAAATAACTTGCCAAATACTCTGTAAATTTTTTTCTCTTTCACGAAGAAATGTAAATGAATACTATTTGACAGGCTGACTCCCACAGTATTCTCCTGAATTCTGGGATGGTGACCTTCCCGTGAGGATGGTTTTTTTGTTCTAAATTCTTGTTTAGAGAATTCACCCTCCTCCTTTTGGGAAAAAAAAGTTTTCTATAAGGAGAAAATGCTCTTTTTTTTTTCTCAATCATTAAAACACACAAATATTTCCCTCAATTCTGAAGTTAAGAAACGCTTTTACTCCGAGAATAACAGCAATTTGGTTGAATTATATTTAACTTTAATGGATCAATTTGACCCATTTCTAAAACTGATTATTTTAATATCATCCACGGAACATTATTCTGATTGTTGAAACTTCATGTATTCCTCAAAAATATGTAATCCTTTACTATTTAATGCTTTCAGAATCATAAACGTTTTTCAAATAGCCGAAGGAAAAATGTAACCTTTTACCTGTCTGGGTCAAATGCAAATCAGTCCTGTCTGGGTTATTAACATGCATATAAATGCATGTAAAACGAACTTAATGTTTTAGTAGACTTCATTTTAATGAATAAACAATAGATTCAGTTAGTGTTCTAATATACAGAAACAATGACGTAATTATTAAATGGTGGTCTTACGTTGCTCATCTTAATTGGTCTGCTGCAAGTGAAAAATATCACGGGCAGTATGTGACCAATCATTGCAGCAGAATGATATTACGTTGTTCACACGTAATGAGAAAAAACTTAGATTACTTTCCAATTCAAACCATGACTGTGATTCGCGTCCGTCGTGTACTGTATGCTAGAAATGTTTTGCCCTTTTTATAGTACAGTATAACATGATAAATCATAAACGTGGTCTTACTAAAGAAATTAGAAAGTTTTTAACAGAGTTCAATGATCAATCTGATAAAATAAGTGACGATGAATTGAATGAAACCGATAAATTAGACAGATCCCCTATTCGATGCAGAAATTTCTGACAATCAGATAGATATTTTGGAACCATGACGACCCTTATGTCACATGGGCTTAAAAAATAAAATAAAAGTATAAATACTCTATCCATTTTGCATCACGAAGGAAAAGTTTGACAAGAAATGGAAAAAAAAAATAACTAGACATAATTTTGTTCTATGATCTAACTAAAGAGGGAGTAAGTAGAAACGAGGAATAATATTGGGTGTCCCCAAAAATATATAATTATACTTTCAAATATGAATTACAAATAAACAAGCAAAGATATTCCTTTACGGTTTCTTATGCTCCGTAAAGAAAGTACCAAAGTGTTATATATATATATAATTTCTACTGCATGATTTTAATGTGTGCGCAAACATCAAGTCTATACATTTCTGGCCACGTTCTATGAAGCATTGTAGGATCCTGAACAGCCACTGTAATTCAACTTTTCAATTCACCAGTGGTATAAATCGGAGATTGGTAATCAATGTTTTTCAACTATCTCTACAAGAAGAAGTACAAAGGTGTGTTCGGAGATGTAAGTGGCCACAATGGACTTCCTCTTTCCATCCATCGTTCGGGGATCTTTTTTCTCACTTCCGAACTTCAATGTGGTGGTGCCCCATTGACAATGTATATGTTGTAATTTTAAATTCGATAAAATCTTCAACAGCTTGTGTCTGTTCTTGCGGGAAAGCCATTTTGAAACGAGAATGTTGCAAAACGGAAGCATTGAACCATCTAGTTTGTATTTCGTTAAACAAAAATTTTAATCTTTTCCTTATGGAACGTAAGCAAAAAAATCTATTTGTTTATTTTTAATTTTCTTTTGCAATTATTGTTTTTGTTGCTTTTATGCATGTCAATCCAAAGTGCAATGAACAAAAAAAGGCATCTTTTTTTTTTTTTAAAGGAATTGTTATTACAACTTACCCTGATTACAGAAATGTTAGGAGATAAAAGAATAAGTCAACATAGCACAATAAGCAAGAAGTAAGTAGCTGTAAAAGGTGAAACTTCACACGTCAGAATACCCAAATGGTAAAGAATGAAGTTGCGTAAGGTGTAAATAATGCTGCCCTAAGAAGGAAGGAAAGACTAGATGTGCATTATACTAGGTATTTCTCGGCCAATAATTTGAAAATATTTATTTTAAATTATGTTTATTATAGAGAGAACATTCTCAGTAACAGTATAATTACAATGTGTAAATAAATCTCATGATTTGTTTCACTTATATTGATATTTTCAAAATCTTATACATGATTAAGAAACTGGTTTAAGGGGGCTAAGACAGAGTTTCTCAAACTGTGGGGTGCACTATCTAGGGGGGCGTAATAACCCTACATGGGAGGAGCGTGTACATCGAAAAGTCAAAAATAAAAAATTATTTAAAAATATTATTCATTTACTGAAAGGAAATGAAAAATACGTTCAGACATAATAAGAAGTAAAATACACATTTACACTGATACACTGATATACTGCACAATGACTTTGATAATTAATTTAACAATACTAAATTAAGAACAAGTTTAATAATTACCACTGCCCCATGGGCTTGTCATATATAAAATTATGTACTTAATTTAATACTTATCTTGATAAGGCGTACGGTTTATGATTAAAGTCGCATTGTAGCTTTACGTCAAAGTATATTATTATTGAATTCAATACGTTGTTATTGTATGGAGGGGGGGCGATGAATATTATGATTGAAAATTAGGTCGCAAATATTGAAAGTTTGAGAAGCACTGGGTTAAGAAAAAAAATAGCGGAGAGAGTATATGGTTGAACAGAAATATGCTTGTTACATTAATAATTACTAATAATATATAAATTTATATAATATTAGTAATTATTACATATACAACTTATATGTAACATATTTCGTAACACATATAGTAAATCTTTACGAATTGGGTCCATTGGCATCACACAGGTAAAGCGTGACATTTCTTCAAAGGGGTAGGAAGGTTAAGAGATTGTAAATAGTATTTCTAAGAATAAATCTCAAAACTAATAATTTTTTAGAATAAAATAATTTCTCTGGACTAGAAAATTGGAATATGAAAGCTTTAACAGCTCTTTAAAGTTGTAAGTCACAAGTATAGTCCGAAGTATATCATACGCGATATCCAGTACTGTATCAAAAAATAGTAAAATGGTTTTAACTTTTATAAATATGGAATATTATTTCATGATATATATATTTGAAAAAGGCAGAAAGGCCAATGAACCTTCATTAAAACGACCTCAATCAGATTATTTCTTACAAATCTAAGGAATGAAACGTTGGTATTTATGAATCCACAATGCAATTATTGACATTGTTTTATGTCAATTGGAACTCTGGTTTATTTATCCCTTAAAATTTAAGTTAGAGATAGTTGAAGCACTATCAGCCTCTCCACATACTATCAAAAGTATTTTAACTGATGATGAAGATAACAGTGTTGTAATTCCACTCGCAAAAAGATCGAAGCGTTATAATCCACCTGCTATACATATCATGGCTTTTATCCTGGCCATTCCAGGATAAAATGCTTGAAATGTATAGCCGTTTTTGATGTGTTGATGACATTTCAAGGCCTCATTAGAGCAGATTTGAAAACTACGATAGCAGTTCGAAAACATGTTGTGAAAAAGGCAATGGTTATTTATACTTGTCAAATACAAAACAAAAGATTATTTTAGTTGAATTAAGATTGTATCTTCTATCAACTTAGAGCTAAAAATGTACAACTCGTAAAATTTCATGGGTGATTCGGGTCTTAAAGGGTTATGTTCTTTTTCTCTGCTTCTTTGCACCATAGCTCGCAACTACGGCATATACGACTCTGCATTCCTATGTATGAGTCTAGGGACGGCAAATTTTAAGGGCGGAATTTGGATCAAATTTGGAAAATATTTTTAATGTTGCAAAAAATCTGATATATTTTCTGAAATATTTGTGAAAATTTGGTATAACATTTAACGTATCTTATTTCCTTATTTTGTACTTTGTGTGTTAAATGTCATTTTTCTTTTACATTTAAACTTAAAGGGATTGAGGCGGGAGTATATGTTAAATTATGAAATTTGATATGTTACACAACTTTCACTAGTAACTTTCTCCCCATCCATTAGTAGGGTCATAACGGACATTCTTTTCACGTATACGATGTTCGGTACCAGCCTTTCGAGGGAGAACAAGGGTAATAAGAGTTTTTAGTAGATAGAGGGCCACAGGATATGTTTTATTTTAGTCTTGAGTTTAGTTGCTATAAGTTAAAATAAAAGCGCTCGTGATCCCCACCTTCAATAGACTCTTTTTTGAAGAAATTTGCCTGCAGAAACGGGCTATTTCTTTTCTTACATTTTACTTGTTTGAAATCATAACAAAGGCGCCGTAATAATAACTTTCGACGTATTAACGATACGGGCCCCCAAAATGTGTTAGCAAAACATCATAATATTTAAAGCACCTCCCCCCCAAAAAAAGTCCCCAAAGAATTTGGATACTGGACCCACTCAGTATTAGCTACTCCAGTGAATCATAACGAGTAATAATGTGCTTAATTTCGAATTATTTTGTATTTTTAGGACATTAGGATTATATATATAATATATTGATTATAATTTTTCGCTTTGGGAAGAGGGGTCCCATTTTCCATTTTTGTCCGGGGTGGTAAGACTGCTAGAGCCGGCCCTGGTGAGTCCGAGTCGTCTCTATACCCCCTTTACATCCCATAAGTATGTCGTTCTGGTAGCGAATCACCTTGCATATAGAACAAGATGTTTTGAACAAAATGATACGGCAAAAATAGTTGATAAAGTTGGAAAAGAATCAAGACCTAAAGTTATATAGCAAAATTGTTAGCTCTTCAATAAGATTTTTAATTTTTTTAGCCATTGAGTTTTGTTATTTGCACTCATTTTATTTTGAGAATTTAAGGTCAGCGAATCTTTTCACTATTTTAGATTTGTGACTCTTGAGCCCATGGGCCTCAAACCTTTTACCGCCAGGGTCCTCCACCTACTCTGTTTGTCTGAACGAACGAGTTCATTTAGAGAGTTTTATTCCCATAAAGAATTTTCAGTCCTTGAAATTCCTCCCATATTCTGAAGGACCGAGATGTAAATATTTCTGAAGAATAAAATGACAGTCTGAGAGATCTAAAATTTTTATCAACGACCCAATGAACAAAACACGGAATAATCCACATTTAGCGTTTTGAACTGAAGTGATGTGATGTTTTCGGTTCTAAGTGTGTTCAGTTCTTTTGCAGTCGGGTTCGTGCTGTCAAAAAAAATTTTGTATTTGTTACATGTGATCCTGAGTTTACTATAAAATAATATGTATGTCTGAAAAGGAATGTATGTCACTTATATAATATTTATATTCTCTAAATTGTCACATCTGATTTGTTAAAAGGGTAAATTTGCGGTAATTTAGAATAAGATCAATGGCTAATGCACGTTGTAATACCGAGAAAAACTCAAAAAATGAAAGGGAAAGTGCAGAAGATTCAGATGAAGAAAGTGAAAATTTAGAAGAAAGCCCATGTGGACGTTGGGTAAAAAGAAGAGAAGAGGTATTTTTTTTTATTATTATTATTTATGAATTACTGAAAGATAATTCTGTCAAATGTTGTCTGTTCGTTTTATTTATGTAATGTCATTTATTGATTTGTAAAATTATTCTGATTTTCTTATCTTACGAAAATAGTAACATATTCTTGAATGAAGTAGCTAATATTAAAATTGTCATTATGGCTGGAGACCTTTTAATGTCCAAATACACCAGGAATTGAAAGTAAAAGTTTTATAATTATTCTGTAAAGAAAAAAAGTACTTCTGCACTAAATATAAATACAGTATTATTTTAAACATCTAAGGACATATTAGGTGTTACACTATAAACTGGTTATATAATGATGCATAAATGAATTGATTTTAAATCATAAGGTTTATAAACTAATAATTTTGATCATTCCACATGATTGTGTCATGGTGTAGATCAAGAAATACAATTTGTTGTTAACAAATTTTTTAATTGTTTTACCAGATTTATTTAAATTTTAGGATGAGAAGATTAAAATTCTTTCTTGAAAATGTGTCAATTGAACATAGTTTAAACCTGTACATTTTGATGAAATGTTGAAACTCACTATCTACATTAAATAGTGATAATTAAAGATGCATTATATGGTGCTAATTTGATATTGGGGGTAGTAGCGCCAAGCTGTTGTTTATGTTTCCCAAGATGGGCGATAATATTACAATATGGTTACCTTAATATTTTTATCGTCTGTCGATGTGGTTGCCATGGGGATAACGTATATTAGAAATAACTTTTATTCATTTTTCTCTCTGTAACCCTTTAATTTCAGATGATTTTTTTAAGAATTTAACCATTTTCTGTGTAATTTTTATATTGTTTGCGTCTTCTGTTTAATTCTGGACTATTTTGGAATATGGATATTTCTAAAATGAGTGAGTACTAGAATATTTATTTCTTTAAAAAATAAGTGTTGTGCTTTTAATTATCGCTATAAATCGTTTATTTTCGTTTTAAAAATGTTTTTGTTTTTTTTTACGTTCTTTGTTCTATGAAATTCGTTGAAGAAACTTGCATTGCAAGTTTCATATTGCAAGCTTTCATTACTTTGTAATTGATATTCTACATTAATTTTAACATACGTTATGTAATTATTTTATTCATAATGAAAAAAAAAATGCAATTATTACTATGTGTAATAATCATATAATATTCGTTATTTATAATTGTTTCTTTTAGCATTTATTTATAAATATTACATATTTTGTTATTTATAATTAATATTCTTATTCATTTATAACTGTTTCTGTTTATTTATAGCTATTCTTGTTGTTTATTTATAGTTATATATTACGAGTTTTCTTATGTATTATTTTTATTTTTTTACAATTCGATGATTATTCTTTTTAATAATTACTATTTAATTATATTATATGATTATTATTTCTAATAACCGTTATAAAATCGTACTATATGAATATTATATATAATTACGATAAAATAATATTTTCAGATTATTATGTGCTGCTTATAATACTATTATTAGTACATGTTACTTTTTATTACATAATATTATTATTCATTATTTATTTATTGATCTAGGTTATTATCAACCTCTTCCTATATCCTTTATTTGAAATACATTTCAATGTATTTCAAAACAATTCTTTTAAATTATTGTGTATCATTAAATTACCGCTAGGCCGCCATATTGGCTTTCATTCCAGCAACAAGAAGCGCTGCTTGGCATGATCCTTATCACACCAAGCAGCACTTGGTGCAATTACCCCATTATCAAATTAGTTCCCATTATATAAATGCTTATATATATACACTGTTGAGCCAAAACATTATGAACATCTCCACATTTTTCAATTGTCTGGATGACGTGGAGGGCATGTGATCAAGAGAGAATGATGTTTAACTGATGCTGGAGAAGGTAAGGTATCAGTATTGCTCTTAATTTTGCAAGACAGGAAAAAGGGCAGACTGTAATGGCCCAAAGACTCAAAATGAATATCTCCGAATCTGTATGACTGGTAGCTTAATTATGTTTTTTTGTTGTTAGTATTAATGCAAAGTGTCTATAAATGACAAGTAATGTTAGCAGTAGACACCAACTGTTGAATGTCCACAAATCATCGAACAGAAAGGATGTTGGAAACTGTTCAGCTCGGTAAAGCAAAATTGGTGCCAGGGGCAGTGACTCCTGTGACAACCCGATACAATTTCAGTCAATGTGCAAGTGTTTTGGATCACATGGTTGAGCCGACACTGTTTTGTTATGGGTCTATGCATCAGACGTCCCACTCAGGGGCCTCTGTTGACAAGCATCATTAGGGCTGCGGTAGCCTAGTGGTTAAGGTATCGGATCATGGCAGGCATGTCATGAGTTTGAGCCCTGTACCACTAAGACCTGCCGTGTAGGGCAGCGATGCACATTAAATCTTCCTTAGCTCCATTTGACGAAAAACTTTTGTCGCCAAATACAGCAGTGTGCTGTCCTAGGACTTTACCATCTTGAATTATGTTAGAGTGGTTCGAGGAGGGTAATAATGAATTCTAATTAATGTCCTGGCCTCTTAAATTGCTTAATCATAATCTGATGGAGCACATTTTGGGCTTTCACAGAAAAGCAGCTCAGAGATCTAACACCTTCATATCGGAATATCTGTACTTTGAGGGACTGTTGCTGGGGTATTTGGTGCAACCTGTCTCCAGTCTTTTATAAAGAACTTGTAACATCCATGCCAAGGTGAGTTACAGTGGTTTTACAATCCAAAGAGAGTGTAATGCATTATTGAATAGGATAGGAATGTCATTAATCATCTGTTGACTCTTCAGTGTATATATATTAACATGTCTTTTTTTAAAATTTGTTTGCGACTTGTAAGTAGAATTTTTAAGATGAGCTTAACCCTCTTGCGTGCTGTGCATCCCGCGATTTCCACAGGCAAAATACATGTAGAACTATGCAATGAGAGGGTTAAAGAGTAAATTGCAAAAGCTAATTTTTTTTATAAAAAGCTCAATGGCTTATAACCACTATAAGTTTTATCATTATAAGTTGTTTTATATTATTAAGTTGTCATTTATTACTAAGTCACATTTTATTAATCATTTTTCTCTGATTAATTTAAAATGTGTGAACTCTGTTGTTAATCATCTACACCTATTTTTTTTTTCTGAAAAAAAGAAAGTAATTGTAAAACATTTTTGCCTCATCATTGGTTCCATTTTTTTTTTCTGTATACCTTAATTCATATTATAAAAAAAATCCTACACTACAACATGCTGTTTATTTTTTCAAGCATTTATTTTCAAATAAAATATAGATACCAATAAGCAATGAATTTTTGTTGAAAGAAAACAATAGATTTAAATTTTGATTGTTCCTTACATCTAATTCTTTTAAGTTTTTTTTTTTAATCTTATCAGATTTAAAAAGTAGATAAAAAAATTACTGTGAACTGTGTGCAAAAGTAAGAAATAGCATTTGAAATTATGAAACTCAAATGAAGGTGTTTTGCACTGGCGCAGCCAGCCCTGAGTGGGCCCCTGTATCAAAAATTCTTTTGGGGCCCTTTTTTAGAAAATAAATGAAAATTATTGATAAAATTTTTCTTCTATAATTAGAATTTTTGCAAAATTTAGATATTTTTTTAATTATTAGAGTTAAATATCAGGGTTTTTTTTCCAATGGGGCTGCGGATTCGTACTTACCATTGCAGACCTAGTACATTCCCCGGAAGCTGGTATCACTTTTTAGTGTGGCACCATATAGTGGAACACCCATCACCACAGCTGGATTTTGACGTCCAGTTTCCTCACCAGAGAGAAGTACCTGAGCTCTGACAATGCCAAATGGTACTAGGGATTTAATTTTGCCGAGAGCACCCAAGCCAAACAGGCACTCTAGGGATCGTTAACATGTTGCATTAATTACACGACATGGACGCTGTCAATTTTCTACCTTGTGAAAATCCACCAACTTGGGCCAGGGTTGAACCCAAAACCTTAGGTGTACAAGGCTAGTGGCAACAGGGGCGGTTCTACGGCCGGACAATCCGGACCCCTGCCTGGGGCGGCAAATATCAAGGGCGGCATTTGGATCGAATTTGAAAGATATTTTTTTTGTTACAAAGAATTTGATATATTTTCTGAAATATTATTGTTTGTGTGAATTAGGCATTGCATTTAACGTATCTTATTATTATTTTTTATTTTGTACTCTGTATACTTAATGACAGTTTTCTTTTGTTTTTAAACTTGAAGGGTTTGAGGCTGTGGAATATATGTTAAAACATGAAATTTACATATAAATTTTTTTTACACATCTTTCCCTTGTAAATTTCTCTTCATCCCGGAGTGAAGTCACAACAGACATTCCTTTCACCCTTACGATGTCCGGTGTGAGCTATCCAAAAGAGGACAAGAGTAATAAGAGGTTCTGATAGATAGATATAGAGCTACAGGAGATGTTTTATTTTAGTCCTGAGTGTAGTTACTGTAAGTTAAAACAAATGCTTGTGATCCCCACCA
This sequence comes from Trichonephila inaurata madagascariensis, assembly GCA_019973955.1. Taxonomy (NCBI): domain Eukaryota; kingdom Metazoa; phylum Arthropoda; class Arachnida; order Araneae; family Nephilidae; genus Trichonephila; species Trichonephila inaurata. The sequence continues at coordinate 162,971 of BMAV01005502.1, read as the reverse complement.
TCAGTAGACTATTTTTCAAAGAAATTGGCCTGCTGAAATCGACGATTCCTTCTCTTACATTTCACTTGTTTGATATAATAACAATTATGTCCTTAATTTCGAATTGTCTTGAATCTTATAAGACTTAAAATTATATATATGTATATATATATAGAGAGAGAAAGGTGGGCGTCATTTTCCATTTTTGTCCGGGGCGGCAAAACTGCTAGAGCCGGCCCTGGTAGCAAACCAACTACGCCACACTGCTGGCTCATTAAATATTAGTATTTATTGGTATTGATTCTTAAAAAAAACATTTATAATGTTTGAATATGCTATTTTTAAAAAAAGTTCTTCGAATTAGTTTCTTATACCAGTCCAAAAACTGATTTTGGCTTATGAAAAGATGGTTTTTAATAATTTTTAGCTTAGGAAAACTTTCAGCTGTTGAAGTTGTGACAGGGAGGGTATAAAACAGCAGACATGTTATAATAACCTCCAGAAAACTGTAGGTGAGGCTACTGAAATTAAGTAACAATAATTCTGCAAGATCTTTGATAAAATGGATGTTCTCAATTTTGGATTTTAACCATCTTTTTAAAGCAGTTAATTTTTCATAGATATTGTGTGTTAAGTACTTATCATATTCAGTAGCTAGTTCTGCGGCCTGTTTTTTAATTTCTTGGTTTGAAATGGATAAGTGTTTATCCGGTTGTAAGATTTCAAAAATATTGCTGTAATTGAGGTAATTGGAATCTGTCGAGTTTGGGATATTAACACATCCAAACAGCAATAACGCTGATTGACTTTGAAAAATGATTCAGGATCTGAAATTCTTTCACCTTCTGAATTCATCAAAAAAGCATTTTTCTTCTCTTTCATTTCTGAAAACATAGCATTACACTCCATTCATTTGCAAGATCTCCAGACTCGTGTAGCAAACAGCTGAAAGAATTTTGATCTCTTGTTAGTGCCAGTCTACTCAGAAGATTGGGGCTGTTGTAGTCTAGTGGTCAAGGTCATGGATTTGTGGCCAGTGTGTCATGAGTTCTAGCCTTGTGCCGCTGTAGACCTGTCGTGTAGTGGGGCTGATGCACGTTAAATTTGTTGAGGCTCAAACATCCTTCTGTCGTTGTGGTGTGAAAGTTAGGAGAGGAAAGTGCCACTCAAGTGTCGTCCTCGTCACTTGACTATAGTTCTAAATTAAAAGGTCCGTCGCCGAAAGCCCTCATGTAGCTGAATAGGACGACGTGATGTTAATAGTCACTCGCTCATTGCTCTGAAGATTTCTCAACAGAATTTGAGGTTTTCGTAGGTTGTTTTTTTTATGTTGTAGGGCTATAGAAATAGGGTTTATGATTTCATATAACCAAGAAAAAACTAGTCTCAAGCATTTTATAAAATTATATCTATCTCTATTATAATAATTATATCTTTATATTCGTCACACTTTTACCTTTTTTTGTTCAAATTAAATTAAGTTTACAAAATGCTTTCGTTATTACTGAGTAATTTTTTCGAATTGCGAATAAGGCATCATTTCATGGTAACCATCCATTTTGTACAAATCTTGCAAATAATTTTTAAAGTATTGATTAAGCTGTTGATTAAAACTTAAAATTCTCATAATATGAATAGTAGTTTAGTTTGGTACTTTTAAAATTATAAATGAAGAACTTTCGAAGCCACGAAACAGTTATAAAAATAAAAAAGTTTCTCTGATTTAAAAAAGTTAAAACCATAATATATTTCTGAAGACAGTTAAGTTTCTCAATGTTATTACAGGATGAGAACCTTTATTGGATTTCATCGTAGCAGCATAACATAGACCTTCATATTGGAAATGACGATTTCTATTTATCTCACACAGTACTAACAAATTCAGTATATACAAGCAGCTGTAAATATTTTAATATTGTTACTTAAAATATAATTAATTTATTGTCCTATGTGTTGAGGCAATATGTGTGCATTCCTCATTTTATTTTGATTATTTACTGCAACATGTATAAAATTTTAAGATTCATGATAAATGTATGCAATTTTTAAACTACATTTTTAATTTCATACTGCATGATTAAAAGAATGTGGAATGTAACACCTTTTTTACAATACAAATATATTATCTATTTTGTATGGTTTTACACTGGGTTTCATGCAACATATCAACCGGGTAAAGATAAAGTCGGATGTAATTTGAACTCGGTGGTGTAATGGAGAATATTAGAGCCACACTGCAAAGTCTAGTTTTTGCTACAAGCCATATTTGGCTTTAGTCAGGCTTTGGGCCCTCTAAGATCCTGCAAGCCTCCCCCCATCCCTCACGATGCAGGGGTGTACGTTACTCTACTATATGAACTCTATTATACAGCATAAGGAAAAAATGAAAAAAAAAAAAAAACATCTTACCATTACAATCCAAATAAGTCATATTTGTTGACTATAGGGTGAGGGGAATGCAATTTTGGGGAATTTCTTTGCAATATTTTCTTAGTTTAACTTTTAAAAGCACCACTACAGTAGATGATCTCCTATTTTCAGCAGTTCACCGCACAAAGAATCATAATGTAACAAATGGAATTAATAGAGGGCAATGAAACAAACTTTAAAACCTCCTATCGTGAGGCTGTTAGAATGACTACTTATGGAAAGTGTATTTTGGACAAAGAATTGCGCAGCACAGAGGCTGTTATACAGGACAATTAATAATTTAGAGGGTGATAAAGGACTTCTGGCATCTATGGTCCCATCTTTTCTCAGAAGGGGAAACAGCTTTCGAACCTTTGCTGGCCAAGAATGCATGTTCGGTCTTTTAGGTGTAAAAGAAATAAAGAGCTGAAATTTGTAAAATCTATTATTCTCTTTCATTGGACCACCACTGGACTAACTTCCAACTAAGGGTCAAACATTCTTGTAGCTTCTAAGTGTGACATTTATGTACAGTCAATCAACCAACGGAACCAAGGAATGTTGTCATTTACAAGCAAATAACAATTTGAATAGATTTTTCCCATTCTAAATGTTATCTGCATTTTACTTCAAATGATCTATCTGACAATTCGCTTTGAATAGGAATTTCTTGGATCTTTCCCAGTTTATACAACTCCTTATCTTATTATTTTGAGTAAAACAATACTAGTTTTTAAAGGTTTCTAATTGAGGGAACTGAAATGTCGAATTCACGTGGAAACATTTTGACCATTCGAAGTCAGTGACAGAAGATTTTATAATGTAAAAGTGAACTCTGTTGATAAAACTATTGATAAAATTTTACAACTTTTGCTTGCATACGTCAAGGGCCCTTGAAGGGGCAATGTACTCCTTTCATTCGGCATATCCAGATATATCCATCACTCAAATCCTTGGTAATCAAACACATAGGCTTTTTGCAAACCAAACATTCAGCATTTGCAGCAATCAATCCTTTTTCCATGCACCACTGTAGTATAGACATTTACCTTCCAAATATTAAAAAAAAAACACCGCAAATTGTACTTTTCAGTCATACTATTCAGGATAAGTTGGAAGGAACAAAAAAAAAAAAAAAAAAAAAACACTAGGAAATTGGATGCTAAAAAATCGCGAAGAAAAATTCCAAAAATCCTACATGGACAAAATCAAAATACAAAATGAAGATGAAGAAATAAATGAAAGAATTGTTAATTTGAAAAACATCTGCAAAATTTAAACAACCAATGGCAATTAATTAAAAAGAACACACGACCTTATATGTATAAGATCACATATCAAAAATCAAGGGTTACCAAATTATACAGTCTGCCAGAATGAATTTATCTCACCATGATATCTGGATAAAAATCGCCAAATCCAAAGGCTCCCCCCCCCCTATTCTACGCTTTAACTGTAAGTACCAATTCAGCATTACATGTACAGCTCACATTTAATCATTAAAATTTCTTAAGACAAATTTTCTAATATATACAAGTATGCATTATGGTAATTACATTAAAAGAATAGAAACTAAGTATTTATTCCATTTTGATATGTGATAAAGAGGTCATTGAGTTCTAAATGAGCTTTTTGTTGGTTACATCACTGTCCACATGCTGCTAACTGCCAATATGATATATGATAGTGTAAATGCTATCATATTGGTTTGTACCTACTTATGCAAGTTTATGCAGCATTATCTGCATGAAGAATACTTTTTGTCATGATTTTGAATCTAATTAGGGTGCTTTGGCCTCCTGAATAACATAGTTGTTATTAAACCTTTCTCATTTTTTTCTAATGTACATGTTTTTCTTTTAAATACAGGGTGGTTCTTCTAAATCTTTGCCAAATTATTTTTAATAAGCATCTATGCAGAAAACATCCAATGGGTTTTAAAGTATATATAAATGTTACTGCTTTAAGAACCATTATGTAAAACTGAAATGTATGCATTGAACTTAATTACAGATTATATGCTTGTTTCACATAAAATATTTGATGGGTAAAGTTTGGATTTTGTTTATGCAATCATTTGCTTATGCAGTCTTTGTATACTTATAGTTGCTTTATTTAAATATTTGCTGGTAAATTAATTTTACATTTTAAACATTTTAGGTCCAGCAAAGAGATATACCAGGCATTGACATTGCTTATCTTGCTATGGATACTGAAGAAGGTGTTGAAGTGGTTTGGAATGAAGTATTGTTTTCAGAACGTAAAAATTTCAGGAATCAAGAGGTATGTGTATGAGCAGATTGGTATGGTATAAAATAATTTGTTTTACATATTTGTAGTTAAATGGGGGAAAATATTATAAATATATTGGCAGGTTTTTAAATCAAACAAAAAATTATTGATAGTTTTTCTAAGTAATTATAAAATAATCCTTATTTTGCAACACTGCTTTAAAATTTTTTAACAAAGTATGAGTATTTTTATAGTTTTTATTTAGTGTATTTATCAACCAAAAGAAGTATATTTTTACTAAGGCCCTTTTTAATTCACTGACAAGAGAAATTTCCAGTAAGTTTAGTTGGTTGTGTATTCAATATCATTAAATTTACTCCAGTTTGTGTGAATAATGTTGAAATGGATTTTATTTTCAATGCATTAGATCTTTTGATTTTATTTTGATCATTTTGCCCTAAGGAATAATTTTGATTAAGAAAATGGGGAAATGTTGAGAGAATCATTGCAGATTTAAAAAGGTATTTCAATTTCCTGTTTGTCATACACTCTTCAGTAGTCATTCAGTAAAATAAGTAATAAATAACATTAAATAGCTTTTATTTGTCTGCCGCTGCTACAAGTTTTCACCTACTGAGATCAGTGCACAGAGCTAACCAGACAGTAGCATATTTTGATGTTTTTTTTTCTTTTTGGAAATCAGTGTTATACATCAGGGTGTCCAACACGCGGGCCGCATGTGGCCCTCCAGTACGTAAATTGTGGCCCGCCTACTCTTTTTAAAAAAATTTATAAATATCAGATTTTAAAGTTTTTTCACTTTAAAATTTATTTGAGGGGAAATTTATATATATGTATATATATATAAATCTACAATGTATTTGCCTGTTACCTGTTCTTGTTTTAAAATAAATCCTTTTTGATAATAGAAACATCCTTTAGATTAAAATAGATTTATATTTTATCAAACAGTTACATTTGATTTTGCTATAATAAATAACTTTTTTAATAAATTACGAATTGCATTATGCATATCCTTTACTATGGATAGTACATGATTCTCTGTGTGTGACTTTCATTTCTCCTCCTCCTTTTCTGTTTGGAGTCCCCAAAAAGCAAGAGACAGTCAGAGATGTTTTTTAAAGTTTAAAAAATATATTCAGGGCAGTTAAGATAAAGGGCAATGTATACTAAATCATTTGAGAATAACAGCTCAATCAAATTTTAAAAATGAGTAACGAAAGATCAATTCAAAAGGAACTCCGTAATTTTCAAGAAAATGGCAACTGTAATATTTTAAACATTATTTGATCATTGCATTATTATATTATATAAGTATTATTATATTACCTATGTCTGTATACATGAAAAATAATGAAAATAATAATAATTCATTTTGTTTTATATTTTCACTCCAATAAATGTTTTTTTGTTTCCAAATCTGATATAAATGTACTTATTTTTATGTGCAGTTTGCGAGATTATTATGTTTTTCTGAAGTAGCCCGCAAGGTCATTTGGGTTGGACACCCCTGTTATACATCAATGAAACATTTTCAAGAAGTACAAGTTTTAACACGAACAGATTCATAATTTTGTTATTTATGAATGTGAAATGTATCTAATTTACAATTTCTTTTTTAGATTGTTTGTATTCATTAACTATGTCTTATTAATTTGATATAGTAACTTAAAATAGTGAAAAAAGTTTAGTGAAAGCAGTGTTTAAGTGTGTTCATATATGGGTGTGTGTATACTTAATTCTCTTACAATATACCAAAATTATTCTTCCTTATTACTTTTTCAATAATCTTTCACCATCTCATTATTTGAAATCATTTTTCTGCTTTTTATATTGGGTTTTATATTTTATTTTGGTGATGCATCTTATTTAAATAATTAATTTTAGCTAGGAACAACTAAATAACAATATCCAACATTTTATTATTGTTCTGTAAAAATAACATTTACTAAACGATTTTTTTTACACATTATATATGTATTTTCTGTCATAATTTTGAAATTTTTATTGCTGCTGTTTGAAGATTTTAAAAAATGTCAGATTGGAATTTATTATTACAAAATTTTGCTTAAAAATTGCAGGCCAGTGATTCTAAACCTTTTCACAATGATGGAAGATTACATTTCTACAAGATTTTTTCTGAATACAATCATACAATAAAACAGTACACATATATTTATTGCAAACTAAAAACATCAACTTGCATTTAATTTTCCGAGTACCAGAACCTGCCGTGTAGAGGGGCTGAAGCTCATTAAATCTGTCGAGCTCCAAAGTCCTTCCATTGGTGGGGTTTGGAAATTAGAACAGTGATGTGCCAGATCAGGTGTTGTTCTTATCATTGGACCGTGGCTCTAAATTACAAGGCCTATCACCAATAGCCTCTGTTGCATTATAGTGCAATGCTAATAAATACTCACTCATTCAGAACAACCAGAGTTCTACAGAACACTGACTAAGAACCATTAATTTATGCTCTTGATAAATGGTAATGATTTTGAATAATTTTTGGTGAGATAGTAAAATAGGAGGTTCATAATATTTTATATTTGTATTGAGGGAAATTAACTGTAAAATATTAATTTTTAAGGTACTTTGTAAATGATTGTGATTTGAAGTCATTGTTTGCTTTTAAGAGCTGTTAATTTTACTTTATTCTGACATCCCTGCTTATCCAAATAGTTATCTATTTAATAGTCACCCTTTGAAATTTTGCTTTAGTATGAGAAGAAATTTTCAACATACACATTTAAGGGAACAATTTACATTGAGTTCAAAATATCCAAGTTTCTTGAGAGAACTGAAAGTTTTATTCTTTAGATTAAAATTTTTTTTTTCAAGCATTCTCTATATAAATTTGCAAATCAAGTTGAAATGTATTAATTATATTTATATAATTTGTGCAGTATGTATTACAATGAGTTTTATTAGTAGTGTACATAACACTATTCTATATTTTTTAAAAAGTTTTAGTTTCTTTTAAAAGTTTCTTTAGTTTTAATGTGCATAGTTAATTATGAGATTATATTAAATATGCTTTCAAATTATATGCGTGAAAGATTGTAATTAAAATTTTCATGTAAATCTATCTAAAGGGGTACTCAACCTTTTT
>BMAV01005502.1:132670-155118 GCA_019973955.1 Trichonephila inaurata madagascariensis | reverse complement strand
GGGGGGGAGGCTTTTACTTTAATACTGTATTAACCTTTCTATCAAACATGCAAAAAAATTATTTATTTTTATACACTTTTTAATGAGTTATGGGGTAGTTTCTATTTCCTTTCATCCTTAACGAAACCTCTTGTTTACATTCTACTATCAAGAAAAGCAAATTGATCACTTGATTGATAGAATTTCCCATTAAATTTTTAGTACGTTGTTTTTAAATAATTGAATTTCTTAGTGCAATGGGTTATGACCGGGCCACAGATTGAGTATCACTGATCTAAATGGTAATAACATCCAATACGAATAATTTGTTCAAGTTTTTCTAATTTAGTCTTTTATAATAAAAACAAACGCAGTGGCTGAGGGATAGTGTATCACGCTTCCACACCACAGGTCCAGGGTTCAAATCCCGGGCTGGTCAGGGTCAACTCAACCTTTTATCCCTTCAGTCGGTCGATCTAAGCTTGCTTGGGAACTGAACACTGGGGGTTTCGCGTCAGACTGACAACTTGACTGAAACATCTGCACATGTACCCCAGCACCTAGGGTCACGAAAGCTGAGTTCAGTTCAGTAGTAAAAACTCTTTAAGTCTTTGAATAGATTAGGAGAAAAAAGTATGCTTGCTATTTCACATTTGTATATCAATTTTTAAAATTCTCTAACAATTTAAAGCAATGCTTATTAAATATTTAACAACTACAAAATATTCATTGCTTACTAACCACAAAACAAAATTATAATAAATATAACTACTTTTTATTTCAATTTCTATCATTACTATTGTTATTAGAATTCTTTTATTTAATTGTAGATGATCAATAAATGTATGCTAAAGCTCATTAATATTCCATACTTTATATTAACTGCCATTAACATTTATAGGTGATTGAATAAATTTTTTTCAAACGAGAGGCTAATGGAACTTTTCTTTGAATAACTCTGCTATTCAAATATATTTTTTAAAAGATTGTAGTGCATTCAAGCTAAGAAAAATCCCACTTAAGCTTGTTAAGCAACATAAAAATATTCTAAGAAACTGATGACATAAATGTATATTTCTAAATGTAAAACAAAAAGGTAAAGAGTAAAATAATTAAAGAAAATGCAGTAAAATATTATTTCACTTTATCTTACACATTGATTAAAATACTAGTGTATTCAATCTTAAAAACATATGAGAGAATTCAAAAACAAAGATATAGTTACCTTTTGCTGTGTTTTATCATGGAATGAAGATTCTCTAATTTTTGCCTTATCTGTATAAATGTGGGAAGCTTAAAAAAAAATTCCAATAAAGCAAATCACAAGTTTCCCACTATTTTCTTTCAAAAGAGATATTATTCTCAGGGTCATTCTGCCCATTCTTTCATTAAAAAAAAAAACCCACACACTAATGTATTTTTTTGTTACTTATGTTAAAGCTAATCCTTTCTAAAATGTACTTCTTGTAGAAGTACCAGAACTCATGTATGTGAAGAAATAAAAGTTGCCAGAAATCATTTAAAAGAGGCTGTCTGGTACCAAATTTCTTGTTTTAAGCCCCCCCCCCCTCCCTTGCAGTGGGAAGTACAACCTGTTTTGCCAAACCCAGCTTTAGATACCCATGGTTATATAAACTCCATAGAGAACTTAAATCCATTTTGCATACATATTTATAATTTCCTTTTCAATTTTTTGTTTATATTTGTGGAACCCTTGGAAATTTCTGGAGTCACCCCAGAATTCTGTGGAGCACAGTTTGAACACTGCTGTACAGAATATACCATTAGAATGGTATGTGAATGATAATTGTCGAACTTGTGCAATTCACAATGAAGAAACTCAATGAAGATTTAGAGATTCAGCAAATTTTATTACCTTGGACAAAATAAGATTAATTTCATTTTCTAAGAGTAATATTTGTGGTAAGAGTTCTACAGAACTATATCATCAGCAAAAAATATAATTTCACTCCCTCTGTGCAATAACTTTTGCAATCCATGTCAAGTATAATAAGAAAGGCTGTGGTCTTAACACAGAACCCTGGTGTCAGCTCAGGATAAAAATCTCTGGAAAAGGACTTGTTAAATTTAACATAAATTGATCTGTCCTTTAGAAAATCATCAATTTATGCAAGAGTTTTACCATTAACCAAAAAATGTCAGAGTTTTATAAGCAGTTTCCTCGCCCTATCAGAGGTTCTTATCAAGTCTAAAAACTGTGTCTGTATGATTAGTAGTTTCAAGTTCTGTGAGTCTCTGATTCCAGTCTTAAGTATAAGGTTTGATTAATAGTGGAATGCCCTCTTTTAAAACCATATTATTCACTTGTTAGTAACATTGTAGAATTCAAATAAAATGTTAGTCTGTGCAAAATCTTTTTTTCCATTAGCTTACAAAAAAAAAAATTTGTCCGGGCTGTGGCTCTAAAATAGTCAGGAGTACCAGCAAACTTATTTGTTTTTTGATTTTATCCTGGTACTTGTTTGAAAGGTAATTTTTGTCTAAAACTCTAAATATTTATCTAAAACTAGTTTATATATTAAATCATTTTTTAATTAATTTCTGTAAGGTATTAAGTCATGAGAAAAAGTAGACAAAATATTTTGAATGAATGCATTTTTTCTGTGTATTTTTAAAACTATGGTCTCCTTAAATATTTAAAGCATCTTATGTGCCATTTTTAGGGGTAGAATATTAAGAACTGAAAATATATGCATTATAATCATATATATATATATAAAAGAAGAAGAAATTTTGTTTGAAAAGTAATAATTAAAAATGAAATTTACATAGAATTGGTGGTAAAATGCAATTTATAAACAGAAATTTTTAAGGTTAATTATTTATTATCTTGATGCATCTTATCTTTTGATTTATTATTTATAGAATTTTTTGTTAAAAATCAATTAAATGGTGCATTTGTATTACATTCAAATAATAAGTAAAAACAAATAAAATATATAAATAATTATAGTGTGCTAAATCAAATTTTCTTATTATAATGTAATACAAATGCACTTATTTGAGTGTAATACAAATGCACCATTTAATTGATTTTTAACAAAAAATTCTATGAATAATAAATTTGTATTTATTGTTATAGGGCAAAATACGTGGTATGTTTGACAGTCTCACACAACTAGAACATCCTAATATAGTAAAACTTCATAAATATTGGATTGACAAAGAATCTGAAAGGCCACGGGTAATTTTTATTACTGAATACATGTCAAGTGGTTCTTTAAAACAATTTCTTAAAAAAACGAAGAGGAATGTCATTAAATTACCAATTCAGGTACATTTTTACTATTCTGATTGCATTTGTACTTTCAGCATTAAAAAAAAACTAACAAACTGATATGCTCGTACATGTTAAACGCTTTACAATTTTTTTTCAGGCATGGAAAAGATGGTGTACCCAAATTTTATCTGCATTAAGGTAAATGAACACATCAAAATAATTTTCAAATAAAAAAAAATCTCGTTAACAATTAGAGACATGTGATTTTTTCATTATAATGTCTAATAGGCTTACATTTTGTTTAATAGCAGCTGTAAAAAAGTATGTAAAAAAAGTAATAAATTCTATTTTTATATGTAAGTATATGTAACTGTTTTGTTGTGTATGGATTCATATACATGAGGAAACATCAATTTTCAACTTTAATATTAAGATTAGAATATAGATGCAGAATATTCAATAAATATTTGAAACAAATCATGTGCGTATTCTTGGCTTTTATTTAGATTACTTAAGCTTGTGTGTGAGAGCATTTTGAGATAATCATATTTATCAAAACATTTGTGTGTGTTTTCCCTGTGGTTACTTTAATATTACATTTTTTTCAGCATTTCAGGTATCAATAACAATATATTAATATTTGAAAACAACTTATTGGTTTGCAATGCCTTCGTAAAATTTTTGCTATGTCCTTTTATGGAACAAGCACTTTTTAATCAAAATATATTTCATAATTTATTTATTTCATGCAAAAAAAAGCATTTTTCTAAATGATATTTTGCAAAATAACTTAAAATATTGAAGTTCTAAGATTTTATTTTAGTACAAATTTTTTTCTAATTTAATTTTGTACTCTTTGATTTCATAAACACTTACATTTAGAAAAATATTTATTCCTATTTTTTAACATGAATTTGTGATAATTGTCTTATTATGTTACAGAAATGGTAAGTATGCATACATGCATTTCTAAACCTGTTTCCTATTCATTTTCATATTATTAAAAATTCACTCATAAGCATGTTATCAGTAAAAATTCTATTTTAAAATAGTAACTATGTCTGAACTGTAGCATTTTTTAAATTGGTTGAGAATCTTTCTTGAACTCAAAAAGATGGTTTACTTACAATATGTTAAAAACAAAGAATTATAACATTTTATGCTATGATATCCCTATGAAAATTGGGGTAAATTGATCTCGTTTTTGATATAATTTACTGTAACTTTTGCTGAAGTATGTTTTACCAAAGCCATCTTGAAGGAACAGGCTGCGACAGCATTTTGATGACATCACGAAAGGAGGGAATGTTTTACTACTTGCAGTGGCTGTCAAGAATATAAAGCTTGACATTTATTTCTTTTCAGGTCGTACACTAATATTTCCACACTTATATTGATTATTTTTTATAATTCTTATTTAGAATATTTTCAGATGAAAGTTATGTATTAATATGTTAGAAGGATGTCTAATATTTTCTAGGAAAAAGGGGGAAATATCACTTGTGAAAGGCTCATAACAATATAAGAAAAATTTAAGTAAAAACTGACTCAATATAAAATATTTTCAATCAGATAAAATTAAAAAAAGAAACATTTGCTTCCAAAGAAAATATGAAAAGTAAAGCATTAGAGGCATAAAAAAACATGTGAATTTAGAAACATTTTGCTCTAATCAATGAATCATAATGAAGGTTAAATGTATGCAAAAATATATACAAATACAAAGTTCATGCAAAAATATATACAAATATAGAATGAAATGCATGTAGAAATATGTACAAATATAGAAATGATACAAACAATTTTAGATACCACAGTAAATATACAGCAAAAGTAGATTCGAGATTATACATTAGAAAAGAATATATACTTTACCTATAAATTGGACAAAAAAAAAAAAGACTTTTCATTGATTATATCATTAATGCAGCAATGTACTGATTACTTTCAAGTTTTGAATCATTTGCATTTGTAATGATATTATTGAAACCAACTTTTACATTTTTTTTTTATGTGTTACAAATAAATATGTATAGGTAAAAATGTCTAAAAATCAAACAAAATTTATTTAATTAAAAAAACAGCATTTTACATTTAACATACTTCAAATGCTAAGATCTTCATGAAAATGATTTAAACAAATAATATAAATAAATAGAATGTTTCTTTAAGTAATAGTTATGTGAACTATTAAAGATGTGCATAAAATCTGTATAGTATAAAAAAATGGAGTATCAGAGGAAGTACATGCGCATTGAATAATATACCAATCAATAATTGAATATTTTAAATAAATAAAACAGTGAAATATATAAAAAGTGTTCTGTTGTGCTTGTAAACAAGGTAATTGGCAATCAACTTTAAGAAATCTTGATTCGAATGTTTTCAATATTAACAGATTAAAAATGAAATATTGCTTTGAATTGACTTTCATAACAATATTTGTAGGCATTTTTAAATCTCTTTTAACCAGAATTCTCAAATGTATCGTTCTGCGTTTTCTGAATTGAAACTGATTTCTCTATCTGAAACAATTATGCATTTGCAATCGGAGCATCCGAATTTTATATTAGGCATGCATAACCCGTAATGTACATTAAAACTTTATACTCTTCTATTAAGACATCCTCTAATTTATTTGAAATGTTCAATATTTCATTGAAATCCTTAATATTTACTTTAACGTTTAATATCTCTCCTGAATCATTTGAAATTAACTTTTTCAGTGAAATAGTACCATATTTATCCCAGTGCAAAGATCACTCTTTTAACGCTGAATTATTTTTCAGCTTGCAAAATTTTTCCTACATTGCAAATTTCAATATACTTTTCTTAAGATTTTATAGCCATAACACGATGAACAGAATCAGTAAAGCAGATTTCTTCAAAAACATTTACCATATTAAGAATATTTAGCAATTCATTGAAATATGTTAATCAATATGTTATCTCATTCAAATAGGATGGACCACCGGGAAAATGTGTAAGGATATGTATTTTATTAGATGAACATTTGGGTACATAACAATAATGAGACATTACTATAAAATGTGTGGAGTTTTAGGTTATGTTATTAATAAAACTTTTTAAGATAATAGGATTTGATAGATTAAAAAATATATATAAATTTAAACACTAATTTCTCATAGAATAAAATATCTTAATTTACAAATGATTAGTAATGTTGGCATAAATGCATCAGTTTATTATAATGAGTTATCTTCAAAACTAAAAATAAATTCAATAATGACTCAAGAATAAAGTTGTACAATAATATAAATATCCTACCTTTCTTTATATCCAATGGTATTGCTGATGATATGTTCACTACATTTCATGTATAAAAAACATGTGGTAACATGTTCCTCCTTTGGTCGTGTGACTTGTTTTGAAGGGGGTCTCTGTCTCGGCCTGATAGAATCAAGATGGCCTTGGTTTTACTCTTTTTAATGCCAGCATAAGTTTTTTAATTTTATATTACATGATGTTTAAAAAATAAGCCTTTTAAATTACTTCTGTTATTGTGTGATAGTATCCTCTGCCTTCAAAATTTTGTATGTTTCTTAATTAAAATTTTTTTTTACTGTTCTATTTTTGTATTTTCTTAATGTTTTTGAGTTGGCATAGATTGTGTCTTGTCATTTATAATACGATAAGACTTGATGATAATTTTTTTATTATTTTGCAGTTAAATATCAATTACCTGAACTCTTAATATTTCTCCAATTTTTATTTTTATGTGTTAAAATAAGCATTAAATAATTCTAGCAGTTTTCAAATTAGAAAAGTCAGTGAAATCTTTTTAATTCTGGTTCTGTTATATTAATTTTCATTTCATAGTCAGACTAATGATTAACTTTAGACCTATAAACCTAGTTTCTAGATTCTCATAAGATTTCTGGATGAATTATAATTTTTTGTATCTTTATCTTGAATTTAAAAACTTCATTGTACTTTGTCATATATTCTGTAAGTCAGCATGATATATAGTTTAAAATTTCGATGTTGAAAACTATGGAATATTTTATTTCATATATACAGTATAATATAGTACTTATAGGCAATTGAAATTAATTTATAAATGCTAACAGGAAAAGTTCAATGTGTATATATAATGATGGGTCGTATTTGTTTATGATTAAAAAGTGGAAGTACTTTAAATACTTTCCCTACAGATATAGTACATCTGAAATTGATAAATTAGTTTAAAAATCTCATGATAAACATAATCTTATAAGATAAGTAGTGTGTAATAAGTATTACTTATTGTTATAGTTACTTTTAATAGTAATATTTTAATTTCAAACTTGCTCTGAAGTACTGTATCTAAAATGTGTTAAATAAAATTTAAGTTTTCTGAAATAGGTATTTGAGTGCTCTCATGATCATTCCTCTGTCATTCTTATTACTATTATTAATTTTGATCTCTTTACAGTTACTTACATTCTTGTTCTCCTCCAATAATTCATGGCAATCTCACTTGTAATACTATCTTCATCCAGCACAATGGATTAATTAAGATTGGTTCGGGTAGGTTCAAATTTTTATATATTTTCATGTTAATAATTTCCTTCAAAGCTTCTGTAATTTTTTTATTTCAGTAAAATTTCTTTTTTTTTTCCTTACAAAAAATGCTTGATATTTTAAAAAAATATCTTTTATATTTATATATGGCATAGAGATGATAAAAAAAACTTTAGGAGGAGAGTAATAGTTTTTTTTTTTTTTTGCAATTCTCTTTTGCAATAAAAGTGTTAGATTTATTTCATGTAATTTTTGTGCATGAAATTTGTTTACATGCATTTTTTTTCAACAAGGAGTTACTGATTTGTTTATTTATAAAAACAAAAATTTTTCTTCAGAACTCCAAAATGATGGTTTAAAATCATTTCATTTTTATTATGTTTGGGTAACAAGCAACTTATTTAGTTTTCTGTTGAACTTGATATTATGTCTAAAAGGTTTTATTTAAATCTGAAAGTGATTAATGCTTCATTTAGGCATTGGAAATACTTAAAATACATATTTTCAGAATATTTATTATTTATATGTAATTTTTTTTTGCTTGAATTGCAGCATTATCTTGCAGTTAGTAGCAAAATTGTAAATTTTCTATGACATTTTTCATTTTTCCAAAATCAAAATTGATTGTCCAACAGTCTTGGAAACAAAAGGAGAGTTTTTGACATCTGATCTTGTTATATTGAACCAAAGTTAAGTGTCAACAACTCCTGAGCTGTCACCCACTTTCCAAACTTTCGCACCATGATAGCACAAAGATTTTCAAACTCCACATATTTAACCTACATCAGCCGCTATATATGAAGGGATGCTTAGTGGTATTAGGACTGAAGCTGACATTTTGACAGAAACAATTTCAGCCATGAGCTTATGACTGACTTTTTGCAATTACCACTGCAGTTTTCTTTTCCAAAAGCAAAGAATTTTTTAATGTATTATTTAAAACAATTGATGCTAACATTTGTAAAAAAATTACCTTCGGGTAATTGCTATATTTTGAAAATTGTATATAATTTTAATTCTGGCTTTTAACCAAGATTTTTATATTAAGGGGGACACAGTACGGTTTAATCGACAAAAATCGGTTAAAAATTCAAACAAAAATTTTTTAGCCTAAATTATTTTTTATATAATCTTCTATGATCTCACAAAACTTGAAAGCTCTAACTTAAAAAAAAAAAATTCAGATTTATAATAACTTTTATGTTCTTTTTTCAAATCCCAATGGCAAATAAAAACTTTAATTGGATGTCCTCTATGTCTCAGAAGAAAAATATAACTCATTTATCTTCATTTAAAATGCTAAGGCTTTTTTCTATTGTGTCTAATGCTTTGAATTTTTTTTTTACCTATTACATTGCCAAACTTTTGAATCCAAGCAATTCTTATTTTTTAAAAAATAGTTGAATTTAGAATTTACACATTTTTTAAGGGATTCTCAATAAGCATTCAGAAAAAAAGTATTTTACGTATATCAATCATGTTAGCAGTAAACCCATACCAACTTTTATTCTACATAGCTTAATGTATTTGTAAGTCACATTTCATGTGTGTAGGTTGATTATTGTTGGAGTAGTATTTTAAAACACTGTTTAAATTTTAAAACTTTTCTTTAAAAAATTAAATGGTTAGTATTTTGAGAATAAAATCTGTTTTGCGTAATCTATATACATTTGTTACGAGCAAAAGAATTAAAAACTATTAAGGCAAAGATTTTTCTGTAAATTGTGCCATGTACCCTTAAATTTTACATCATTACACACAACTCATTTGTTGACTGCATGAAACAATTCAATGCCTGTTGTATTATTTTCTTTTGTAATTAATTGTATAACTACATGGAATGAACAGTTTTCAATATTTTTTTTTTAATGTATTCAAAATGTAAATCCATTTTGTCTGTATGTTCAAAGCTTATTTTGAAACTTCAAAGCCCAAGTCTTCTAAAATATTTGCTATATTCTAAAAGTTTTATTATTTTAATGGTTAAATTATGTTTGAAAAGGCTACTGGATTTATATTCCAACATTGTAAAAAATGTATTAACTTCACTGATATGTCTATCCCATACATTGTTTCAAAAGATCTGCATTGATTTCTTAATAGCTGTCAGCTTACATTTTTATATACTTGGATAACATCAAATTATTTTTTTTCTTTGTTCATAAATCATTGGCTTTTACCTTATTTTTTTTTATTGCCAGGAAGGCATCTTTAAATGTCATATTCGGCCTATTTAATTTTTAAATATTTAAAAGTTTATTATTCTGCAAAGAAAAAATCCTGGTAAATTATATTGATAATATTTTACTACGTCTTTTCTCTCCAAATTAATGATTGCTGAATGTTTTGTCTAACTAAATTATGTGTATAAAAATAATTATATTTAGTTTTGTTGCTTTGCATAGATCAAATATATATTGAAGTTTTCATTTCATTTAATCAGTACTCAGAAATTCAGTTTATTTTATGTACTAATAAGGAATTTTTTCCTTATTTTTTAAAATTTTTATGGCAGGGGAAGGGGGTTAAAAATTTTAAACATCTTTTAGTCATTTACAATTATTAATAAAAAATTAATAGTCAATTAAAATTTGTTGATTGTAGTTGCACCTGAAGCAATCCATCACCATGTGAAAACATGCCAAGAAGACTTGAAAAATATGCATTTTTTTGCTCCCGAGTATGGCAGTAAAACATGTATGTTAGATTTTTTTTTCTCTTTTTATTCATTTCGTGTTTACATTTATACTGTTAACCATGTTGAATAATCTATTTTTTGTCTGAAATTTTTAAAACAAATATTTTGTAGAATTAAAAATAAGACAACTTTTTAAAAGGTTAGTAGTTTTTTTTTATTTTTTAAGCAGCATTGTAGACTTATGCTTTGATTCTTTGATTCCAAATAAGTATTAATTTTGCATTGATGACATCTTAATTTAATATTCAATAAATGTAACTTTTTAATAGGATGGGTATCACTTCTGGCTACCAACTGATAGGCATGCTTTCATGGTTGAGTTTTTATTTTATTAAATGATTTTTCTTATAAAAAATCTTTACATTGTAATTGAAGTGATTGGTTAATTTACGAGTCATTTAAACTACATTGTATAACAATTGTGCAGTATTCAGTTTACACAAAGTTTCATTTGTTTCTGAGAATCTATAAAATCACCTTTGTAAAACATTATCTCAGACAATTTTAACAATCAGCTTCATTAATGATGGGAATGCATAAGGTCGTTATATAAAATTTTTTAATGCTGTGAAGCATAATTTTATATAGTGTCTAGAGCTTATCTCTCATCCATACGGATACTGATAGTTAAATTCTTGATTTCTATTTACAATAAAAAAAAGTTTTCTTTTAAACCTTATGATTGATTTAATAAGATTTGAGGTAAATAGCATATTTGTATTTTTAAATGTGTGAGTGTAAATGAGTACAGTGTTAAGCAAATTGAGTCCAATTTTTTATACAATTAAAATAAATATGTTGAATATAGGTATTTGTTATTAACTTAATTTTGAATTAAATGTTAATTTTGTAATTGTGTTTTAAATTGTGTAAACAAGTTTACTAATCATTTAAATGTGCTGAGAAAATTTTGACTGAACTTTCTTAAGATTTCTGTGTTAAACTTATGTTTTGAAAAAGTAACTTTTAATGCTTATCTAACTAAGAATTAAACAAATTTTGTTCTTAAAATTTTTAAAATTATTATTTTTAGTGTAGATTTCTGAAATTCTGTTATTTTTAAAAAGTAAATCTGGTTGTGTGCATGTAAGCTAAGAGTTAAAAATAAATACTTTTAGTTAAGGTAGTCAAGTTTATGAAGAACAGTCTTAGTGATTTTATATTTTGCTTTCAGGAACTGTGAAATTTTTATTTCTTCTTTCAAAATTCATTTTTAGAAATTACAAATTGGAAGAATTTGGTGCTGCCCAGTGTATCAAAATCGTTTAAAAATAAATTAATACAGTTTGTTATTTTTGTCTAGCATGTAAAATTTTGGTGTAACTTTCCCTTTAATTTATTTAACCCATTAAAGACCACCCTAAGTTTTGTGTTTTCAGAATTGCTCCAAACTGAATTTTTAGACTTATTTGAGTATAAATAACACTATAAAAGTTATTTTAAAAGAATTAATTTATTTTTATGGGTTACAAAATGCATTTTTACAATGTCCAAGGTGGTACAAAAAAAAATTATCATTTTGAAATATGAAAATTTTTGAATCATTTTTGCATGTAGAGGGATATTGCACTTATCACACATAGTAATTGTTTGGCTTGCAATGCTTACACCTTTTCCTCTTATTTTCAGTTTTTAGTGATTTATATGGTCTAAATCTTTTCGAGTAACGTTCAAAATTACATTTTGTATATCAGATGGTCTTTCAACATGCAAGACAGTTGCTTCACTTATATCTGTCTGCAATTTTTTGGATGTTTTCATCAAAGAAAGTCCATTTTTCTGATGAGCTTATTTTATAGATTCCTCTACAATATGTTTTAATAAATCTTCTCTAAATATTTCTAAAAACACATCTAAAGGTTTATGATCCACCAATTTTTTTGAAATAATTTTTTTTTATTCAATGGAATCTTAAGTCCAAAGGCTTTCTATTGAACTCAAGTGTACATTTCTCTCACAATATTTTCATTTACCTTAGTATACAGATTTCTTCTACATTTTTTTTAAATAGTCTGTATCTCACATGTTATGTCCTTTAGTATTTCTAAATTTTCACTTAATACATCTTCATCAAAATCTTCCTTTTCTGAATCTTGAGAAATTATGGTGCAATCTTACTGTTCATTATCCTCTGTAGATGTTGATTCTGAAATATCATCATCCATCTCGTGGAAATACTTTAGGGCTTCTTCCATTGTTAAACATAGTCTTTTTCTATGTGCAAACTTATCTGAAATGAAAAAATGCAAACTTCCAGTATAAAACCTATTGTAGTGCACAAAAGTTTTAAGTAACTCATTGAACTAAAGTTGTGTTTTCAGAACATAATTGAGAATATGAATTTATGAGCATTAAAACAATAACTATATCTTACCTGTTCAAGCCATTTTGTTTTTGAGGCTCTAGCTAATTAAGCTGCAACAATTGTTTGAAGATTAAGCATGGGCTGCCCTAAATAACAGTTATTTGAAAATAGTTATTTATTTTCCTTCAAAACATCAAAATAAAAATCCTTTTATCTAGGTGTGCACATTTTGCTGATTGAAAGTAAAATTAATTTATAATTAACAATTAAAGTGTGAAAATTAAAATTTTAGTTGAATTGAAAAAATGACTAGAGCAATTTTTAGAAAAATTAAGAATTTAATGTTGTGTTTTTGCAGTTCGAGTCCTAGATAGGTTAAAATAATTAAATATGTAATATTATTTAATATCCTTAAAAACAATAGATTAGACAAGCAATAATGATTATTTTTGCTTGATTTTGAGACTATGCAGTTACTGAATCATGGCGAAAAATTTAGTCATAAAACATTCTGAATTAAATGCATGTTATCTTACTATGGATTTTGGTTTCCATTTAAATATTTATACAATTTGAATGCTAATGTGTCAATTTTTAAAACATTTATTCTCGTGTGATTAAAATGAATAAATTGTTTTAGAATTGTGTTTCGGAAAGGAAATGAAACAAAAAAAATCTCCTATATAGTTCCACAGACTTGAGTAGGTTTTTTTTAAGATGGGGATAGGAATATATTGCTAGATTTAAGATTTTTTTTTCACCTTGTACCGAAATTCCTCCAACATTGAAAAATTATTTTCAAATTATATTTTCTTTGTTTAAAGTAAAAATGTCTAATATATAATGTGCTAAATGATGCATGTTCTTGAATAATGAATGAAGTTTTTCTTGTCTTACCATAATAATTATTGAATATTAAAGTTGATCATTAAAGTGTAAATATATAAAATAATCAAATTTTTAAACATTTATGTATAATTTTTAAAGTATTGCTTGTGCTGGGGTGATACAGATGTTGTTGGAATTAAAATTCATTTTTTGTTGACGTATTATTGATTCCTACATTATTGAAATTCTGTTAGACATGAAAAACAATATTCAGCTTTCAACACTAAATTTTTAATAATGCTGATAGGCATGATTTGCTTCACAAACAAGTAATCTTCAAAATGTTATGTAACTAAACTAATATATGTATGAAATTCAACTTTGCCTTTTCTTTAGTTGTACATATTATTAACATCAAAATATTTAGTTTTGGAATCAAGAGGACTATGGTTTCTGTGATTTGTTTTTTCACACTTAGAACAAATTCGTTTTACTTAGTATTGTTTATTTATAGTTTCCATGGTAACTCCAGCTGTTGATATATATGCATTTGGCATGTGTGCTTTAGAGGTAAATATATAATTAAAGGTTATATATTAAAAAATATTTCCTCTTTTAAAAAATTCTTTATAATTATTTTGTATATTAACGATTCTGTTTTATATAAGCTTATCATAATATAATTATTTGTATAGATGGCTGCTTTAGAAATAACTGGAAATGGAGAAAGCACAAATCATGTAACTGAACAAGTTGTAAATAAAACCATCAATTCACTTGAAGATCCTTTACAAAAAGTAATTGTTCTTTTTTAAAATTAAGATAATTTTCTTATATTTTTCTCTAGTACATTTTCATGTGTTTAAAGAGTGTATATTTGACTTGTGTTGAGATAAATCAGTTTTAAATGTGAAAAATTTTGTATTTGTCTATTTAGACTTTTGTTTTGTATGAAGGGATGCATTCTAAAGTAATTTTAAATACCATTATATACGTTCTGGGAAATTTTTTTAAATGTGTATTAGAAATGGAAGCATTTCAATGTCTATGGGAGCTGTTTTAGAATATATGTAAATGAGATTTTTTAAAATTAATTTTGTGAATTTTATATAAATTATTCATGTACAATCTCGTAATAATAAACTTATGAATGTTTAATACTTAGCATTTGTAAATGGGTCAGGGAAATATGCATATTTACATTAAATTACTACCTTATAGCATACAGTTTGCGAATCCTGATTTGGAAATAGTTATGTATTAATCTAATTTGACAAACACATCTGCTTGATAAAGACTGAATTAGTTGGTGTGAAACTGCGTGAGTGATATTAACTTATGCTGTATGAATAGCTCCTTACAGTTACTTGGCTTTTACATTTCTTAGATCCTCTATTATGTCATATAAAATTTCTTCTGACTTTTTCGCAGTAAAGATTTGATATCTTGAGGATTTAGAATTTTGTGTAGTTGGAGATTAGAGTAGAGTTTGTAGTAGAGGATTTATTAGTTTGTAGTTGTTTATTTTAGTTTGTTTAAACGTAAAAGAATTTTTAAAAAAAACAAACCTAACAGTATTTTATAAAAATTTGAATTATATGAACCGTCTGGAATTATTTCTTCCTTAGAATTATTTTTCGTTATCAGGCATTTTTCATTGATTAAAGTTTTCTTTATTATTGCATGAAATTCTACTTGCCAAGTAATATAAAACATGCGAGAAACCCAGTAATGTATTACATATGACAATAAATTAAAATAATACCAGAGTACAGCCCACAAGTGTTTTCTTTGGTGCCAATTCTTTTTTTGTTTTGTTTCTTAAACATTCCTGTATATATGTAATTGCATTTGGCATATGTTCTGTTTTGACATTCTATATAAATTATGTGTATATAAATATATACAACAATGACCAATTTTAAAATGAGGAAAAATGTAAAGGGGCTAAGCAAAAACAGTCAATAGAATTACAATTGATGTTTCTGATGTATATCAACCTCTTAATACTTACATATATATCTGGCACTAATTTCTTACTGTATTGTACACAACATTACTTTTTTCAATATTTATTGTTATAGATGTCACTCCTTTTGAAATAATTCTGAAGGGAGAATTGAAAGCTTCTATGCTTGAAGATAAAATTTAATTTTGACAAAATTTTATTTCAAATAAATTTTTAAATGCATCTGAAATACATGTTTTGACATTTATATAAAGGAAATAATGCACAAGGAAAAATTATTCTACATGAAAACAGGAATACTGCAATATAAATGGTGAATATGACTTAGATGTGAACTTCATCAAAATTTTAATAAAAAAATTTAATCTTTGCAATTTATAACTGAGATTCATTATGTCTAACTATAAACAATTTACATATTAAAAGAAATTTAGCCTTAAAACTTCATCTATTAATGAGTGCAAAAGTTATATTTTGTTATTGTTTAATTTAAAACATTTCATTATAAAAATATTTATTGTATTTTGAATTTGGTATTTTTTATAACATGTAATCCGTCACCAAAGTTATCAATTTTTAAAATTTTATTTTAGGATTTTATCAGGAAGTGTTTACAGAAAAATCCAATTTTGCGACCAACGGCTAGACAATTGCTATTTCATCCTGTGATATTTGAGGTTCACTCATTGAAACTTCTTTGTGCTCATGTGATTGTGAAAGTTGCATGTATGTCTAAAGTTTACTTATTTTTTCTTATATAATTCTTGTTTTTTTAATGTAATTTAAATTAGAATGTTTTTATCTGATAAATATTTTTTTCCAATTGATTTTGTTATACAGTTTATCTCCAGACTGAACCAAGTAAGCATGATTTATTATTTAGTTTTTCTTTTAAGTGTTATATTTTCTTAACCTAAGTTGGGAATTTTTCTATTATTTTGAACTTTTAGTTATTTAATTATTCACCCATGCTGGAAAATTATTAAATAGAATTTTTTCATTTTTTTTTATTACATTTAAAACAAAAATAATGCAAAACAAATGTGTTGGTTTCAATACAATTATTTATATTATATAAAAGTTTTTTAAGTTTTTCCAATCTTCTGAAATTTTTTCTATATTTTAATATGTTTTATAAAAATATTTGATTTCTAATTTATTTTTTTCTCTCTTAAATGACTGAATGTTCAGTCGAATTTCCAGTTGTTGGCCCGAGTAAGCATATTTTATCATTTGAAATAATTATGAAGTTGTTAATTATCTTTGATATTTGTGTAATATATTTTGTAAATATCATGACAACTCTTTTGTGAAATGAGAATTATATTTTATCTAATTGGCATATGCTTCTAAATGATTTGGAATGTAGCTTATTTTCAGATTGAACAGTAAGCATTTTTTATTTAAAATTTTGATTTTGTTTTGTGTTTTCAACCCAAAGTAAGAATTTTTATTATTATTATTTTAAACTCATAAATTACCCATGCAGAAATATTTCTAAATTTCTTTAAAAAATAATCATCAATTTTTTGATTGAATACATTTAAAATAAAAATAATTCAAAAGAAGCATGTTGGTTTTATAGTCAATTTTTATATTATTTTAAAAAGTGGTTCTTTTAATTTGAGAAAAATTAATTGATCTAAAAATAATTTCTATATTTTTTATTTCCCCCTTTATCACCTTTAAATGATTTTATATTCAGTCAGATTTCCAAATGTTGGTTCGAGTAAGCATATATTATATGTAATTATGAAGTTGTAAAATAACCTTATTTTTTGAGTAACATAACAAGTTTGTTATAATTATGGCAATTTGAGAAATGAGTACTTGGGTAATCTTGCTTTTTTTATGAGGTTTTGCTGACTGTTTTGTTTTTGCAGTATATCAACCAGATCAACTAACTGATGAAGCACTTCGAACAAAATACAGCATTCAGAGTGATATCTTAGCATACGTGCCAAATAAAGCAGGAAAGCCTGGTCCTCTAATTTTGCGAACATCAGCTAAAAAACTGGAGGTTGAAAAATTTCTTGATGATGTTAGGTATACTATGCACAATTCTTTTTACTACAATTTAATTTATTAAGTTTTTAATTACTACATACTTTTAAATTTTATTTCTTAAGTTCTAATGTTTAAAACATTTTGCTATATTTAAAGAAATGAGTGGAAATAATAACGAGGAAAAAATTATCATTTAGAAATGTTGGATAATAGTCTGCTATAAAAACAAAACTTATAAAATAATTTTAAGTTAGTCAGTAGCTTAGGATTTCATTTCTAATCAAGCAGTATTAACAAATACATATTTGCCAATGACTTGTGCTTTTCATCTTTTTTTTTATGCTTTTACACCTAGACACATTTTTGCAAAATTACCATCATCTTTTGACAGTATTCTACACAGCTCATATTTATCGTTTTCTCATTACGACCGAAAAAATGACATGCATGTAAGGAAACGATAATACTTATATTTTTTATGCTTTACTTCCTCCCGTGCATATAATAACTCATTAGTAACTGATTTGTAGTAGTGGTTTCACATGAATGAAGCATTTTTATTTTTCTTCTGCAGAACATTCATCTTGTGCTTTGCATGTATTTGTTTTCATTGTGCTTTTCATTACCGAACAATTTATTTTTGTTAATTGTTCTGCTTACCACAAAATGTAACAAAGGCAAAATACTCTTTCAAATAGCCTTTTTGTAATCACAAATTTAAATAGAAATTCTACTGGAGAAAGTATCATGCAACTCATTATGAATGAATTTATAAAATGTGAGGTTCCTTTTGAATATTTAGTTTTCCTATTTTAGGGGGGATTGTGGAATAAGAACTTGATAAATATGGGTTGCCTGAGTCATTTAATAAATTTGGCATCAGAAAAGAGTGTTGATTTACCTTCAAACGTTAATATGCTTGTAGATGTATTTTATTACCTACAGAAAGTGTCAAAAGTAAACAGATATTAAGGAAGGAAAAAGTAAAACTGTAGTAGGCAGAGACTCCTTATATGCATAGACTAAGAATAAAGAATATTTATTTTTAATGTACTATTCTTATTACATTAAAATTATTCCATGTGTTTGTGTTGTCCATTGTTGTCCAAATTCCTATTTACTGGAGTTTTAAAAAAATGCTGAAGTAACAGGCCTAATAAGAACTGATTCTGTTGAATGTAACAATAAATATTTCATTAAATTTTTTCCATGCATTCTGAAAGGAAAATTGAAGCCTAATGATGATTAGGAACATTGGAGCCATTTTGTGACAGTTTATTTGCTACTTATATCTTTTAAAATTTAACTTCTCATGTTTAATAATTTTTTTATAAGTGTAATTGAAAAGTTGAGTAATTGCACAGTATTTCATATCAATGTATCTATTATAAAGTCACTATGTATGTTACTATTCAGGTTGTGTTCTGAAAGTAATAGGACTCATTTTTTTAAAAAAAATTTTTATTCATGACAATAGTACAAACGATTAGTATTTTTCATTTTGCATCTATACACTGCTGCCAACGAGATTTCCAGTTTTCGTACGCTTCCATGAACGCCTGGACTTGAATGCTGTTTAGCTCACTTTTCATGGCCTGTTAAACCGCCTCTACCGATCCGTGATGCTTTCCCTTGAGCTTCGATTTTATTCTTGGGAACAGAAAAAAATCTGGCGGGCCAAGTTGTGGCTGTGGGTGGGATGAGGCAGCGTTGCGACATTGGGCTGGGCAAGATACTCCACTACGCGGAGCGCTGTGTGGCTCAATTCTTTGTCATGTTGTCACAGTCTCAAACACTTGGGTTTGAGAAATGCTCAGTTCATCAGCAATCATTCTGATACTCCTACAATCTTTGTTCAGCAAGTTTTTTACTCTCAACACGTTTTCGTTGGTCTTGCTGGTTGAAGGGCGTCCGGAGCGGTCATTGTCTTCCTTTCTCTTTCCCTACGTCTCGGAACATCTTGTGCCACTCAAAAACACTCAATCCACCCATGGGGGCATCACCGTAGGCCTCTTTGCCCATTTTACCAAGCTTTACATGAAATTTGCTGGCGTATCGCTGCTCCAGAAAACGGCCATGATTCTCCGTGACGAAGCGTTTCGACAGGGGTTCACAGTACAAGCAACCTGCTCTCTTCAACTTCCGACTGCCGATTTTTCCCAGCATTCCTAATTCGCACACCGCTTGTCCGTCAGTTTGCTCAGTAAAAAATGAGTCCTACTACTTTCAGAACAGACCTTGTATTCATACTCTGAAATTTACCTTGTATAAATTTCTATAAATCAAGTTAATTATGGCGAGTTTTCTATAAGTAATTTTCTTAAAATATCTTTACTGAAATTTTTGTTGCATTTTTAAAATATACCCATTGTACAGATTCTACAACTGATCATACTCATTGCTCAAATTGTAAAACTGTAATTTACATGTATTATGTAGTGCTATTTTATTCACAATATATTGTAAGCAGGGAAAAAGTAAATTTCATGTCTCTGCATTTTAATTCATATTTCAATTTAGTGCCTCTTCAAAAAATTGTTTATATGTAGTTTTGTGCATATGTCCTCAATTGTTCTTGGTTTGATCACAAATAATGCAAACACACTCTTTCAATTTTCAGATATGCATTTGTGATGTAATGTGTTAATCTTTGAGCTTGAAGTATTTGATCAAACTGAAAATTGCGTCTTATTGCCAATTTGTAATCATAATACTAAACAGGACTTACTGCCTTTTTATTAATGTTCTTGGGTGTGAGATAAAAGTTATCTGGAAATATCTCAAATATATATTCATTGTTTAGTAACTGAAAATTCTGTAATAAAAAATAATCCATATGCTATAATGATTTGATTCTCCCTCAAGTGTTTTATGATGCTGAAAGATTTACTTGATGAATTGAGGAATATTCATTTTCAATTTAAAGTATTTCTAATATTAAATGGAAGGATGAATAGGATCACACACATAACTTGTGAAATGGACATTGTTAAATCTTATCTTTTTTAAGTATTGAATATATCAAGTTACTTTGTGATGCGCAGGTGAGATGAATGCATTTTTTAAAATCTTTTTTTATTTTTTCAGAAATGGAATTTATCCACTTACAGCATATGCTTCAACACATCTTCCTATTGTACGACAAAAAACTGATTCACCTGAAACTGGTGATACTAAAAAGCCAAATTCTCCTGAAGCGTATGAACTTGAAACTCGAAGAATAATCAATATAATGTGCAACATTAAACCTCAAGAAAACAGTCAGAATTTAATGGTATTGTTGCGTTTTGATAAAATTTTATTCTCTTAACATTAATTAAATATTTGCCAAATTCATTTTTCTTTGTAAATTTTTATTTGAAATACTATTATTATTAGATGCCCTCTATATATTATGATATTATTCTTCTAAATATATATAATTCAATAAATAAGAAAATTATAAATGAATTATGAATTGCATGCAGAAAGATGGGGGGGGGATGATTATGCTACTGTAGATAAATTGGTCCAACAAGAGATGTCATATATATTGGAATATCAATGGATATCAACATGTAAAAGATGGTGTATGTTAGTTCTAATAGTTTGTTTTTATACTGCTAAGACAATGCTAAAGTGGGTTTACAAGAATCAAAAAATTTTGGATCTAGTCATTGATATACAGCCAACTCTTCTTTTACACTGTCCTTTTGTTACATTTTTCGTTCTAGCACAAATACCCCCCCCCCCTCTCTTCTCAATTTTAATTCTAATTTTTACTGTGTAATTAGAAGAGGGTCGGTTTATGTCCACAAAAGTGTGAGTGACTTGGTCTGCTTCAGGGTTTGTTACTTTGTATTCTGGAGTTGCAATGAATACCCAAATTTTATAATCACTTCTTTTTTTACTTTGTTGTTCTTCAACTTGAACACAGCATTTCGTTTTTCCATATAATTGTATTTTGTGTTAAAGTCCTTTAGATGAGAACAATTTTCTCGAATTTGACAGTTTATGATAATAAAGAAGTCAAAGGTGAAGTTCAGCTTTAACAACTTATTTAATTTGAGAGGGCTTGAAATTTTCTAGAAGTATGGAACAACATTTTTTTACTCATGATCCTGACATAGAGTGTGCATTAAAATTTCAACAAATTCTCTTAAGTTTTGTATAGTTTGTAAGTTTGTCAATAATTATATAAGAAACCCCCCAAAAGAGAAACAATGGCCGTTAATAATGAACGAAATTCTTCATTTGAATCAAAGCCCACAATTGTATGTGACATATCTAACACATCTAGTTAGTAGATTTATTCCTGATGTATATACTTATAGACTAAATTTTCTCTCTACATAAATTATAATTTTTTTGTAACAAAATTGTTTTTGTTTTATAAATATGTAGTATGGATTTCATTATTATTTTGCACGGTTTTTTGGGGAAATATTTATAGAGATTTTTCATCTTGCACGATTTTTTTAATGTTGTGGAACATATCCCCAAATTTACTATGTGTCGTATATATATTTTTTTTTATACAATTGTTTTTAGCATGGTTTTCTGTGTAAAAAAAAGAAGTTGGGTGTAGTTCCATCAACAAACGAGGATGCTGATTTTCTGGAAAGGTTTAGTCAAATATCACTATCATTAACTGTCTGTGCTATTCACCTAACTTATACTTAACAGTTCTCAGATATTGTGTAAAATCCTGTTTGAAACATTAAACAAGGAGTCTAAAAATGACTGAGGAGTTAGACCTTGTTGACATATTTCATTATAGATTATCCATTCCTGCATTATTAGATATCTACAAAAGATTTATTTCTCAAATAAGAAAAATTTTCAGATTTTTATAAAATTTGAATTATGGGAAATAGAAATGGGGGGGGGGGGTGTGGATTTTTTTTTTTTAAAATAT